>JAWRYS010001552.1:0-343794 GCA_034769895.1 Magicicada septendecula
CAACTTGCTTGCTTTTTCATAGGGTGATCAGGCGTCATGTGATATCTACTTGAGTGCGAGTTTGTTAACAGAGCGTACGATCTCAGGCTCACTCAAAATTTCGTGACAAATACGATGTTCGGGCAGCAGGCATGCACTCGTTCACATTCCTCAGCACCTGAAATGAAGCATGTTGAGAGGGCGGACAGACCAAATGTGCAACTGGGTGCTCCGTGATATTTGTGATAAACAATTCTCACCACAAATATAACGTACAAAACCATATGTACCTTCTGAAACATTATAACAACCATATGACTCCACCACTAAACACATTTTACACTTACTCATTTACTATTTATTATACAGTTCAACTCTCAGAAAAATCATTTAATTTTATGATCAAAATTCATTTATACAACATTTCAAATTAATTAATTTCATCTCCAATCCATTTAATTCAATAAGTTTCTAAAACCTTACGTTTTTTAATTACAATATTCCAAAACAATTACAATTCATTTACTTGCATTATAAACTCTCGTTGTTTATTTAGTCTGATAAAATATTATTATTATTAATCAATTTATACTACATACACATATTGTTTACATGAAACTACTGAGTACAACATAACCTATTACATAAACACAATTAACCTCACTATAAATTTATCTACAATTTTTCGTCATTATTTTATTGTTTACCACACCTCATTACATAATTTAGCCAAGTCATTACCATAAACTAAAAATAATTAAATGTTCATTCACTGATTGTCTAACCACCATCATCGTAAATAGCCTGATGTATTTATAACACAACTCATCTTATCTACATACATTACATTATTATTATTTAGATAATAACTTTTTTCTGTTGATTCATCCCCCATATTGCAAGAATAATTCACCAGATTACTCCCTTTTATTAATTCATAAAACCCGTCTACATTGGTAATTTCGTCCTGTCTCCGTCAGTATTTTTGGTTACCCTCAGGTAAGTTATATCCTCATATTTATCTACTATGTCTATCACTCACAAGGTAAGTGTTTATCATCTACAGTGGTATCATCAAGATAATCATCAAACTCTACTATAACCGGTAAGTATTTTATATCGTCTATTTTCTCCACTTCTAACCTCTCTCTTAACTACTTACAGCTTCTACTTAACGTAAACATCTCTATCATCCTCTCTCTCTCAAAATATCTCTCATCATAACACCATCTCACTTTTCTCTCTCAATCCATACATAGGGTACTGCTTTTATTACTACACCATCTGCTCTACCAGACGCACAAAACATCAAAGGACAATTATTTGTAGACCATACATCTCCCAAATACACTCGTGAAGACCTTTCTTCACCCCCCACAACACCACGGGAAAAATTTACCCTCTGCAACCCCTCTATCTGTAAACTATCTCTCCTCTCTCTCTCTCTCTAATTTATCAATACTCACTAGCATTCCATTATTACACTCTACTTCAAACTAAAATTTCATCAGCACTCTCAATATTCACCATCTACTCTCTACCACAAATTTTTAATTATATTGTTATTTTTCTCACCCCTACTTACCATATTATACGTTAACTGATCATCTTTATTTTCATTTAACTGCTCGGTCTCTAACACTTTCTACCCCACTATAATTCATAATTATCGTCACTACTCAATATTTTCTTCTCTAACTCTACCACTTCCACTATTTTGCCATTAAATGTATTATTATTTGTCATATCTCTAACACTGTTACTTACCTTCTTATCCATTATCTGATTTAATTTCCTGTCTAACCTTTTATTCATTTCGTTAATCTCTCCTTGCAATTGTTACTTATTGATTCTAATATCTGCTCTTTCATACTAGCACAACATGCATTAGTTTCATGAATATGCTGGTCCATACTAAAATTTTGCTGTTTTATTTCATTTCTTATTTCGTTAATTTGGTCATTCATTTTAGCGTTTACTTCATCAAATCTAGTATTAAAATTACTATTTATTTTATTGAACTTAACATCAGAATCACTCTTTTGTTCATCAAATTTATCATTAAAACTACTTTTCATCTCCTTAATTTCACTCTTTTGTTCATCCAACTTTACATTCTGCTTTTCTATCATTGCTTGTATCATTTTGAACATTTCATAACTATCATCAGATTTTTACTTTGGACCTGCGTCGACTGATTCGTTACGCCTTCCATTATTTTTGATTAGGTCTCGCTTGCATCACTATTTATTTGACTTTCCGTCTGGCTGTCAGTGTGTAACAGTACCAAATTGTCTGTATCGGAATAATGGGATGTAAGGGTGTTTTATTGTAAATTTTATTGTAATCATAACGTTGAATCAGGCAAGGTTAGTTTTGACCCAAGTCCCAAATAATATGTAAATTCACCGTGGAGAGCCGATCCTAGGTCAGAGGCGTACGAGCAAATTGAAACAACGATAATGGCAGTGTTAGGCGCTAAAAACTGACAATACTGACTTTCTATTGGTCCACTGTAATAAATCGTCACCAAAACAATGACGAGATAAAGAACCATTACGTATTAACCAGGAGGAAGCGAAAAGAACAATAGACAATGACGTCAGGCGCAACAATTTGCATACTAATTGTGCCGGCTTCCGCCCAGTTCAGCATCAGCAGCCATCGAGCCATATACGCTCGCCACAGTGCAGTGGGCAAAAATTTTGCCAAATATGTAATATTTACTAAACAAAATGCAATAGCTATTCATCAAAGTTTAACAGTAACCATACTCGAGTCAGTGAATAATTTAAAAATGAATTTCAATAGAATCAGTGGACAAACAGCACGAAATTCGGCCGACCACCTGCCAACATCGCCATGGAGAGGAATCTACACCACATCAATTACAGGAAAGACCCTATTCGAATTATTTTCTAAATTTAGAAGTTTATTTAATGAGCTCATTCATATCTGAACCAAACATGTGTAAAATTTCAGTAAGAGAGAAAGAGAGAGAGTGACAGAGTGTGTGATTACGTTGATCAACTTAATATAACATGAGGCGTTGGTTTGTGAGTTACACAGATAGTTAGTGTCATTAAAATATAAAGAAAACAGGAAATCTTTTAAATGCTAGCAGTAATTGAATTGAAAGAAATAATGGTAACCAAATAATAAATTTATGTACTTAACCTTGAACAGAGGTCAGTGCGGAATGAGATCGCCGCCATTTTAAAAGTCTACAATTATTAATGAATAGTTATGTATCAAGCTACACAAAATTTGATAAATACAATCAAGTTAGTTATACTAATGTGTGTACCTCATTATTTCAGTACCCTATAACCACTGCCCCTGTCTGCTTAACGAAATTCTGGACCCAAAGCCTAATGCATGTAACTGAGCGAAACAAGTGTGATTCCGGTGACAAGATAATTTATGCAAATTACATAAAGTCTGATAATTCCATGTTCATAAATAATAATAATTTAGTTTACCAAAGGAGGTAACTTCACAAGTGAAGCTGACTTCATTGTTAATATTTTCATTTGTACTCATTTTTTATATTATTTATGAGATTTTAATCTTACCAACAAATTAACCTTACATGTACTCGGTATTAATTACTATTATAAGTATTACTTAACTATAGTATACACATCACATAACCTGCACGTAATTTATACGTACTCCCGAATCACGCTTATATCCAATGAGCAGGTGTGGTTTGTATCAAGTTTATTTGCACAAACTGTCCAAGTTCGGGAGCCAATTGTTATATTACAAATAATTACCACATAATAATTAATAAAAACTCATCTTACCTTTCATATTCCAGGGTTCTTCACACGAACTCGCAGCCTATAAACGTGATTTAGGGTTATGTGTTGTAATAATTATTCTCATTTGCAGTTAACTATTTCAACTTCATTTATTATTCTTTTTTATTATTCTCTTTTTTTATGAATCAAATAAGATTATGATTATGACTTCTCCTTTTACATTCTCCACCATTTAAATCAAACAAATTTCACCACTGAGGTAAAGACCCCATTTAATTAAAACAGACACAATTTCAACATTTCTTAATCCTTATAATTACAATAATTGATTAATCAAATTAATTTAAAGACAACCCAGTATTTGCCACACACACTTTCATTCATTTTTTACCCCGTTTAATTACAGCGCTTGTTTAATTTAAATTTTCATAATTGATTATGTATTATACAGTTACGTCTTTAGCGGCGTCCCTGCAGACCATGTGGTGCACTCCGCATTTTTTGTCACTATTTGTCCGAATTGAGTTCTCACGGTTTCATTTCGATGTCACTGAATTTAGTTAATGTTACACTGTTTTTGATAGCTTTAATTCATAGTTTACATTATATTTTGATACCTTAGATAAATTTTCGGCTCGCGAACCTTTTACGTTTAACCAGCCGGTTTGATAATTGACGCTGAGTGATTTTTCCAAGATGGCTAAATGTCTTACGGTCCGTGGCAACTTGCTTGCTTTTTCATAGGGTGATCAGGCGTCATGTGATATCTACTTGAGTGCGAGTTTGTTAACAGGAGCGTACGATCTCAGGCTCACTCAAAATTTCGTGACAAATACGATGTTCGGGCAAGCAGGCATGCACTCGTTCACATTCCTCAGCACCTGGAAATGAAGCATGTTGAGGGGCGGACAGACCAAATGTGCAACTGGGTGCTCCGTGATATTTGTGATAAACAATTCTCACCACAAATATAACGTACAAAACCATATGTACCTTCTGAAACATTATAACAACCATATGACTCCACCACTAAACACATTTTACACTTACTCATTTACTATTTATTATACAGTTCAACTCTCAGAAAAATCATTTAATTTTATGATCAAAATTCATTTATACAACATTTCAAATTAATTAATTTCATCTCCAATCCATTTAATTCAATAAGTTTCTAAAACCTTACGTTTTTTTAATTACAATATTCCAAAACAATTACAATTCATTTACTTGCATTATAAACTCTCGTTGTTTATTTAGTCTGATAAAATATTATTATTATTAAATCAATTTATACTACATACACATATTGTTTACATGAAACTACTGAGTACAACATAACCTATTACATAAACACAATTAACCTCACTATAAATTTATCTACAATTTTTCGTCATTATTTTATTGTTTACCACACCTCATTACATAATTTAGCCAAGTCATTACCATAAACTAAAATAATTAAATGTTCATTCACTGATTGTCTAACCACCATCATCGTAAATTAGCCTGATGTATTTATAACACAACTCATCTTTATCTACATACATTACATTATTATTATTTAGATAATAACTTTTTTCTGTTGATTCATCCCCCATATTGCAAGAATAATTCACCAGATTACTCCCTTTTATTAATTCATAAAACCCGTCTACATTGGTAATTTTCGTCCTGTCTCCGTCAGTATTTTTGGTTACCCTCAGGTAAGTTATATCCTCATATTTATCTACTATGTCTATCACCTCACAAGGTAAGTGTTTATCATCTACAGTGGTATCATCAAAATAATCATCAAACTCTACTATAACCGGTAAGTATTTTATATCGTCTATTTTCTCCACTTCTAACCTCTCTCTTAACTACTTACAGCTTCTACTTAACGTAAACATCTCTATCATCCTCTCTCTCTCAAAATATCTCTCATCATAACACCATCTCACTTTTTCTCTCTCAATCCATACATAGGGTACTGCTTTATTACTACACCATCTGGCTCTACCAGACGCACAAAACATCAAAGGACAATTATTTGTAGGCCATACATCTCCCAAATACACTCGTGAAGACCTTTCTTCACCCCCCACAACACCACGGGAAAAATTTACCCTCTGCAACCCCTCTATCTGTAAACTATCTCTCCTCTCTCTCTCTCTCTCTCTAATTTATCAATACTCACTAGCATTCCATTATTACACTCTACTTCAACTAAAATTTCATCAGCACTCTCAATATTCACCATCTTACTCTCTACCACAAATTTTTAATTATATTGTTATTTTTCTCACCCCTACTTACCATATTATACGTTAACTGATCATCTTTATTTTCATTTAACTGCTCGGTCTCTAACACTTTCTACCCCCACTATAATTTCATAATTATCGTCACTACTCAATATTTTCTTCTCTAACTCTACCACTTCCACTATTTTGCCATTAAATGTATTATTATTTGTCATATCTCTAACACTGTTACTTACCTTCTTATCCATTATCTGATTTAATTTCCTGTCTAACCTTTTATTCATTTCGTTAATCTTCTCCTTGCAATTGAAAAAAAAAAAAAAAAAAAAAAGAGAGAGATTACTAGCACAACATGCATTAGTTTCATGAATATGCTGGTTCATACTAAAATTTTGCTGTTTTATTTCATTTCTTATTTCGTTAATTTGGTCATTCATTTTAGCGTTTACTTCATCAAATCTAGTATTAAAATTACTATTTATTTTATTGAACTTAACATCAGAATCACTCTTTTGTTCATCAAATTTATCATTAAAACTACTTTTCATCTCCTTAATTTCACTCTTTTGTTCATCCAACTTTACATTCTGCTTTTCTATCATTGCTTGTATCATTTTGAACATTTCATAACTATCATCAGATTTTTTACTTTGGACCTGCGTCGACTGATTCGTTACGCCTTCCATTATTTTTGATTAGGTCTCGCTTGCATCACTATTTATTTGACTTTCCGTCTGGCTGTCAGTGTGTAACAGTACCAAATTGTCTGTATCGGAATAATGGGATGTAAGGGTGTTTTATTGTAAATTTTATTGTAATCATAACGTTGAATCAGGCAAGGTTAGTTTTGACCCAAGTCCCAAATAATATGTAAATTCACCGGTGGAGAGCCGATCCTAGGTCAGAGGCGTACGAGCAAATTGAAACAACGATAATGGCAGTGTTAGGCGCTAAAAACTGACAATACTGACTTTCTATTGGTCCACTGTAATAAATCGTCACCAAAACAATGACGAGATAAAGAACCATTACGTATTAACCAGGAGGAAGCGAAAAGAACAATAGACAATGATGTCAGGCGCAACAAATTTGCATACTAATTGTGCCGGCTTCCGCCCAGTTCAGCATCAGCAGCCATCGAGCCATATACGCTCGCCACAGTGCAGTGGGCAAAATTTTGCCAAATATGTAATATTTACTAAACAAAATGCAATAGCTATTCATCAAAGTTTAACAGTAACCATACTCGAGTCAGTGAATAATTTAAAAATGAATTTCAATTAGAATCAGTGGACAAAACAGCACGAAATTCGGCCGACCACCTGCCAACATCGCCATGGAGAGGAATCTACACCACATCAATTACAGGAAAGACCCTATTCGAATTATTTTCTAAATTTAGAAGTTTATTTAATGAGCTCATTCATATCTGAACCAAACATGTGTAAAATTTCAGTAAGAGAGAAAGAGAGAGAGTGACAGAGTGTGTGATTACGTTGATCAACTTAAATATAACATGAGGCGTTGGTTTGTGAGTTACACAGATAGTTAGTGTCATTAAAATATAAAGAAAACAGGAAATCTTTTAAATGCTAGCAGTAATTGAATTGAAAGAAATAATGGTAACCAAATAATAAATTTATGTACTTAACCTTGAACAGAGGTCAAGTGCGGAATGAGATCGCCGCCATTTTAAAAGTCTACAATTATTAATGAATAGTTATGTATCAAGCTACCACAAAATTTGATAAATACAATCAAGTTAGTTATACTAATGTGTGTACCTCATTATTTCAGTACCCTATAACCACTGCCCCTGTCTGCTTAACGAAATTCTGGACCCAAAGCCTAATGCATGTAACTGAGCGAAACAAGTGTGATTCCGGTGACAAGATAATTTATGCAAATTACATAAAGTCTGATAATTCCATGTTCATAAATAATAATAATTTAGTTTACCAAAGGAGGTAACTTCACAAGTGAAGCTGACTTCATTGTTAATATTTTCATTTGTACTCATTTTTTATATTATTTATGAGATTTTAATCTTACCAACAAATTAACCTTACATGTACTCGGTATTAATTACTATTATAAGTATTACTTAACTATAGTATACACATCACATAACCTGCACGTAATTTATACGTACTCCCGAATCACGCTTATATCCAATGAGCAGGTGTGGTTTGTATCAAGTTTATTTGCACAAACTGTCCAAGTTCGGGAGCCAATTGTTATATTACAAATAATTACCACATAATAATTAATAAAAACTCATCTTACCTTTCATATTCCAGGGTTCTTCACACGAACTCGCAGCCTATAAACGTGATTTAGGGTTATGTGTTGTAATAATTATTCTCATTTGCAGTTAACTATTTCAACTTCATTTATTATTCTTTTTTATTATTCTCTTTTTTTATGAATCAAATAAGATTATGATTATGACTTCTCCTTTTACATTCTCCACCATTTAAATCAAACAAATTTCACCACTGAGGTAAAGACCCCATTTAATTAAAACAGACACAATTTCAACATTTCTTAATCCTTATAATTACAATAATTGATTAATCAAATTAATTTAAAGACAACCCAGTATTTGCCACACACACTTTCATTCATTTTTTACCCCGTTTAATTACAGCGCTTGTTTAATTTAAATTTTCATAATTGATTATGTATTATACAGTTACGTCTTTAGCGGCGTCCCTGCAGACCATGTGGTGCACTCCGCATTTTTTGTCACTATTTGTCCGAATTGAGTTCTCACGGTTTCATTTCGATGTCACTGAATTTAGTTAATGTTACACTGTTTTTGATAGCTTTAATTCATAGTTTACATTATATTTTGATACCTTAGATAAATTTTCGGCTCGCGAACCTTTTACGTTTAACCAGCCGGTTTGATAATTGACGCTGAGTGATTTTTCCAAGATGGCTAAATGTCTTACGGTCCGTGGCAACTTGCTTGCTTTTTCATAGGGTGATCAGGCGTCATGTGATATCTACTTGAGTGCGAGTTTGTTAACAGGAGCGTACGATCTCAGGCTCACTCAAAATTTCGTGACAAATACGATGTTCGGGCAAGCAGGCATGCACTCGTTCACATTCCTCAGCACCTGGAAATGAAGCATGTTGAGGGGCGGACAGACCAAATGTGCAACTGGGTGCTCCGTGATATTTGTGATAAACAATTCTCACCACAAATATAACGTACAAAACCATATGTACCTTCTGAAACATTATAACAACCATATGACTCCACCACTAAACACATTTTACACTTACTCATTTACTATTTATTATACAGTTCAACTCTCAGAAAAATCATTTAATTTTATGATCAAAATTCATTTATACAACATTTCAAATTAATTAATTTCATCTCCAATCCATTTAATTCAATAAGTTTCTAAAACCTTACGTTTTTTTAATTACAATATTCCAAAACAATTACAATTCATTTACTTGCATTATAAACTCTCGTTGTTTATTTAGTCTGATAAAATATTATTATTATTAAATCAATTTATACTACATACACATATTGTTTACATGAAACTACTGAGTACAACATAACCTATTACATAAACACAATTAACCTCACTATAAATTTATCTACAATTTTTCGTCATTATTTTATTGTTTACCACACCTCATTACATAATTTAGCCAAGTCATTACCATAAACTAAAATAATTAAATGTTCATTCACTGATTGTCTAACCACCATCATCGTAAATTAGCCTGATGTATTTATAACACAACTCATCTTTATCTACATACATTACATTATTATTATTTAGATAATAACTTTTTTCTGTTGATTCATCCCCCATATTGCAAGAATAATTCACCAGATTACTCCCTTTTATTAATTCATAAAACCCGTCTACATTGGTAATTTTCGTCCTGTCTCCGTCAGTATTTTTGGTTACCCTCAGGTAAGTTATATCCTCATATTTATCTACTATGTCTATCACCTCACAAGGTAAGTGTTTATCATCTACAGTGGTATCATCAAAATAATCATCAAACTCTACTATAACCGGTAAGTATTTTATATCGTCTATTTTCTCCACTTCTAACCTCTCTCTTAACTACTTACAGCTTCTACTTAACGTAAACATCTCTATCATCCTCTCTCTCTCAAAATATCTCTCATCATAACACCATCTCACTTTTTCTCTCTCAATCCATACATAGGGTACTGCTTTATTACTACACCATCTGGCTCTACCAGACGCACAAAACATCAAAGGACAATTATTTGTAGACCATACATCTCCCAAATACACTCGTGAAGACCTTTCTTCACCCCCCACAACACCACGGGAAAAATTTACCCTCTGCAACCCCTCTATCTGTAAACTATCTCTCCTCTCTCTCTCTCTCTCTCTCTAATTTATCAATACTCACTAGCATTCCATTATTACACTCTACTTCAACTAAAATTTCATCAGCACTCTCAATATTCACCATCTTACTCTCTACCACAAATTTTTAATTATATTGTTATTTTTCTCACCCCTACTTACCATATTATACGTTAACTGATCATCTTTATTTTCATTTAACTGCTCGGTCTCTAACACTTTCTACCCCCACTATAATTTCATAATTATCGTCACTACTCAATATTTTCTTCTCTAACTCTACCACTTCCACTATTTTGCCATTAAATGTATTATTATTTGTCATATCTCTAACACTGTTACTTACCTTCTTATCCATTATCTGATTTAATTTCCTGTCTAACCTTTTATTCATTTCGTTAATCTTCTCCTTGCAATTGTTACTTATTGATTCTAATATCTGCTCTTTCATACTAGCACAACATGCATTAGTTTCATGAATATGCTGGTTCATACTAAAATTTTGCTGTTTTATTTCATTTCTTATTTCGTTAATTTGGTCATTCATTTTAGCGTTTACTTCATCAAATCTAGTATTAAAATTACTATTTATTTTATTGAACTTAACATCAGAATCACTCTTTTGTTCATCAAATTTATCATTAAAACTACTTTTCATCTCCTTAATTTCACTCTTTTGTTCATCCAACTTTACATTCTGCTTTTCTATCATTGCTTGTATCATTTTGAACATTTCATAACTATCATCAGATTTTTTACTTTGGACCTGCGTCGACTGATTCGTTACGCCTTCCATTATTTTTGATTAGGTCTCGCTTGCATCACTATTTATTTGACTTTCCGTCTGGCTGTCAGTGTGTAACAGTACCAAATTGTCTGTATCGGAATAATGGGATGTAAGGGTGTTTTATTGTAAATTTTATTGTAATCATAACGTTGAATCAGGCAAGGTTAGTTTTGACCCAAGTCCCAAATAATATGTAAATTCACCGGTGGAGAGCCGATCCTAGGTCAGAGGCGTACGAGCAAATTGAAACAACGATAATGGCAGTGTTAGGCGCTAAAAACTGACAATACTGACTTTCTATTGGTCCACTGTAATAAATCGTCACCAAAACAATGACGAGATAAAGAACCATTACGTATTAACCAGGAGGAAGCGAAAAGAACAATAGACAATGACGTCAGGCGCAACAAATTTGCATACTAATTGTGCCGGCTTCCGCCCAGTTCAGCATCAGCAGCCATCGAGCCATATACGCTCGCCACAGTGCAGTGGGCAAAATTTTGCCAAATATGTAATATTTACTAAACAAAATGCAATAGCTATTCATCAAAGTTTAACAGTAACCATACTCGAGTCAGTGAATAATTTAAAAATGAATTTCAATTAGAATCAGTGGACAAAACAGCACGAAATTCGGCCGACCACCTGCCAACATCGCCATGGAGAGGAATCTACACCACATCAATTACAGGAAAGACCCTATTCGAATTATTTTCTAAATTTAGAAGTTTATTTAATGAGCTCATTCATATCTGAACCAAACATGTGTAAAATTTCAGTAAGAGAGAAAGAGAGAGAGTGACAGAGTGTGTGATTACGTTGATCAACTTAAATATAACATGAGGCGTTGGTTTGTGAGTTACACAGATAGTTAGTGTCATTAAAATATAAAGAAAACAGGAAATCTTTTAAATGCTAGCAGTAATTGAATTGAAAGAAATAATGGTAACCAAATAATAAATTTATGTACTTAACCTTGAACAGAGGTCAAGTGCGGAATGAGATCGCCGCCATTTTAAAAGTCTACAATTATTAATGAATAGTTATGTATCAAGCTACCACAAAATTTGATAAATACAATCAAGTTAGTTATACTAATGTGTGTACCTCATTATTTCAGTACCCTATAACCACTGCCCCTGTCTGCTTAACGAAATTCTGGACCCAAAGCCTAATGCATGTAACTGAGCGAAACAAGTGTGATTCCGGTGACAAGATAATTTATGCAAATTACATAAAGTCTGATAATTCCATGTTCATAAATAATAATAATTTAGTTTACCAAAGGAGGTAACTTCACAAGTGAAGCTGACTTCATTGTTAATATTTTCATTTGTACTCATTTTTTATATTATTTATGAGATTTTAATCTTACCAACAAATTAACCTTACATGTACTCGGTATTAATTACTATTATAAGTATTACTTAACTATAGTATACACATCACATAACCTGCACGTAATTTATACGTACTCCCGAATCACGCTTATATCCAATGAGCAGGTGTGGTTTGTATCAAGTTTATTTGCACAAACTGTCCAAGTTCGGGAGCCAATTGTTATATTACAAATAATTACCACATAATAATTAATAAAAACTCATCTTACCTTTCATATTCCAGGGTTCTTCACACGAACTCGCAGCCTATAAACGTGATTTAGGGTTATGTGTTGTAATAATTATTCTCATTTGCAGTTAACTATTTCAACTTCATTTATTATTCTTTTTTATTATTCTCTTTTTTTATGAATCAAATAAGATTATGATTATGACTTCTCCTTTTACATTCTCCACCATTTAAATCAAACAAATTTCACCACTGAGGTAAAGACCCCATTTAATTAAAACAGACACAATTTCAACATTTCTTAATCCTTATAATTACAATAATTGATTAATCAAATTAATTTAAAGACAACCCAGTATTTGCCACACACACTTTCATTCATTTTTTACCCCGTTTAATTACAGCGCTTGTTTAATTTAAATTTTCATAATTGATTATGTATTATACAGTTACGTCTTTAGCGGCGTCCCTGCAGACCATGTGGTGCACTCCGCATTTTTTGTCACTATTTGTCCGAATTGAGTTCTCACGGTTTCATTTCGATGTCACTGAATTTAGTTAATGTTACACTGTTTTTGATAGCTTTAATTCATAGTTTACATTATATTTTGATACCTTAGATAAATTTTCGGCTCGCGAACCTTTTACGTTTAACCAGCCGGTTTGATAATTGACGCTGAGTGATTTTTCCAAGATGGCTAAATGTCTTACGGTCCGTGGCAACTTGCTTGCTTTTTCATAGGGTGATCAGGCGTCATGTGATATCTACTTGAGTGCGAGTTTGTTAACAGGAGCGTACGATCTCAGGCTCACTCAAAATTTCGTGACAAATACGATGTTCGGGCAAGCAGGCATGCACTCGTTCACATTCCTCAGCACCTGGAAATGAAGCATGTTGAGGGGTGGACAGACCAAATGTGCAACTGGGTGCTCCGTGATATTTGTGATAAACAATTCTCACCACAAATATAACGTACAAAACCATATGTACCTTCTGAAACATTATAACAACCATATGACTCCACCACTAAACACATTTTACACTTACTCATTTACTATTTATTATACAGTTCAACTCTCAGAAAAATCATTTAATTTTATGATCAAAATTCATTTATACAACATTTCAAATTAATTAATTTCATCTCCAATCCATTTAATTCAATAAGTTTCTAAAACCTTACGTTTTTTTAATTACAATATTCCAAAACAATTACAATTCATTTACTTGCATTATAAACTCTCGTTGTTTATTTAGTCTGATAAAATATTATTATTATTAAATCAATTTATACTACATACACATATTGTTTACATGAAACTACTGAGTACAACATAACCTATTACATAAACACAATTAACCTCACTATAAATTTATCTACAATTTTTCGTCATTATTTTATTGTTTACCACACCTCATTACATAATTTAGCCAAGTCATTACCATAAACTAAAATAATTAAATGTTCATTCACTGATTGTCTAACCACCATCATCGTAAATTAGCCTGATGTATTTATAACACAACTCATCTTTATCTACATACATTACATTATTATTATTTAGATAATAACTTTTTTCTGTTGATTCATCCCCCATATTGCAAGAATAATTCACCAGATTACTCCCTTTTATTAATTCATAAAACCCGTCTACATTGGTAATTTTCGTCCTGTCTCCGTCAGTATTTTTGGTTACCCTCAGGTAAGTTATATCCTCATATTTATCTACTATGTCTATCACCTCACAAGGTAAGTGTTTATCATCTACAGTGGTATCATCAAAATAATCATCAAACTCTACTATAACCGGTAAGTATTTTATATCGTCTATTTTCTCCACTTCTAACCTCTCTCTTAACTACTTACAGCTTCTACTTAACGTAAACATCTCTATCATCCTCTCTCTCTCAAAATATCTCTCATCATAACACCATCTCACTTTTTCTCTCTCAATCCATACATAGGGTACTGCTTTATTACTACACCATCTGGCTCTACCAGACGCACAAAACATCAAAGGACAATTATTTGTAGACCATACATCTCCCAAATACACTCGTGAAGACCTTTCTTCACCCCCCACAACACCACGGGAAAAATTTACCCTCTGCAACCCCTCTATCTGTAAACTATCTCTCCTCTCTCTCTCTCTCTCTCTCTAATTTATCAATACTCACTAGCATTCCATTATTACACTCTACTTCAACTAAAATTTCATCAGCACTCTCAATATTCACCATCTTACTCTCTACCACAAATTTTTAATTATATTGTTATTTTTCTCACCCCTACTTACCATATTATACGTTAACTGATCATCTTTATTTTCATTTAACTGCTCGGTCTCTAACACTTTCTACCCCCACTATAATTTCATAATTATCGTCACTACTCAATATTTTCTTCTCTAACTCTACCACTTCCACTATTTTGCCATTAAATGTATTATTATTTGTCATATCTCTAACACTGTTACTTACCTTCTTATCCATTATCTGATTTAATTTCCTGTCTAACCTTTTATTCATTTCGTTAATCTTCTCCTTGCAATTGTTACTTATTGATTCTAATATCTGCTCTTTCATACTAGCACAACATGCATTAGTTTCATGAATATGCTGGTTCATACTAAAATTTTGCTGTTTTATTTCATTTCTTATTTCGTTAATTTGGTCATTCATTTTAGCGTTTACTTCATCAAATCTAGTATTAAAATTACTATTTATTTTATTGAACTTAACATCAGAATCACTCTTTTGTTCATCAAATTTATCATTAAAACTACTTTTCATCTCCTTAATTTCACTCTTTTGTTCATCCAACTTTACATTCTGCTTTTCTATCATTGCTTGTATCATTTTGAACATTTCATAACTATCATCAGATTTTTTACTTTGGACCTGCGTCGACTGATTCGTTACGCCTTCCATTATTTTTGATTAGGTCTCGCTTGCATCACTATTTATTTGACTTTCCGTCTGGCTGTCAGTGTGTAACAGTACCAAATTGTCTGTATCGGAATAATGGGATGTAAGGGTGTTTTATTGTAAATTTTATTGTAATCATAACGTTGAATCAGGCAAGGTTAGTTTTGACCCAAGTCCCAAATAATATGTAAATTCACCGGTGGAGAGCCGATCCTAGGTCAGAGGCATACGAGCAAATTGAAACAACGATAATGGCAGTGTTAGGCGCTAAAAACTGACAATACTGACTTTCTATTGGTCCACTGTAATAAATCGTCACCAAAACAATGACGAGATAAAGAACCATTACGTATTAACCAGGAGGAAGCGAAAAGAACAATAGACAATGACGTCAGGCGCAACAAATTTGCATACTAATTGTGCCGGCTTCCGCCCAGTTCAGCATCAGCAGCCATCGAGCCATATACGCTCGCCACAGTGCAGTGGGCAAAATTTTGCCAAATATGTAATATTTACTAAACAAAATGCAATAGCTATTCATCAAAGTTTAACAGTAACCATACTCGAGTCAGTGAATAATTTAAAAATGAATTTCAATTAGAATCAGTGGACAAAACAGCACGAAATTCGGCCGACCACCTGCCAACATCGCCATGGAGAGGAATCTACACCACATCAATTACAGGAAAGACCCTATTCGAATTATTTTCTAAATTTAGAAGTTTATTTAATGAGCTCATTCATATCTGAACCAAACATGTGTAAAATTTCAGTAAGAGAGAAAGAGAGAGAGTGACAGAGTGTGTGATTACGTTGATCAACTTAAATATAACATGAGGCGTTGGTTTGTGAGTTACACAGATAGTTAGTGTCATTAAAATATAAAGAAAACAGGAAATCTTTTAAATGCTAGCAGTAATTGAATTGAAAGAAATAATGGTAACCAAATAATAAATTTATGTACTTAACCTTGAACAGAGGTCAAGTGCGGAATGAGATCGCCGCCATTTTAAAAGTCTACAATTATTAATGAATAGTTATGTATCAAGCTACCACAAAATTTGATAAATACAATCAAGTTAGTTATACTAATGTGTGTACCTCATTATTTCAGTACCCTATAACCACTGCCCCTGTCTGCTTAACGAAATTCTGGACCCAAAGCCTAATGCATGTAACTGAGCGAAACAAGTGTGATTCCGGTGACAAGATAATTTATGCAAATTACATAAAGTCTGATAATTCCATGTTCATAAATAATAATAATTTAGTTTACCAAAGGAGGTAACTTCACAAGTGAAGCTGACTTCATTGTTAATATTTTCATTTGTACTCATTTTTTATATTATTTATGAGATTTTAATCTTACCAACAAATTAACCTTACATGTACTCGGTATTAATTACTATTATAAGTATTACTTAACTATAGTATACACATCACATAACCTGCACGTAATTTATACGTACTCCCGAATCACGCTTATATCCAATGAGCAGGTGTGGTTTGTATCAAGTTTATTTGCACAAACTGTCCAAGTTCGGGAGCCAATTGTTATATTACAAATAATTACCACATAATAATTAATAAAAACTCATCTTACCTTTCATATTCCAGGGTTCTTCACACGAACTCGCAGCCTATAAACGTGATTTAGGGTTATGTGTTGTAATAATTATTCTCATTTGCAGTTAACTATTTCAACTTCATTTATTATTCTTTTTTGATGAATCAAATAAGATTATGATTATGACTTCTCCTTTTACATTCTCCACCATTTAAATCAAACAAATTTCACCACTGAGGTAAAGACCCCATTTAATTAAAACAGACACAATTTCAACATTTCTTAATCCTTATAATTACAATAATTGATTAATCAAATTAATTTAAAGACAACCCAGTATTTGCCACACACACTTTCATTCATTTTTTACCCCGTTTAATTACAGCGCTTGTTTAATTTAAATTTTCATAATTGATTATGTATTATACAGTTACGTCTTTAGCGGCGTCCCTGCAGACCATGTGGTGCACTCCGCATTTTTTGTCACTATTTGTCCGAATTGAGTTCTCACGGTTTCATTTCGATGTCACTGAATTTAGTTAATGTTACACTGTTTTTGATAGCTTTAATTCATAGTTTACATTATATTTTGATACCTTAGATAAATTTTCGGCTCGCGAACCTTTTACGTTTAACCAGCCGGTTTGATAATTGACGCTGAGTGATTTTTCCAAGATGGCTAAATGTCTTACGGTCCGTGGCAACTTGCTTGCTTTTTCATAGGGTGATCAGGCGTCATGTGATATCTACTTGAGTGCGAGTTTGTTAACAGGAGCGTACGATCTCAGGCTCACTCAAAATTTCATGACAAATACGATGTTCGGGCAAGCAGGCATGCACTCGTTCACATTCCTCAGCACCTGGAAATGAAGCATGTTGAGGGGCGGACAGACCAAATGTGCAACTGGGTGCTCCGTGATATTTGTGATAAACAATTCTCACCACAAATATAACGTACAAAACCATATGTACCTTCTGAAACATTATAACAACCATATGACTCCACCACTAAACACATTTTACACTTACTCATTTACTATTTATTATACAGTTCAACTCTCAGAAAAATCATTTAATTTTATGATCAAAATTCATTTATACAACATTTCAAATTAATTAATTTCATCTCCAATCCATTTAATTCAATAAGTTTCTAAAACCTTACGTTTTTTTAATTACAATATTCCAAAACAATTACAATTCATTTACTTGCATTATAAACTCTCGTTGTTTATTTAGTCTGATAAAATATTATTATTATTAAATCAATTTATACTACATACACATATTGTTTACATGAAACTACTGAGTACAACATAACCTATTACATAAACACAATTAACCTCACTATAAATTTATCTACAATTTTTCGTCATTATTTTATTGTTTACCACACCTCATTACATAATTTAGCCAAGTCATTACCATAAACTAAAATAATTAAATGTTCATTCACTGATTGTCTAACCACCATCATCGTAAATTAGCCTGATGTATTTATAACACAACTCATCTTTATCTACATACATTACATTATTATTATTTAGATAATAACTTTTTTCTGTTGATTCATCCCCCATATTGCAAGAATAATTCACCAGATTACTCCCTTTTATTAATTCATAAAACCCGTCTACATTGGTAATTTTCGTCCTGTCTCCGTCAGTATTTTTGGTTACCCTCAGGTAAGTTATATCCTCATATTTATCTACTATGTCTATCACCTCACAAGGTAAGTGTTTATCATCTACAGTGGTATCATCAAAATAATCATCAAACTCTACTATAACCGGTAAGTATTTTATATCGTCTATTTTCTCCACTTCTAACCTCTCTCTTAACTACTTACAGCTTCTACTTAACGTAAACATCTCTATCATCCTCTCTCTCTCAAAATATCTCTCATCATAACACCATCTCACTTTTTCTCTCTCAATCCATACATAGGGTACTGCTTTATTACTACACCATCTGGCTCTACCAGACGCACAAAACATCAAAGGACAATTATTTGTAGACCATACATCTCCCAAATACACTCGTGAAGACCTTTCTTCACCCCCCACAACACCACGGGAAAAATTTACCCTCTGCAACCCCTCTATCTGTAAACTATCTCTCCTCTCTCTCTCTCTCTCTCTAATTTATCAATACTCACTAGCATTCCATTATTACACTCTACTTCAACTAAAATTTCATCAGCACTCTCAATATTCACCATCTTACTCTCTACCACAAATTTTTAATTATATTGTTATTTTTCTCACCCCTACTTACCATATTATACGTTAACTGATCGTCTTTATTTTCATTTAACTGCTCGGTCTCTAACACTTTCTACCCCCACTATAATTTCATAATTATCGTCACTACTCAATATTTTCTTCTCTAACTCTACCACTTCCACTATTTTGCCATTAAATGTATTATTATTTGTCATATCTCTAACACTGTTACTTACCTTCTTATCCATTATCTGATTTAATTTCCTGTCTAACCTTTTATTCATTTCGTTAATCTTCTCCTTGCAATTGTTACTTATTGATTCTAATATCTGCTCTTTCATACTAGCACAACATGCATTAGTTTCATGAATATGCTGGTTCATACTAAAATTTTGCTGTTTTATTTCATTTCTTATTTCGTTAATTTGGTCATTCATTTTAGCGTTTACTTCATCAAATCTAGTATTAAAATTACTATTTATTTTATTGAACTTAACATCAGAATCACTCTTTTGTTCATCAAATTTATCATTAAAACTACTTTTCATCTCCTTAATTTCACTCTTTTGTTCATCCAACTTTACATTCTGCTTTTCTATCATTGCTTGTATCATTTTGAACATTTCATAACTATCATCAGATTTTTTACTTTGGACCGGCGTCGACTGATTCGTTACGCCTTCCATTATTTTTGATTAGGTCTCGCTTGCATCACTATTTATTTGACTTTCCGTCTGGCTGTCAGTGAAGCTGACTTCATTGTTAATATTTTCATTTGTACTCATTTTTTATGTTATTTATGAGATTTTAATCTTACCAACAAATTAACCTTACATGTACTCGTATTAATTACTATTATAAGTATTACTTAACTATAGTATACACATCACATAACCTGCACGTAATTTATACGTACTCCCGAATCACGCTTATATCCAATGAGCAGGTGTGGTTTGTATCAAGTTTATTTGCACAAACTGTCCAAGTTCGGGAGCCAATTGTTATATTACAAATAATTACCATATAATAATTAATAAAAACTCATCTTACCTTTCATATTCCAGGGTTCTTCACACGAACTCGCAGCCTATAAACGTGATTTAGGGTTATGTGTTGTAATAATTACTCTCATTTGCAGTTAACTTTTTCAACTTCATTTATTATTCTTTTTTATTATTCTCTTTTTTGGTGAATCAAATAAGATTATGACTTCTCCTTTTACATTCTCCACCATTTAAATCAAACAAATTTCACCATTGAGGTAAAGACCCCATTTAATTAAAACAGACACAATTTCAACATTTCTTAATCCTTATAATTACAATGTTTGATTAATCAAATTAATTTAAAGACAACCCAGTATTTGCCACACACACTTTCATTCATTTTTTACCCCGTTTAATTACAGCGCTTGTTTAATTTAAATTTTCATAATTGATTATGTATTATACAGTTACGTCTTTAGCGGCGTCCCTGCAGACCATGTGGTGCACTCCGCATTTTTTGTCACTATTTGTCCAAATTGAGTTCTCACGGTTTCATTTCGATGTCACTGAATTTAGTTAATGTTACACTGTTTTTGATAGCTTTAATTCATAGTTTACATTATATTTTGATACCTTAGATAAATTTTCGGCTCGCGAACCTTTTACGTTTAACCAGCCGGTTTGATAATTGACGCCGAGTGATTTTTCCAAGATGGCTAAACAAGATGGATCGTACGCTTGTTAACAGGAGCGTACGATCTCAGGCTCACTCAAAATTTCGTGACAAATACGATGTTCGGGCAAGCAGGCGCGCACTCGTTCACATTCCTGAGCACCTGGAAATGTAGCATGTTGAGGGGCGGACAGACCAAACGTGCAACTGGGTGCCCCGCAAGTCACACACTCCTTTACAATTGAAAACTGTTCTGGGCGATTCCCCGTTATTACTGTTAATAATTTAATAAAAAGAAACCCCTCAATTCTGTCCCGTTACAATCCTTAATCTACCAGACAACTAGTAATGTTCAGACAAAGCACTTTTGTACAGCTATAGTGTACCGCAATTAAAAATGTTCATACCAGCTACCTAATATTAGCCTAATTTAATTTAATAACTTATATGATTACACTTAAACCAACACATTTTTTTATTTTTTATAATTCCTTTTATATATTTCTTGGGGGGGGGGGTTAATCCTGAAACCCCTCACTGTGCCACTGGTTAAATGTTTACATTATATATAACAATAATATCATAATGACTGGAATATAATTTACTTTATAGATTCTACCTATAATATAGATTTCAGTCTTTTTTTCTTATGACAAAACTACGAGGGCCATTCAGAAAGTAATACCCATTTGATTGTAATACGCGAGAGCACAAGTCTATTGTTGTTCAGCAGTCTCCGTGACATGCCTGTTTAGTCTGTGTGAGTTTCAGCTGCCTTTCTGACCACTGTGTTTATTCAGTGCTTGTTTGAAATGATTTAAAAAATTTGATAACGCTGGTACGTTATCAAAAAGTGTGATCTGAGATCTGTGATTTGACTTCTTCACGCAAGAAATATATGGCTATGCAAGATTTATTGTCAAATCAGTGAAGCATATGGTATTGTAATGGATGAATCATCAGTAAAATGATGGTGTTGCAATTTTGACAAAGGGAGAGTGAACATCCTTGATAACAATCAAAGTGGTTGTCCTTCCGTCATTACAGATGATTTGCTGCGTCATGCTGACAAATTCATCAAACAGGATTGACATGTGACATTTGATGAAATAAACTAAAATTTTTCTTTTATTTCCCACACCATTATCCATGAAATTGTCACATTCATCTCAATTACTGAAAAATTTGTGTGAGGCAGATTCCACATGGTCTTAATGACAAACACAAAAAACCATATGGGTGTTTTGAATTGCATTGTCTTTTTTAAATAATTTTCATTTATATGGGATGAATTCTTAAGACATATCATAACAGAGGATTAAATTTGGGTTTTGTAAGCTATCCCTGAGAGTAAATATCAGTCTGTTCAATCACACTACCCATACAGACCACAATGTTCAAGCAGACATTCTCAGATCGGAAGGTTATGGCTACAGTCTTCTGGCACTGGAAAGGTCCATTCCTTGTTGAATGTACGCTCCATGAAGCAACAACAAATGCTGATACGTATTGTGAAATATTAAAAAATTGCCATGAGCCACTCAAAATTGCTAGAGGGGCCTGTTTAGTTGCATTTTGTTTTTTTATGACAATGAATGAAAAGAAAACAAAGCAGTTTTCAATCATCCTGCCCACAGCCCTGACCTTGCCTCCTCTGACTATTGTTTGCTTTCTAAACTGAAAGAATTCTGGGAATGAAAGCATTTTGAGAGTAATGAAGACTAACAGAAAACAGTGACTACTCATCTTAACAAACTGGCGGCAGAGGTATGTGACATGGGAATTAAAAAACATATCCAACGTTATTATAAATGTTTCAACATACAAGGTGGATATGTGCAAAAGTAGCTTGAGGTTAATTTAAATTATATAAAAAGTCCAAAATCTTTGTCTATTGTCAAATGGGTATTACTTTAAAACAACCCTCACAAAAGCATTTACAATCTGTATAATCTGATTTCTACAAGAACACTCCACATTTGGAGTGAACAGATGGTTCTACAGTTCAAAGTGGAACTGTAATACGTATATTACACTAATAGTAAATATTTTTTAATGCCCGACTCTTTACAACACTGCTAATAATATACCGTAACAGCTTTAGACCATATCTTATGATAGTTATGTGTGAAAACCATATACAACCACGAAAAAATGTACTTTTCTTATGAGACAATACCCAATAAGCTTCCACTATCAGAATTTAACAAATGAGTTTAATTCATGTATCATATTTTTGATAAAATAATACATAATACAAAATACAAGTACCAACTGTAGACTAAATATTGTACACTTCAATTGACACTACTAACAGTTTTTATGATTGAATTAAATTTGTTGCTGACAAAGCTGATAACAACCACCAACAATGGACTAATGTAGTTGTAGCCAAAACATGTGGGTGAAGATCAAACAGACTATAGCCTAACACCCAGGAAACCCTAAAATGAAGTAAAGATTAAATTCATACTGTTACCTGACAAAACTGTATGCTTGAGAATCTCCTGTGTAGCTACACTGGCAGCACAACTGAGAATATAATCCATTGCTCGACCTAACTCTAAAAGATAACTGCTTTCATAACGTAAATAGTACTGTTCTTTTGAACTGTACAGGCACAACCAAGGACGCAGAAAGTTATCAGGTCTGAAACAAGTATGATAGTATGATGTAATTCTATTCCAGCCATTAAAGCCAATAATTTATTTACAAGATAAATAACTAACATAAAATAAATAACACTAAGATAAATAACAAGATAAAGTTATCAGGGTTTATATGATCCTTCACTGAAATTGATGTAGAGAATTTTTTAAAATATTATTTTTTTCTTCCTTTTCTTTAACTTATATTTTAGACACAATATCTGCTACATACTAAAGTTATATGTTATAGTTCTATTAAATGTCTTGTTACAATAATTTGTGTTTTAATAAAATTTCATTTTACTAATGGGATTAAGTATTCCTCAAGCTGTATACTGAAGACTGAACATTTTTCTATATCAAACAAAAGTAAACAGCCGTAGTAATAGTAACTGTAAGCAGATGTTTTTCATGTAATACTGTTAATGAGTGGAGAGATTTTTAATAAATGAATTACTACAAAAGTTTTCACTTCCAAATACTATATCACTGATTTAATTTCAGTAAATTCTTGTTTTGTTTGTTACAATTATGGAACATTAATATTCTTACTTTTCATCTCTCAACCAGCCAGATACTGCTATTGTTATGTGCAAATGACATTTTATCTGTGTTACTGCTGTCTCATTTGAAGAGTTGTCTTCACTACTACAACTGCTATCATCTCTGTCCGTCAAAGGGAAATGACCAAAGGAAAATTCTTCAATCTCACCAACTCTTTTATGCATTTTGTAACCTAACATAAAGAAAGTACATTATTATTCTGTATGACTACTTTATTTCCAGAAAATTCATCATTGCCATTACAACACACTGCTAATTACTATTACAGATTAGAATTTCATCTTTCTTCATTACTGTTTCTTTTTTTTTTTAATTAATACAACACATAATTATTTATATACAAGGTGTGTTAAAAAAAAAAGACCGAAATTTTTCAAGAAAAACTTTATTAATGTACTTACAACTTTATGCACGCTTATCCCCCCTCCCACTGGCAATGCACCGCTCCCACTGTTTCTTCAAATTCTGGAACGATTCCCGGAATGCACTTTTTGGAATAGCGCGCAGCTGTTCCGTATTTTTCTTTATCTTCTCTATTGTTTCAAAATGATGTCCTTTCAAGGTCACCTTCAGTTTTGGGAACAAGAAAAAGTCTGCTGGGGCTAAGTCCGCAGAGTAGGTTGTTTGCAGACTAGAGAATAGTCATATTGTTTTCTGCCAGATAATCGATTAGGAGTGATCCGTGAGCTGGTTTGTTATCATGTTGTAACACCCAAGTCTGTTCTTTCCACAGGTCTGGCCTCTCTTGCTACTCCTCCCCTCAAACGCCCCTATAGTACTTCTTATTTAGTATCTGACCACGTCGAACGAATTCATGATGAACCAATCCTTTCAACACCACCTTCATATTTGACCAACTCATACAGGCTTTTTTTGGTTGAGGCGATCCTTTTCCCACCCACTGCGAAGACTGTGCCTTCATTTCAACATCATATCCATACACCCACGTTTCGTCCCCTATTATAATTATTTTGATGAAGTTTTCATCAGCACTGGCACGGTGAAACAGTTCCTGACTGACGTTAACGTGATTCTCTTTCTGATTATTTGACTGTTTTCCTGTTAAAATTTCATGGCACGAACCCACGCTGATACCCAATTCCTTGGCAATCTCACATTCAGTTAAACGAAAATTTTCATGTATCACAGTACAAACTTCATTGATTTTATCAATTTGACGATAAAATCAATGAAGTTTGTACTGTGATACATGAAAATTTTCGTTTAACTGAATGTGAGATTGCCAAGGAATTGGGTATCAGCGTGGGTTCATGCCATGAAATTTTAACAGGAAAACTGAATCAGATCTGGTATTTATTTTATTATTTGCATTGTATTTTTATTTTTTTTCTTATCATTTATATTGGACAGTCTTTTTTTCTGTAACTACAGGTTGTTCATTTTTATTTGGTTTATTTGGATAGTATTGGTGATTCTACCTACTGAATTGAGTCAATTATTTCATTTTGAATAGTTGTAGAAGTACTGGCAAAGATGGATGAGATTTGTAATCATGTTCTTGAATATCTGCAGAGCTTTTTGATATGATGGTTTGTAACAGCTCTTTCAAGTTTCCATGATTAATAGATGATAAATCTTTGTGATGACTGCAAAATGCCAATTCTTGTTTACCTACATAAAGGACTGCACAAATAGGCAGCTGCATGAAACGTCTGTTAAACTGAACATTGTTGTTGAAATATTTAATATATAATCTAGGAATTTCCTTCAAAGCTTCCTTGATATTACTTAAAAATTAATAAAGGGCTACCAGGTCTTGGGATTTTCACTGGTCGATGTTCTTCCCGCTTTGAAACAAGTAAACCAATCATAGCCCAGCATTCAGCTCATACAATCATTCCCATATGCTTGGTGAAGCATTTAGAACGTTTCTGTAATAGTTTTACCAAGTTTGAAGCAAAATGTTATGCAAACACGTTGTTCTTCATGCTTTTTCATTTTTACTACAGAAAAAATTTGCCAAGAGGTTAGAACACGTATTAATTTCAGTTGCTGTAGTGAGAATTACAATGGTAGAAAGAAGCGGAATATTGGAAGATGTTTCCAAAAGTGGACACCAGTCAGCGCCGCCTGTCAAAGCATGCTCTTTGTTATACCACCCTTGTATTATGAAAGGTTGGTCTTTTTTTGAACACACCTCATACATAAATTAATGTTCATGTACATTAATATGTTAACTTGCTTATCCCTCTAAAAGCCAAAGTTAACTTAAAAGTAAATCAGTTGTTATTTATGTATTCAGTGTACCGGTACTTAAGCTATACTTTATACAAATTTTGGTTGACTTTGAATTTTGATATTTAATTACTTTTATCCAATTTTAATTAAATAAATTTGATACATACACACTAAAAGAATAAATAAACAATACATTACAATTGTGTATGACTTTTATGAATAGTTTTCATCATTCTTTATAATTAGGAGGAAAATCATTAAGTTTATAATATTCTTCATAATCTTAAAGTTCTCTCCTTCTTCTTTCTACAAAGAGTAGGCCCATTTACTAACCTGTCTGAAAATTGTTATGTCTGTAAGGGATGGTTATGTGTGTATGTTAAGTTTAACTGTTTGCTTACAGTAGCAGCTCATCAGGTGAGACAGATGTCTGGTTGAATTATTTTTAAACTCTAAATTGTTTTCAATGTTTAGTCAACGTTATGTTTAAAATGACTTTTTTAAATTAAATTCCATCTATATAATTAGAATAACATTAAAAGCAATGCAGATATGTTACAGAAGCTGAAGTTCGCTGAGATTAAATACTACAACATGCATAGTATGTCTACCAGTAACCTATAAGTGAAGCAAATCGTACAGGCACCTTTCTGCATCCTTGAAACCTGCTTGAGTTTTATGTTACTAAGAATGCTTCGTTTATGATGACTGTAGTGACAACACATGCCTCTACTCAGCGCTCCCTCACTCAAGAGAAGCAAAGTCAAAGAGCTGTGTATCAGTACTGTACAGAGCTTACCTAGCTAGCACATTTGTTTTGTTAATTGTTCATCTCAATGTTTGCTCTATATGATCTGATACATGTTTTATTAAAAACATCATTTTCAAGATGGAAGAAGATAAGAAGACTGTTTTTTAAACTGTGAAAACCCTATGCATATATTGCAATTAAATAAAATTGCAAAAATCAAGGACAAAGTGTACTACTGAAACTTCACACAAAACTGGTATTTGACGTTCAAGTGGATGTGTGTCAATTATTTAAATATTTTTTTGTATCCCTGCTTAATTATTAGTGTTTAATAAAGTTTGTGGAATAAGAATGGTTTTTATGATTTTGGTAATGTTACTTGTGCTCTTTACAAACATGAAGGTTCTTCTGAGCACATGCAGTGTGCATGGAGATTTACAAAACTGAGAAAATTTTTAAGTAATATCAAGGAAGCTTTGAAGGAAATTCCTAGATTATATATTAAATATTTCAACAACAATGTTCAGTTTAACAGACGTTTCATGCAGCTGCCTATTTGTGCAGTCCTTTATGTAGGTAAACAAGAATTGGCATTTTGCAGTCATCACAAAGATTTATCATCTATTAATCATGGAAACTTGAAAGAGCTGTTACAAACCATCATATCAAAAAGCTCTGCAGATATTCAAGAACATGATTACAAATCTCGTCCATCTTTGCCAGTACTTCTACAACTATTCAAAATGAAATAATTGACTGTATTTCATAATACACTGATGAGCATGTCAAACAGGAAACAATATAGTACACTATTTCTATTACGTAGATGATTCAACAGACATTGTGCACAAATCTCAATGTACCATCATAATTAATATGTTATTCCTGGAAGAATGATGGAAAGTGGAGGAAATATTTTTGGGATTTATGATGTAAGTTCCAGTCAAGAGTGCCAAAACATTGTTTAATGTTAAGGTCTTTCGAAAAATTTGACTATAAATCAAAACCTATTGCCTAATGTTTTGATGGTGTAAGCATTATGGCAAGAGAATTCAATGATCATCAGGTGAAAATCAAAGAAGTGGTACCACAAGCAGTTTTTGTTCACTGCACAGTGGATTGTTTGAATTTAGTGTTACAACAAAGTTGCAACAGAATTCCAAAGTGTTGGATATTTTTTTGAAACTGTTAACAGGTTTACCCTTTCTCCTTAATTCTGCTAAGCACACTTAAACTGTAGATACAGTGGTTGAAAAACGGATACTTACTCTTGTTATTATATGTTGGAATCTAATTTCAAAATTTTGAGCACGTTATACATAATGAATAGGATTCATTAAAAGAAGTATTCACTAAAATTGTGAACAATCCAAATTACAATCAAGCATCAATTAGACAGAGTGATGGCTTCTTAAATAAATTTAAAGATTCTGAATTTACACTTTTAGTTGTTGTTTTTAACGATATTTTTTTAGCCATGGATGTTCTCTATGATATGCTACAAAAGAGGTCATTTGACATTAATTTCTGTACCTTGCAAATTAGAAAAATACAAAAACCCGTAAATAGCAAAAAAAGTTAAGGATGTACTTAATTTATGAAACTTTTACAGAATGGAGAATGAAATAAGCTAAAATTTGGTATAATAAAATTTGATTTAAGATTAGTATAACCGTCTTAAACTACAGACTCAAACTGGAATGTACATAGTTTCTGCACTGACAGTACATGAAATAAGTAATGTACAACCACTTTATGACATCATCAACAAGTTCTCATATTTGAAAGAGATGAGAATTGACCTTGTGTTCAAGAAATAAAATGCAACTTTGCAAGTACTTCCTATTTTTAACTACTACTTTGTTAGTACATATTATTAACATACTTTTACTTTATCTCCATATAGTATTCATGATTGTACAACAGGGAGAAAGATATCCATATACAGTATACTCTCACTAATCTGGCAGATATCAGACCAGGGTAGTGCTGTATCAGTGGAAATGCTGGATTAATGGATATTATGAAAAAATGCATTTAAATAACAAAAAGTAGCACTGGCTATATTGTACATAATGGTAAAACATGAATTTCTGAGTAAAACATCCAATTACAAGTATAGTAAATTATCTACTATTGTTTCTTAAAATTATTCAAATCAGTTTTATGTTTATAATTTAGTCAAACGTAGGAAAAAATGAAACTCACAGAGTAAAGAACAGCATTATTCCACTGGAATGAAAAAGCTGTTGATTTTCTTGTTTCTTGGCTTGAAATGACGCTTTTGATGCTTCTTCTTGCAGTTTTTTCAACACAAGAATTTCACAAAATGAGACGCCATTTTCTTCTGCCCACTTAGTAGAAGTTGTGAAGGCATCCACTGCCACATCATGGCTTACTGTATGAACAGCTGTCGCTGCTTCTTCCTCTTCCTCCTCCTTCTCATCTCTGGTCATTTCATCGTCTGTCATATACTGGACTTTTCATCTTTGTCACTCGCCAGCCACTTGTTTACATCGTCCATTGTCAAATCATCTGTTTTGTCTGGTAGTTTCTCTGCAATTGTATCTCGCAACTTATGCAGTTCAGCATCTATGTTGTTGTTATCATCCACACTGAAAGATTCCTCTGTTTCCATGTTTTGCCCATTGTCCATTTTGTTCTCCTTCTTTTTTTTTATATTTCTCTAACAATGTCATGTCAGGCCATAAATTACCCCATGAACAAACAATTGTTTTTGTTCAAGCAAGATAACTTTCACAAGCATTTTCAAGAGAAATAAAACCACATCTTTCAGGTTTGTTTCTTTTAAAGACTGAATCTCACTCACACTGTCGTCTTTAGATAAAACCTTGTACAGTAGACTTTTTTTGTATTGAATTTTGACCGTGTAAATAACATTTAGGTCCATGATTGTAAAAGAGGAGCAACTTTCATATCGTCTTCATCAAGTTGACTTGGACAATTATCCAAAATAAGCAGGGCTTTTTGTAGCAATTTCTGCTTCTTGAGAAGTCGTTTCACCAATGGTATAAATTGTTCATGAAACCACTCTGTAAAGACTGACTTATTCATCCATGCTCTGCTTTGGCTTTTGTAGTCAACATAAGATTAAGTTTTTGAAGGCTCTAAGGGTTTTCACCTTACTATGCACTAACAAGTCAAGTTTATGCATACCACTCACGTTGGAACAAGGCATAAAAATGATCCTGTCCTTGACCACTTTTTGTCCCGCAGCACTAGCTTCAGCATAGTGAACAAAAGTCTTTTGTATTGTAAGTCACTGTAGACTTGGTCGGGACTCAGACCGTTCCCCAATGAAATTTAAAAATTTTTCCTTATATGGTTCAACTGTGTCAACATCAAGTTTTCGTCCGTAGTACTCAACAGCTGAATTCCGAAACACTTTTTGAAGTTTTCCAACCAACTTTCAATAGCATGAAAATCATCTTTTTCTATAATTTTTCTGTAGACAAATTTTGCTTTTTCCTAAGAATTTCACCCGAAATAGGCATATGTCTATTAGTAGGGCTCTTGAAGGAACCACATGTATAGGCTATCTTCAACTTGAGGGAACTCGCCCGTTTTTAATGTTTTTCTTACATATTTCTTATTTTCACTGTTTTTGAAAAAATTTTAATGTTTTTGCTGTTTTACTTATGTTGTGTATCGTAGCATGGCCAACAACATATTCGTTAGCAAGGTTAACTAGCTTGTCACCTTTTTCAAGTCTTTTTAAAATCTTTTTTTTCTGAAGTAGTGTTAATGTTTTATGTTTTCATTTGTATAAACATGGCAAATAATTACACCAAGAAAAAACAACTGCAAATAAACGGCACTGTACACAGCGAGGGACTAATGATGCAATTGACATCTATTGTCAGTGACTTGTTTCCCCCTCCACGCTCGCCAGCACCCACCTGAAAACACCAGACTACTGGAGGGGCCGGACTACCACTGTGATGGATTACAGAGGGTATACTGTAATTTTTTTGGTGGGGGGGGGAAGGAATCTGCCACTGATTCTGCTTCACCAGTCCTCAAAGTTATGAGCTGTCATTGTTTACTTATGTTTAACACTAACATGTTTTATGTAAACATGAAATCTTGTATTCCTTTCACGTATCCATAGAGCTTGAAGATTGTACAGAAGGTGATCTTTTCCTAGTTAGATCACCTCTTATAAGCACTGAGGGAATGGATAAGAATGTAACAGATGTGTGGCTATTACATCCTACACAGCTAATGCCATGTTGCCAGTCGGTCTATGTGGTGGATTACTGACATATGTAAATGTTTTGACTCCCGGAAAAAAACTAATGCAGTATCACTGATTTGAATTTCATCATAAGAAATCATATTGTAAGACTTTTGATTCCTTTCCAAGCTCATTATATACTCATTATCCTCTATTCACTCAATGTTATGTAAAGGCATTTTTTGTGTAACTGCCATCATGAATTGATGTTATCAATGGTGATTTTTTTTTTAATATCCAAACATAAATATCACTGTGTTTATAGAAAGACAAACTAAATTCACAATTAAAATACAAGGCATGAGTCTTGTCACTTAAATTACACTAGCATAACACCACATTGTAACGGGGCAAAATTTGTATAACCGTCCTTTATAATAATTTTCAATATTATAATAATTTACAATAAAAAATCATAGAAACGTATCTGGTTAGAAGTGTAGAAGGAAGGGGCATATGGTGATAAATTCAATCCGTAACTAGTGAATCACAGAAAAAGCACGTGGCTTACGACACAATATTCAACGGCTGTAGGTAATGTAACCAAGAGTAGGTGATTCACATCGTGAGTTGAACATGACGATTACCATATAAGGCAAGGAATGCGGTTAATTTGATTCACGTCACCAGTGAATCACAAGTTAGTCATTTGTGTGTGACGAACAACAACGAAAAGTTTCCAGGCTCCAGGGCAGGACGAGGTGTGGAATTCCGCCTCAAACCAGTTTTTCAAAGGCGCAACTACAACGGAAATCTGGCGGGGTGAAGCTAGGCTCGTCCCAGTCTCCAGCCGACTACGAAACGAGATACACGTGTGTTCTATTAGTGGCCTGGGGCATTTTTTGTAGGCCGAAATAGTTACAGTAGGCCTACCAAAGAGTATAGAAATGTAATACAACAGTGATAAACTTTTTGAAAGCATAATTATGACAGTGACTATGATATAACAGTTCTAAAACATTTATTGTGAGTATTCTAGTGAAAAAGGGACGGTCAACACAGTGTGCAACATCTGGGAACACGTGGCAGATAAGTAATAGTGAAAAAACAAATTAATTGGACAAAAGTTGATTAAAGTTTATGTGGTAAAAAATCAATATCAAAATGAGAGCTCAATAAAAGGGGGGTAATAGAGAAAGAGAAAGAGGAAAGTACTGATTTGTAGTTGATGATTATTTTTTGATTTAATTTGTAGTGAATCATAATTTTTGTTCTAAACAATAAGTTATTTTAATAAAATAAAATAAGATTTGTTTTGGATCTAACCATTAGTGTAATTATTACGCCAAATTACCCATAACCTATCTTCTGTACCAAGAGCTCGTCTAAACGACCCTGGAAGAGTTTTTATTTAAGGGAGTTCAATAATAGTTAATTATCTAAATTATTTCTTTTGGGAAGAGTGTAATTGGTTTCGACATTTACTCCTTAAAATGTCGTGGCGACCTTGAGGGCTTTGGGAATCTTGTGTGTTAAAGGTAAGTCGAATAAGATCACAGTAAACGGGATAAGTATCTTTTTGTCTCTTCTTATTTTGTAGAGTTACAACATGTATTACTTCAGGGGTCATAAAATAATATTATATTTTACTTTTACAAATAATATGAATTTTGCTAGAATTAAGCAAGACTAAGTGCTGTGTATATGATTACACTTTTCAAATATGAAGACAATATACAAATTGATATATTTTTTGTTATCTTAACAATTTCTTAAACTTACATTCAGACACTTACTTGATCACAGACTTTGATATATATGATTATTTTTACCCCTACACACGATTATTTTTATAATTTTGTGGAAGCATAGCACCTACACCTACTGTTTTGCCCTATAATTTTGTAATTTAAAAACTGCACTGGCTAAGCAGATGAAAATATTATGATAAAGGTCTCACAAAATAATTAAAAAAAAGACAGATAAAACGCCATGAATTATCAATCAGTACTACTTTTGGTAAAATCAGTAACACTGTGAAACATAAACTGAACTTGCGTAAAAAAATGACAGTTTTTAAACAAAGCAATATAACGTATTAGAAAGAGACATGGGCAGTTAATGCCATACTAAGACTGCTGATTTCATTAGTGTGTGGAAGAAGTATTCTGTTATTAACAAGGTAAATGATGAAACAGCCAGAATAGCATCACCGGAGAATGAAATAAAAGGAAGGTGGGTAGACTATCTGGCTACGCAAGAATATAACAGATAGTCATGACAATAGCTAGATTAGAGACCAAAAGAATTATTGAGGGTCCAACAATGGCCAAAATCAGGAGATATTAATTCAAACGTATTAATTTAAAAATAGTGGAACCATAACACAGACTTCACAATACATACACATTGTTATGACATCGCAGAACAATCAACGTGTTTGTCGAATGTGGCAGAAGAATCTCGCTCTAATGTGTGTGGCATACGTGACTCTCGACGCATTCGCGAGTTTTCTCAAAGCCACCAGCCGCACAGACTGTGTCAAGGCCGCAATTAATTACGTAGTTCACACTGGCACTAAGACGCAATTTGGAACGTTTTGGTCTGTGAGTGGAGGTATAAATACATGCCAGCAGCAGCCTTGAGTTTCAGTATAGCTGCGATATCTTTACAGTGCGGTTCGAGTTATTATCGGACGATATTACTGTGCGCGTTCAAGTGGTTATTAGTTAAGTGTTGTGTTTTATAATCGGACGGTATATTGTAATACAATTGTGTTTTAATATTAGTTGACATTTATTTGGGTGTGAACAATTTTTATTTGATTTGTTATAAGACACTGTGTTGTTAATTACGAACTGTTAACTGTGAAAATTAACAGTTGTCTTGTATTTTGTTTCCACTGTACCTACAACGATCAAGTAAACTGTCGTAACAGTGGTGTCAGAACTGGGATAGAACGTAACAGTGGACACTTTATACAAGACTAGTGTAATTCATAATTAATCGGGAAACATGGATGCCAGTCAGATGATGGAAGCTTTACAAACACTGCTGCGGCAGACACAGGAAGAAGCGGAGAAATGACAGGATAAGAAACGCAGACAGGAGGCGGAAGAAGCAGGAAAACACAGGATGAAAAACGTAAGCAAGAAGCAGATAAAACGGAAGCTCTCTTTGAAGCTATGCAGAAACAGTTGCAAGAACACAGTACCGCAGAATTTGGTCTCCTATGAGGTGAGCTTAATAAACAAGTTACTAAAATATCAGAAGTACAAGAATCAACGAAATTAAAAATAGCTGAAGTAGAAAAATCTGTCTCAAGTGTTGAAGAATCGATGTCTAATAAAATAGCTGACATAGAAAAATCAGTCAAGAGTGTGGAAAAAGCTATGTCAACAAAAATAGAAGACTCGATTACAAATATAAAAGAGCAGATTAAAAATGAAGTCGAGCAGTGCCTGAAGTTACAACCAAAACAACTTTGTGAACAGACTGTACCAATGATAAAGACAGAAAAAGACGCAGAAAACAAGTTAACAGAGAAAGTCACTTTGCCTGCAGTAGGGACAGTCCATGTCAAAGCTCCAACTTTTGACGGAAGCAGTCACTGGGCAACGTACCTCCGCCAATTTGAAGCTGCTGCATGCGCAAATAATTGGACAGAGAAAGACAAGGCAGTCCCACTCGTTCTCGCATTAAAACGACCCGCAGCAGAACTACTACAGAAAGTCCCACCTGACAGCCAGAACATCTATGCCGAGTTGATAAAAGCTCTAGAACAAAGGTTTTGTAAAATATATAAAAACACTTGGTACGTTTCACAGATTTTATTTAACTCTGACAGCTGTGTTTGGACTACCTAAGCCATTGTCAAAGAGAAGAATGAATTAAAACCTAAAGACAGGATGTGTGAGTAGGTGGTAGTGACCATCTGTTTAGGCCGTGAATTGGAACATCTGTGAGGGTGTTGAGGTGGAGAGGGGTGTGCAAGAGTCAAGGTGTCTGTAAAAACTAAATCCAATCTGAATGCAAAATATAAAATTAACTAAACTAAATATAATCTGATATAAAATTAACTGAACTAAATATAATCTGAATGCAAAATATAAAAATCGGTATGGAGAACCATACATGACTTCCATGTTGTAATATTTATGTTTAAAATAATTTACTTGAATTTGGTTCGGTAATTTCTAAAAAAAATATCGCCCACCCTCAAACTAATTTGAATATTTATAGATATTTTTGTTATTATGGAGTAGTCGTTTAATATAATGTTATTTTCAGTCACTTTATCCATAAAAATTAGGTAGGCTTACTTTATTCTTATAAAGAAACCGAACTACGCAGATAATCATCCCTCCTACAAAGCGCTCCGAAGTCACTCATGGACCCTGAGCATCTTGCACAGGGTTCATTCCCTAAAGACGAAAAGTCTGTCTATGAACCGTTCCTCTGTAAACACGTGCAGTTACACTACCCAGCGATCCACAGGAAGGAAATCGCTATCCACGCTGGACACTTTTTCGGCTTGCACGCGTTGTGTTGGTGTGGGTTTCGGCACATTCCATTTAAAAAGCATGCAAATGTAAGAAAATAAACATGAGTGAGGCCAGAAATGACACGAATTGTGTGTGTGTGTGTGTCTTGCCTGACTTTTTATTGCAGTAATCATAATAATAAAATGGAAACGTAAACATTACATAATTGAGATATGCTTGCCTGCCACGAACGATATAATTTCTTTCACACGATTTAAATTGAATATCGGTACAGAGAACCATACATGACTTCCATGTTCTAAGATTTATATTTAAAATCATATTCGAAATGAAATATTTCCATAGAAACTACTTCTTTCTACTTATTGCTTCAGCCTTAACCACAGTACTGTGGTCACTAACGTATACTACCTCACGTTTTCACACTCGATTTTCACTGATGATGGCAGTCGATGGCACTGCCGAAAAGTCTGGTTTTGCAGAAAACATTGGACTACGGCTAAACAACCCAGGAAGGAATTTTAACAAAGAACTACTTCTTTGTTGCCGATAACATAGTACACATATAAAAAATTCTCCCCTCCCCTTCAACTATAATTTTCATTAATAGAAAATTACCCCCACCTCGTTCACCTAACCTCTTCATTTACAGATATTTCATCTACGTTTCTACAGTGGATTATTATGAGCTTCTTATCAGGATACTTTACTTATCAAAATTAAGTACTTTACTCTTGTTAAAACATAAAATGTTGCAGGTAAACTACCCCTTTCTCTAAACCGATCTTCACAAAAATCAATAGACCTTCAGTCCTCTACAATGCAGGGATGCATGCAAAAAAATATTTGATTCTGTTTGAATGTGCGGCAGTTATCGTTCGTCATGAAAACATTTCTCTTGTTACAACATAAAATGTTGCAGGTAAACTACCCCTTTCCCTTAACCGATCTTCACCAAAATCAACAGACCTTGCATTCTGTATAATTCAAAAAGGTATGCAAAAGAGTAGTTGATTCTGTTTGAATTTACGGCAGTTATCGTTCGTCATAGAAAAAATTACCCTTGTTGAAACATAAAATGTTGCAGGTAAACTACCCTATTCCCTTAACCGATCTTCACCAAACCAACAGGTCTTGAGAACTCTACAATTCAGGGCTGTATGCAAAACATTATTTGATTCTGTTTGAATTTGCGGCTGTTTGTAACGGGGCTAAAAAGGAGGGGTTTTTATTTTATTAAAAAATTGTAAATTCGTGTTCATCTGCGTGATCAGTCCCATGGTAATATAAATTGTAGTTCAAACAAAGGAACAGTGAGGTGTAGCTGTACGATGGAATGCGGCAGGTATGCAACAACGCAATACAATTCTAAGAACTGTAGTGCTGGGTGATGTACACAAACACCAGCGGGGCGCACAAACGACGCTGAGAACAAGATGGCTTTTCTGTAAAATCTGTTTGCAATGCTGTCGGGAGACGACGGATGTCTTGATGAAGTCACGCCCATTCGTGTGACGTAACCAGTGGCAGTGAAATTTCGTCAACGCTTTGGGAGCACTCACAAACCATGTTCCCGGCGCCACTGGTAACAATTTGACACATGAAGGCTATGAACAGCGACGAAATTTGGTAGCAGAAAAGGCCGTGACGTCCGCCCGCATGTAAAGTGAGTCAACCTTTAGCCGCGGCGTCGGCCAGCCGCTCGCTGAGACTCGTGGGCACCAAGAAACTTTAAGTTTTAACGGAAAGTTATAAACCGGCATAAATAAGTGGAACAATATCCCAGAAGGGAATAAGTGAAGTGAAGAAGGAAGAAAAATTAAAAGTGTACGGGACTGACAAAACATTCGGATACATCTAGTGCAGCACGCGGCGAAGAGAAACACTGACCGTTACGTAACCAACTATTATTATTCAATTTTCAATCATCCAATATTTAAATAATTTCACAAAATTTTAAGTCTCGAGCAAAATAAAAGGGGATATAAAAATGTATGTGTGTGTGGGTGGCAAACTGGGTTCGTCTTCTTTAGATTAAGGGTTAGACTAAGAATACGGAAAAAAATATTAAGTGAAAGTTTTGTTTTATTACTGTTTTATTTTGTTTTTCATAATTAAAAATGAGGTTTTGGGTAGAATAAATTAAAAAGTTCGTTTGTATATAACCATGTGTTAGTGTCGTTATTTCGTCATTACCACTTCCTAGTATTCTGTGCTGACAACCTCGTCTAACGTTCTAGGGGTTTTCTGAGTTTTAAGGGTAGTCAGATAGCGGGATTTTTATAAGGGCAAGAGTGTAGAAGGTTTCGATGTATAACCTTAAAACATCGTGGCAACCTGGGCAGTTTCTTTTAAGGTAAGTTTAACGGGGACGATGACGGTAAGTAAAATTCTGGCAGCGGTGAGTATTATAATGATTGTAGTATTTTAAAATGGTAAAAGAGAAGTATCTTTACAGTGGCGACCCTGCCAGGATGTTCGTATAAATATTATAGGAACTAGACCTGTTTCAAAGCACAGAAAATAGGAATTGGTAACGGCGTATGTATGTAAAATTTATCGTATATAATTACGTATGTGTGAATAGGTTATGTTTGGGTTATTATGGTTTACAGTTGTGTTAGGTGTTTTGGTTTTATAATAATAGTGGGCGTTATATAAAGGGTATATGTTTTGAACATGGGCGAAGTACAAGATGAGAATATTGGTTTTGCGTGGGATGAGTGGGAAAGCGAATTTAGAGGGGTTGTAGGTGAAATGACAGACGAGGAGTGGGGTAAGTTAGATGATAATTTAACGCGGATGGAAGAACAAGAAGAGGGAATATTTGCTGAAATTAAAAAGCACAGTGATGATCTTGGTAGTGAGGTGACAAATGATAAAAGTAAGATAGTTGAAGTAATAGTGGTAGAAAATAAGGCAGTAAATAGGCCTAGTAATAATGATGATAGTGTGGTGGTGGTAAATAAAGGTAGAGAGACAGACCAAGTTAACAAAAATAAAGTCGATCAGGTGGCAGATAATGAGGTAAGTAACAATGATATGAGTGAATATGAGTATAAGGTGCAAATCATGAGGCTGTGCAAGGAGATACTAAAATCGCAAGAACAAATGATCAATGATATGAGAAAACAACGCGAGGAGTGGAGAAGAGATAGATGTCAATTAAAGGAGAGTACAGAAGTTGAATCAAAACAGGTAAGTGGTTGTGGTGGTAGTAATATAACGAAAAATAACGAAGGAATAGTAGACAAGGTAAGTGGTGGTGTTAATATAAGTAATTATAATGGTGAAATAATGTTAAATAAGAATAATGATTATATAGCTGAAAATGGGGTATCTAAGAATGATACGGTAAGTAACAGTGGTGAAATTAAAAACGTGGTGTTAGAGTGTAAGGTGGTGAGCAGAGAAAGTGTTGATGAGGTTATAAGTGTGTGTGTAGAGAGGTTAAATGGGCAAAGGGCAAATGTTCCCCAAGTTTATGTTGAAACAGAGGTTTCACAGGTTGTTAATGAGGACAGAGTTTCCTCCTGTAGTTGTATGGAAGACAAGGTGTCTTCAGATGGTCCCTGTATTTTTTGTGGTTTACCTGGTAGTAGAGGTAATAAGTATTTAGTGGTGCCCTTTGCATGGAGTGAGAGAGAAAATGTGATATGGTGTTGTGATGAGAGAAAGAGAGAGATAGAGATTTTTGAAATAAATAGAGGTTATGAAAGGTTGGTGCAGGTGTTAGATATTGAGAGAGATGAAAAAAGTGGCTTACCTGGTAAAATGGAGATGGGTAATTATTTTGATGATGATGATAACTTGATGTTGAGTAATAATACTGATGGAGACTGGACAAAAATAACCAATATTGACAAGGTTTATGAAATAATAAAAGGGAAGATGAATGACATAGAGGTAATGGGTTATAATAATAATAATAACAATAAGTTGAGTGTGAGTACGAATGAGAAGTGTTATAAAAAATTAAGACTATTACACGATGATGGAGGCTGAATTAAAAAAGCAGTGTATGGACATTCTAAACATTTTAGTTTATGGTTATGAGCTTGCTGAATTTGGAAATGAAGTGTGGTAAAATTGAACAATTAATGAAGATTTGTAAATACATTAGAGTGAAATTAATTGTGTTTGTATTGTAACAAGTATGTAATGTAAACAAGATGTGTATGTAGTAGAATTTGTTTAATAATAATAATAGTATTTGAACAGACTAAATAAATAACAAAAATAATTTTGAAGATGATAACAAATGAATTGTAATTATTGTAATTGGAGTAAAGTAATTAGAATAACTTGTGTTTTTAATAGTTAATTGTAAATAATTTGAGATGGTTAAATATTTTTGATTGATTTAAATGTTGTATAAAGAAATTTTTCGAATGAATTCAAATTATTTTACGAGATGTGAATTTGATAATAATTAATAAATAAATAAATGTTAAATTGTATTTGGTCTGTGGAATAACATGATTGTTAAAATGTTTCAGAAGGTACATGGAGTTATTGGTGTTTATATTTGTGTATTTATGACAGAGTATGTTTGATATACTGTAAGTATAAATTTTATAATGCAATTTATGTAAAGTAAAACTTGATATAATTTTAAAACATATCTATAGTAAGGTCACTCACCTTGCCAAAATATCGGTATGGAGAACCATACATGACTTCCATATTCTAAGATTTATATTTAAAATCATTTTCAGCCAAACAGCCAGGCTGTGTCTTACCTGCCTTTTTATTGCTGTATTAAATGAAAAATATTATATTACATTAAAATGCAAAAATTATAATTTTATTGCCTGGCAACAAAATTATTTTATTTTTAACAATTACCATTGTTTCAAAAAGTTTAAATAAATTTTCAAGTACTTTACTCTTGTTAAAACGTAAAAGGTTGCAGGTAAACTACCCCTTCCCCTTAACCGATCTTCACCAAAATCGAAAGTCATTGAGACCTCTACAATTCAGGGACGTATGCAAAAAATTATTTGATTCTGTTTGAATTTGCGGCTGTTATCGTTTGCCATAGAAAATACGCTTGATAAAAAAACGTTGCAGGTAAACTACCCCTTCCCCTTAACCGATCTTCACCAAAAACAATAGGTCTTGAGTACTCTACAAATCAGGGCTGTATGCAAAACATTATTTGATTCTGTTTGAATTTGCGGCTGTTATCGTTTGCCATAGAAAATAAAACGTAAAAGGTTGCAGGTAAACTACCCCTTCCCCTTAACCGATCTTCACCAAAAACAATAGGTCTTGAGTACTCTACAAATCAGGACTGTATGCAAAACATTATTTGGTTCTGTTTGAATTTGCGGCTGTTATCGTTTGCCATATAAAATACCCTTGTTAAAAAAACGTTGCAGGTAAACTACCCCTTTCCCTCAACCGATCTTCACCAAAAACAATAGGTCTTGAGAAATCTACAATTCAGGGCTGTATGCGAAACATTATTTGATTCTGTTTGAATTTGCGGCTGTTATCGTTTGCCAAAAAAAAAAAAAATTTCCCTTGATAAAAAAAACCGTTGCAGGTAAACTACCCCTTCCCCTCAACCGATCTTCACCAAAAACAATAGGTCGCGAGTACTCTACAAATCAGGGCTGTATGCAAAAAATTATTTGATTCTGTTTGAATTTGCGGCAGTTGTCGTTTGCCATAGAAAATACGCATGATAAAAAACGTTGCTGGTAAACTACCCCTTCCCCTCAACCGATCTTCACCAAAAACAATAGGTCTTGAGTACTCTACAAATCAGGGCTGTATGCAGAAAATTATTTGATTCTGTTTGAATTTGCGGCTGTTATCGTTTGCCATAGAAAATACCCTTGTTAAAAAAACGTTGTAGGTAAACTACCCCTTTCCCTTAACCGATCTTCACCAAAAACAAAAGGTATTGAGAACTCTACAATTTAGGGCTGTATGCAAATAATCTTTTCATTCTGTTTGAATTTGCGGCTGTTATCGTTTGCCATAGGAAATACCCTTGTTAAAACATAAAACGTTACAGGTAAACTACCCCTTTCCCTTAACCGATCTTCACCAAAAACAATAGGTCTTGAGAACTCTACAATTCAGGGCTGTATGCGAAACATTATTTGATTCTGTTTGAATTTGCGGCTGTTATCGTTTGCCAAACAAACAAAATTTCCCTTGCTAAAAAAAAACCGTTGCAGGTAAACTACCCCTTTCCCTCAACCGATCTTCACCAAAAACAATAGGTCGCGAGAACTCTGCAAAACCGGGCTGTATGCAAAAAATTATTTGATTCTGTTTGAATTTGCGGCAGTTATCGTTTGCCATAGAAAAAAAATCTACAGACAGACAGACAGACAGACAGACAGACACACAGACACACAGACAGACACACAGACACTTTTCGGAAAACGACTTTTTTTCATGTTTTGAGTGTAGTAGAATCAGAATCTGCAATAATCTCGAACACGATTTTTTTTGCCATCACCATACTTCCATTCCTTAAGGAATATGGAAGTAAAAAATCAGCTGATTGCTGGAGTTATGAATGTAGTATGTCACTTACAAATAATTTGCAAATTTTTTTATAAATGCCATTAACTGTTTGAATATAATTAATAGATTTTCAATATGGTGAAAAGATTTTAATTTAAATGATGGAAATAATTTGAGGGAGTTAAGAATTTTAAATGGTTTGTAAAAGGTGGTAAATGTTAGAAGCTGGGTGATTATTATTTTCTTAGGACATTTAAATCAGTCCAAGTTGAGTTTAAAAGAGGAGTTGAACAAAGTAAGATTGTTATGAATAAAAGTAATGTAGAATTTGAGTATTGATAGTGACACAGTAGCTATGGGGAAAATATGTAGAGTAATGATTGAAATTTTGCGGTAATAAATAAGTGGAGATATTTTGTAGATGAAAGTGATGTATTGGGAGAGTAATTAGTTGATGATGATTTTGTAAAGGGGGGTGGTGTGGTAAGGAGTCCACAACGAAAGGCGTTGTGGCGGGTAGTAGTGGGTTTTCAGGGCGTGATTGCCGGGTAAATAGGAAGGGCAAGATGTGGTGAGTTGAGGGAACACACATCCTGAGTACAAAAGGGGTAGAGAGTATTTTGTTGTAGGGATAGAATGAGTAAATGGGAGTTAGAGTAGTAAGTTGGTGGAGATAGATGTTTTGAGACATGGGTGTCATACTGGGTAAAATCGTTGGTGATTGTTAAGAGTCAGCAGGGGGGTAAGATTATATTTTAATCACCCATTTGTAAGTTGAAGTGTTATAGATAATAGTCACCCAGAATAATTGAGAATGAAAATATTAAAGAAACCAAGTCATAGTTAAAATGTAAAAAATTAATTGAAACAAGTGACAGATTTTTACTGTCAAGGGACGATGACGGTAAGTAAAATTCTGGCAGCGGTGAGTATTATAATGATTGTAGTATTTTAAAATGGTAAAAGAGAAGTATCTTTACATGTTATCGTTTGCCATAGAAAAAATTACCCTTGATAAAAAAACGTTGCAGGTAAACTACCCCTTCCCCTTAACCGATCTTCACCAAAAACAATAGGTCTTGAGTACTCTACAAATCAGGGCTGTATGCAAAAATTATTTGATTCTGTTTGAATTTGCGGCTGTTATCGTTTGCCATAGAAAATACCCTTGTTAAAACATAAAACGTTGCAGGTAAATTAGCACTTTCCCTTAACCGATCTTTACCAAAAACAATAGGTCTTGAGAACTCTACAATTCAGGGCTGTATGCAAAAGAGTAGTTGATTCTGTTTGAATTTGCAGCTGTTATCGTTTGCCATAGAAAAAAATTACAGACACACACACACACACACAGACACTTTTCGAAAAATGACTTTTTTTCATGTTTTGAGTGTAGGACAATCAGAATCTGCAATAATCTCGAACACGATTTTTTTTGCCATCACCATACTTCCATTTCCTTAAGGAACATGGAAGTAAAATGAAAAAAATATAGAATTTTGTTAAAGTGAAATGAAATGTTTCCATAGAAACTACTTCTTTGTTGTCAAAAACGTATTACACATATAAAACTTATAAAATTTATTTCCTCCATCATCAACTAATATTTTAATTTATAAAAAAATTACCCGCTCCCTTTTTATTAGTCTTCAACTACCCTTTTCATTTATAGATATTTCATCTACCTTTCTACAGTGGATTATTATGACCTTCTTTTCAGGATACTTTATTTATCAAAATTAAGCACTTTACTCTTGTTAAAACCTTTCCCTTAACCGATCTTCACCAAAATCAATAGGCCTTGAGTCCTCTACAATTCAGGGCTGTATGCAAAAAATTATATGATTCAGTTTGATTTTGCGGCTGTTATCGTTTGCCATAGAAAAAATTCTACAGACAGACAGACACACACACACACACACAGACACTTTTCGAAAAATGACTTTTTTCATGTTTTGATGGTAGTACAATCAGAATCTGCCATTATCTTGAACACGATTTTTTTCGCCATGACCATACTTCCATTTCCTTATGGAACATGGAAATAAAATAAACTAAACTAAATAACAGCTTTTAATAAAGGGGATACACAGAATTCAGTTTGTTCATTTGTTAAATTTTTGTTGTTTTTTATTGCTTTTTTAATTTCTAGAATTTCTAACAAATCCATTTTTTTACCTTTTTGTATGTTGTGGAGTAGTGTTATGTTTTTTGTATCTATGAAGTGTAAGCAATGATCTGCAAAACCTGTATTGGTTAAAATCGCGTTCTTATGTTCAGAAATGCAATTTTTCAGAGCACCGCCACATTGTCCGATATAAATAGCATCACATTCTGCACAGTGTATTTCATAAACTCCATTTTTCTCCAGTGTGTGTGATTTTTCTTTATTATTGACTAGCAATGAAAAAAGATTACGTTTGTTTACTGACACCATGTTAAGACCATGGTTTTTTAACCTATTATTAATCCTATCTGTTATAAATGGAATGTAATTTGTTAAATGAAATTTTTTGTTACCCTGATACCCTCTATCCCCTGATTTTTTGCTCTATGGAATAAAATTCTTTTAAAATAATTTTCTTGTTTTTTTTTTTTAATTAAAGAGTCCATTATTCTTTCATCATAACCGTTATTTTGTGCTATGGCTTCTATAATATCTACTAATTTATTGAAATTTTCTTTGGATAAAGGAACTATAAGGAGACGATTAACCATTGCATGAAAACTGCTTAATTTTATGTGCCATGATGTTAGTGATTGTTTATGTATAACGGTATCTGTAAAAGTAGGTTTCCTATATATCTGAAAACTAAGATTATTTTGTTCAGGGATTCTTCTAACCTTCCCTTGACCCTTGCACACCCCTCTCCACCTCAACCCTATCACAGATGTTCCAATTCACGCCCTAAACAGATGGTCACCACCACCACCACCACCTTTTCTCACACATCCTGTTTTTAGGTTTTAATTCATTCGTCTGACAATGGCTTAGGTAGTCGAAACAGCTGTCAGAGTTAAATAAAATTTGTGAAACGTACCAAGTGTTTTTATATATTTTACAAAACCTTTGTATCAATATGTTTCACCAAGTGACCAACGAATCATCAAATAATATCGTGAAAAGCTCTATAATTACGGTATGGTGATAAACATTTGTGAGATGTGTACTGCACCCAGTTGAGAGCAAGGCGACAGCATTCCGGGGAGAGCCTTCAAGAGTTTGAAGCAAGTATCGACAGACTAATTAGACTGGCCTATCCTGAAGCGCCAGAATATTTTCGAACGAGTTTTGCGATGCAGGCATTTACTGCCAGTGTCCGAGATAATGGACTACAGCAAGTGTTACCAATGGCAAGACACCAGAATAGTGCGGACGCCCTGGTACATGCTTTCCAATTTGATGCCGCCAAATCAGCGTCTGGTTGGACAAGTCATAAAGTGCACGCTAAAAGAAAGTGCGACGGCACAGACGATGAGGAAGAAGAACAAGGAACATTGACTCGATGGTCGGCGCCACAGAATAAAATAAGAAAGGATGGAAGACCGAAGTGTTATAGATGTGGGAAACCTGGACATATACAACGAGATTGTTGGGTTAGAATTCAGCAGCAGGGAAACGAGGAATAGTCGGTACAACGGGGCGTGTGCTGACTAACTAGAGGAAAGAAGCCCCTAGACAATACGCATTTTCTACACTTCAGAAAAACAGCGGGAGCTTGATAGTTACCGAATTTGTTCAAGAAAGGCCAACCTCGATTACAGTTGACACAGGCGCAACAGTTTCTATTGTGCACCCCGATGTGGTGAAAGATCTCAAGCCAATCTGGTGCTCTTGCAGCTTGCGAACAGCTACTGGACGGCCTGTAAAAGTGTATGGAAAAGTGGAGATACACCTACACCTCGGTCGTCTTGAGTTTAATCACCAAGTACTTGTTGCAGACATTGTGGATGAAGCAATTCTTGGTGTGGACGTTATGAACGCATACGGATTTATAGTCGACTTCAAAAACAATGTCTTGAGAATCGGAGGCAAAGAGGTAATGTGGTATCAACAATGGTGACAGTAGAAATATCGGTATGGAGAACCATACATGATTTCCATGTTCTAAGATTTATATTTAATATCATTTACGAAATGAAATATTTCCATAGAAACTACTTCTTTCCACTTACTGCTTCAGCCTTAACTACAGTACTGTGGTCACTAATGTATACCACCACACATAATCGCACTTGATTTTCACTGATGATGGCAGTCGACGGCACTGCCGAAACGTCTGGTTTTGCAGAAAACATTGGACTACGGCCAAACAGCCCGGGAAGGAATTTTAACAACATACTACTACTTTGTTGCTGATAACGTAGTACACATATAAAAATTATCCCCTCCCCCTTCAACTATAATTTTCATTTATAGAAAATTACCCCCACCCTGTTCAACTAGCCTCTTCATTTATAGATATTTCATCTACGTTTCTACAGTGGATTATTAAGATCTTCTTATCAGCATACTTTATTTATCAAAATTAAGTACTTTACTCTTGTTACAACAAAAAATGTTTCTGGTAAACTGCCCTTTCCCCGTAACCGATCTTCACCAAAATCAATAGGCCTTGAGTCTTCTACAACTCAGGCACATATGTAAAACATTATTTGATTCTGTTTGAATTTACGGCAGTTATCGTTCGTCATAGAAAAAATTTACCTTGTTATCACATAAAACGTTGCAGGTAAACTACCCCTTTCTCTTAATTGATCTTCACCAAAATCAATAGGTCTTGAGTCCTCTACAATTCAGGGACGCATGCAAAACATTAATTGATTCTGTTTGAATATGCGGCAGTTATCGTTTGTCATAGAAACAATTACTCTTGTTAAAACATTAAAGGTGGCAGGTAAACTACCCCTTTCCCTTAACCGATCTTCACCAAAATCAACAGACCTTGAGTACTTACAACTTCAGGAATGTATGCAAACAATTATTTGATTCTCTTTGAATATGCGGCAGTTATCATTCGTCATAAAAATAAAATTACCCTTGTTATAACATAAAACGTTGCAGGTAAACTACCCTTTTCTCTTAACCGATCTTCACCAAAATCAACAGGCCTTGAGTACTCCATAATTCAAGAAGGTGTGCAAAAAAGTATTTGATTCTGTTTGAATTTACGGAAGTTATCGTTCATCATAGAAAAAATGACCTTTGTTAAAACATAAAACGTTGCAGGTAAACTACCCCTTTCCCTTAACCGATCTTCACCAAAATCAATAGGCCTTCAGTCCTCTACAATTCAGGGATGCATGCAAAACATTATTTGATTCTGTTTGATGTGCGGCAGTTATCGTTCGTCATAGAAAAAATTACCCTTGTTAAAACATTAAATGTGGCTGGTAAACTACCACTTTCCCTTAACCGATCTTCACCAAAAACAATAGGCCTTGAGAACTCTACAAGTCAGGGCTGTATGCGAAACATTATTTGATTCTGTTTGAAGTTGCGGTTGATACCGTTTGCCATAGAAAAAATTACCCTTGTTAAAACATTAAATGTGGCTGGTAAACTACCACTTTCCCTTAACCGATCTTCACCAAAAACAATAGACTTTGAGAACTCTACAATTCAGGGCTGTATGCAAAATATTATTTGATTCTGTTTGAATTTGCGGCTGTTATCGTTTGCCATAGAAAACAAATCTACAGACAGACAGACAAACAGACAGACAGACACACAGAAACTTTTCGAAAAATGACTTTTTTTCATGTTTTGAGGGTAGTACAATCAGAATCTGCAATAATCTCGACCACGTTATTTTTTGCCATCACCATTCTTCCATTTCCTTATGGAACATGGAAGTAAAATCGATGGACGTCATAAACCAAGTGGCCGTAACTGTTCCCCCAAACTCCGAAAAGATCATCATGGTTAGAACTGAGGTAGGTAATAGGGGCAACCAGTGCTCTATATTCGAACCTAAGGTAGTCAGCACACCGGGCATACTAATTGCCAGAAGTTTAGTAAAACCTGACGAAACCGGAAATGTACCTATTATAGTGGTGAATATTTTAGATCAAGCTGTCACTTTACAAAGCAATACGCTCCTAGGCAAATTGACTCCTGTTGCCTGGGTAGCCGAAATGATGCAACAAAGATCCATCCCTTCGGATACTTCCAAATTACCAGAGGAACTGCAGGAATTATTGAACAGATCTTCTAACGACCTCTCAAGTGGTGAGGTAAAAGAACTCAGACAGTTTTTACATGAATTCAAAGATTGTTTTGCAGTTCGGGGACAGTCACTGGGAAGAACCTCTCTTGTGCAACATCGCATCAATACCGGGGACACAACACCGATACGGCAACCTCCTCAAAGACCTCCATTATCTAACCAAGAGGAAATGTCTCGGTTAGTACAGGACATGTTGACAGAGGGAGTAATCGAACCTTCGTCAAGTGCTTGGTCTTCTCCTGTAGTGATGATAGCGAAAAAGGATGGTGGATTGTGTTTCTGCGTAGACTACCGGAGGTAAAATGACGTTACAAAGAAAGACTGCTATCCATTACCTCGCGTTGACGATACACTATACACGTTGTCCGAAGCACAGTGGTTTTCCACATTGGACATGAAGAGTGGATATTGGCAAGTGGGTCTTCATCAAGAAGACAAGGAAAAGACCTCTTTCTCGACCCCAAGTGGCTTATTCCAATTTAACGTCATGCCATTTGGACTCTGTAATGCACCGGCAACATTTGAAAGATTGATGGACCTGCTACTCCGAGGCCTGACATGAAAAACTTGCCTTGTTTATTTAGACGATGTCATAGTCATCGGGAAGACTTTCAAAGACCATTTGAAAAACCTTAAGAAGGTTCTAACTAGTATTCACAGTGGCCAACTGAAGCTGAGCCCGAAGAAGTGTTCTCTATTCCAGAAGGAAGTACAGTATCTGGGCCATCTGGTTTCGGTAGCAGGTGTTAGCATGGATCCTAATAAAGTAGACACTGTAAGAGACTGGCCAGTGCCGAAGAGTAAACACGAAGTTCGGACTTTCCTGGGGTTATGCTCATATTACAGATGTTTTGTGAAAGGCTTCGCTACTATTGCTAAACCACTACATGAGCTAACGGAAAATAAATGAAACTTCCAGTGGTCGAGGGAGTGTGATCAAGCATTTAGGACTTCGAAAATTGCATTATGTTCGCAGCCAATTCTTGCTTTCCCAGCTTCCAAAGGGAAGTACATTGTGGACACAGACGCAAGCAATACTGGTCTAGGAGCAGTTTTGTCTCAAGTGCAAAACGGTGAAGAACGAGTAATAGCATATTACTGCAAGACACTTCTAAACCGGAGAGAAATTATTGCATTACAAGGACAGAGTTGCTGGCAATCGTCCGAGCATTGGAGCACTTCCATAAATACCTCTATGGAAGAGAATTTTCACTACATACCGACCAAGAGCGTGGTTCTTGAGATTTAAAAATCCCGAAGGACAGTTGGCAAGGTGGCTTGAACGTCTGCAAGAGTACAACTTCAAGGTACAACATCGACGGGGGCGCCTGCATGGTAATGCAGATGGCTTATCATGAAGACTGTGCCCGGAAGACTGCCGACATTGCCACAGAAAGGAAGAACAAAACTCAAGCGAACATGTTCAAGCCATTGCTGTAGATTTCCTGGCAGATGGCTGGACAACACAAGACTGTCGACAAGAACAGATGACTGACAAAGACATTGGACCGATCTTGACAGCAAAAGAGGGAGGTCGCCACCCGGATTGGCAAGATATCTGCCATGGTTCCGAAGTGCTGAAGGGCTACTGGGCACAATGGGAATCTCTCACCTTAGAAAACGGATTGCTGAAAAGGGCTTGGGAAAGTGCAGATGGACGAGACATGGTCATGCAGTTGATAGTTCCCCGAAGTAAAGTGCAGTCTGTTTTTAAGGAGATGCATGATGGAATATCTGAAGGCCATCTTGGCGTTAAAAAAACACTTGACAAAATATGGAAGCGATTCTATTGGCTTCATCTTTGCCACGACATAGAAGAATGGGTTTGGACGTGTGAATTATGTGCTGCAAGCAAGGGCCCACAAACCAGATGCAGGGAAAAAATGAGACAGTATAACGTTGGACTGCCTTTCGAGAGAATTGCCATAGACGTTGCTGGACCATTCCCAGTTACTGACGATGGAAACCGGTACATCATGGCTGTAGGTGACTACTTTACTAAGTGGGTGGAAGCCTACACAATTCCAAATCAGGAGGTTACCACTGTGGCAAAGCAGTTAGTTCACAACTTCTGTTGCTGTTATGGAGCCCCTATGGAAATTCATACGGATCAAGGGAGAAATTTCGAATCAGGAGTATTTAAAGAATTATGCCGTCTACTCGGAATTCGAAAGACCAGGACAACGCCTCTGCATCCTCAGTCAGACGGGATGGTTGAGAGATTCAATAGGACACTTGAGCAGCATCTTTCGAAGGTTGTTGACGAGAACCACACAGACTGGGACCAACATATACCACTATTCCTCATGGCGTATAGATCATCAGTACACGGCACAAACGGTATGACTCCAGCAAAATTGGTGTTTGGCGGGAGATTCATCTTCCTGGGGACTTAATGTTTGGATCACCTGAGACTCAGTCCCAAGAGCCGCAGAACTATTCCTCGCAATTAGAAAACCAACTGCGAGAAATGAATCACTTGGTAAGAGGACGGCTGAAGATTGCCAGTGATAAAATGAAAACTCGGTATGACATTCGCAGCAATAGTGTGGGTTTCCAAGAAGAAGATCAGGTCTGGTTGTTCAATCCAAAGTGCCGTCGTGGTCGCTCACCTAAGTTTCAGTCTAACTGGGAAGTACCCTACACTGAGAAAAAAAAGAGTCAACGATGTAGTTTATTGGATTCAACAGGAAGGACAGCAAAAGTTCAAGGTCGTCCACCTAGATCGCCTAGCTAAGTACTACTTCAGAGACGGTTTGCCAGTTCGGGACGAACAGGCTTAAGGAGGAGGCAGTGTTACGACATTACAGAACAGTCTACGTGTTTGTCAAATGTTCCAAAAGAATCACGCTCTAATGTGTGTGGCATACGTGACTCTCAACACATTCGCGAGAGTTTTCTCGTAGTCGCCAGCCGCGCAGACTGTGTCAAGTCCGCAATTAATTATGTAGTTCACACTGGCGCTAAGACGCAATTTGGAATGTTCTGGTCTGTGAGCGGAGGTATAAATACATGGTGGCAGTGGCCTTAAGTTTCAGTACAGCTGCGATATATTTACAGCGCGGTTTGAGTTATTATCGGATGATATTACTGTGCGTGTTCAAGTGGTTATTAGTTAAGTGTTGTGTTTTATAATCGGACAGTATATTGTAATACAATTGTGTTTTAATATTAGTTGACATTTATTTACGTGTGAACAATTTTTATTCGATTTGTTATAAGAGACTGTGTTGTTAATTACAAAACTGTGAAAATTAAAGCTGGAGATTAGTGACTTAATTGGTGTCTTGTATTTTGTTTCCACTGTACCTATGACGATCAAGTAGACCGTCGTAACAATATAATAAATAACAGGAATATGTATATCTTCCTTCTTTTTACTAATTTAACTTATGGCTGATTAATATAATTTATAAAACTGTTAATATATACTCTAAAATATGCATACACTACATGAGAAATATACTTCACCTACTAATCCACCGCCAGCCACTCCAAACAAAGAACTAATGACTGCAACGCCAGCTGCTGAGCCTATGATAGCAGCAGACCCACCAATTACAGTACCTAATCCTGCACCAATAAGTGGTGCTGCTAACCCTCCTGTCACACCAATCAGAGCACCTCCACATACTGTTGCCAAACCTATTAAGGCATACCGTTTTGCCCTAACAAGTCGTTCTCTTTTCTGTGTCTCTCTTATTTGCTCCCTATAAAGCAATTAAAAAACATAAATTTAAAGTAATAACATATAAATTCAAGTTTTAAATTTTATTTACAGACATCAATATTAAAAACAAATTTTTAATAAACTGGATGTCTGTATCTTGTATTGTCTTTTTAAGCTCTGCAATATATTATAAACTTCCAATCTGTGTTCTACATTCTAACTCTAATACTAGAGATAGGTCAAAATAATTGTACATTTTACTGTAAAAGTGTAAAAGTTAAAATATATCTACTACAGACACCCAATTTCCCATTATTTAATTTACAAACTTAAGTACCCGTTTCCACTTTCCAGGTTTGATTAATGACACTCATAATTATGAGGTGTCTTGTAGAAGAGTTGTAACAAATGTTATGCCACTGGAATCAAAATCATGGTTCAATTACTACAAATAATCTCTCATGCAGTAATGAAGTGATCTTTTTTCCAGGTAACAAACATTTACCCTTTCTTTGTTGTATAGGAGTCATTCTTTGAGTTTACTGATGAAATTGATACAAACATACATTAGAAAACAAAGTGAGTAATTAATTATAAACATATGAGGAAACAACAATTAAAACTGAAGGTGTTGGGTAATAGTGTTTGTAGTCATCTTAAATTTATATTCAGATGATTTCACACTATATTGTTAAACCAAATTAGATTTTGCAGATCAAATTTGTAAACAATAATGGATAACAAATTTCTGGCAACTTATTTATATTTCTGAATTCAAATTTAATTTTCCAGTTGCAGGTTTTACCCTTTACATTTTTATTTAAAATATTAATTCTGAAAATATAACAATACTCAATAATTCAAATGCAGAATCATTCTGAATAACGAGAGAAGAACAAAACACTAAGACCCACATTATTAAAAACTTATGACTGAATTATGTGAGTAGATTTTATACAGCACATTCAGATCTGTTTTACAATACATTAGCAAATGCAAAAATGAGACACAAATATCTGAAATCAATTAAAATAAAAAGTCCTGGATAAGAAAGATAGAAGAGCTGATATCTGAAGTTTTTTTATCTTTTAGCAATATCAACTTTTCCTTATACATCAGAGAAATAGATCTGATTAGTTACCAAATTTCCACAATCAGGCTACAAACAAAAAATGACCAAGAATTATGAAGGTAAGAGGTTCTATTACTTTAGGTGTGGCTGTTACCAACATCTGACCAAAATATAGAAAGAACTGGCAAAGGTATGCAAGGAAGTAGTAGCAAATATCTATAACAGGAGTGCAAAATAACTCACAAAATAAAAATGCGACATCCTAGTAAGTAATGGAACTGCTCCACAGGCCTTGCTGTACAGTCTACAGTAGCGTTAAAATAAAAATATTTTGATTTTCTTCTATTCCAATAGACATACAACTCAAACCAGAATAGTTTCAAGTAAAAAAAAAAACTAATTTAGCTTTTAATACAGAAAGTTGGTAAAGATACTCGGAGGTTATGTATGCTGTTGATGCATACACAGCAACAAAATCCTGGGAAACGCTCACTGATGAATCAGCTCTGCCAACAAATCCTACTTCCACATCCACGTCATGACCACTGGGCAATTCATGGCATACAATGGGTGTGCATTATGTTATGGAGCAAACAGAAGAGGGTGAAAGGCAAGCTTCTGGTGCCTGAAAACCGGAATCAATCGGCTAAGGGAAGAAACCCCAACAGAAAATCTGGGTCCTCCTGCAGGGGATTGTGACAAGGGTTTGCTCCTCATTTCACATAAAAAAATTGTTAATGCAAGAAAGCCTAATACCAGCCTCAGACAAAAGGACGGTCTAAATGGAAAACGACAAAAGCATAGGAAACAGATGAAGATTTTTGGAACTTTAAATACACAAGGTTGCAGAGGAAAATTAATAGAAGTTGCCAATGAATTAAATAAACATCAGTTCAAAATAGTTGCCTTAATGGAAACAAAAAAAGAAGGGGAGAGGTAGTGAAACCATTGGTAACTATGTCCATCTCTACAGTGGTGTCCTAAAAGACCAACATGCACGAAGAGGGGTATCTATACTAATACAAAAAGAAATGAAAAAATATAAAAGACTGGGAAGCAGTAAAAACGATATTTGGAATTTATGGACTATCAAATGGTGGAAATATTAACAAAAAAGACCAATTCTTCGAGAAACCAAACCAGGAAATAGCTGAAGTGTGAATACACAGAGAAGTACTAATTTTAGGAGATCTTAATGGTAGAACAGGAAGAAAGAAAAAAATGATAAAATAGGACCCTTCGGGGGGGAAGTAACAAATGAAAATGGTGAGCGAATTGTAGATCTGTGTGAACAATATTATCTCAAAATCACAAATTGGTATTTTAAACACAAGGACATACAAAAATACATTGGACACAACATATAAGGAATTTAAGATCAATAATAGATTACACTAAAATTAAACAGCATACTCTATTGAAAATAGAAAAAATGATAAAATAGAACCCTTTGCGGGAGGAAGTAACAAATGAAAATGGTGAGCGAATTGTAGATCTGTGTGAACAATATCTGAACAATATAATCTCAAAATCAAAAATTGGTATTTTAAACACAAGGACATACAAAAATACACGTGGACACAACATACAAGGAATTTAAGATCAATAATAGATTACACTAAAATTAAACAGCATACTCTATTGAAAATAGAAAACGTTAGAGTAAATAGAGGAATATGCAACATATAACCATCATCTCCTCAACATTAGAATATTTTTCCCAGTACGTCGTAAAGCAGATGAAATAACACGAGAGAAAGAACACCAAGCAACTGATATTGCAGTGAAATATAACCTACAGAGCTTACAGTACAAAAGTAATAAAAATACCTATATCAAATAAGATGGATAGTTACCTTAAAACAACTGAAAACAGAACAGGAGGTGAGGTATATCAAAATATTATATACAGCATAAGGAAAGCAGCAAAAAAAGCCCTAGGCCAATGCAGACCCCCAAGAGCAAGAAATACTGGTGGAATTTAGAATTAGAACAGCTGGTAAATAGACAAAGAAGACTATACCAGAAATGGTTGAACACTAAAAGTGAAGAAGATGAAAACTTTAAAGAAAAGAAAATAAAATAAAAGGGAAACAACGCAGGATCGTGGAAAGAAAAAGAGAAATATGGGATAAAAAATATAGAGAAATAGACATGTACATTGGTGGAAGAAAATGTAGCGAAGCCTGGAAGTTCATAAATATAGTAAAAACTAACAAGAAATCAAATAGCCCACTGTAGTTTATACCAACAGGAAAACGGGTTAAACATTTTACAACCTTACTAACAGAACACACACTTGAGTATAGACAACAATCTGATGAACAAGCTGTTATTCAAATAGAAGGAGAAGTAGTGTAAATAGACGCAACAACAGGTGAAGAACACTATAAAACAACTCAAAATGGAAAATCCCCAGGTCCCGGTGGTATAAACGCAGAACTTCTAAAAAATGAGACAGAAGCCTTACACGAATCAATAGCGTACATCTTTACAAAATACATCAACGGTGAAAATATACCATAGGAATGGAAAATAGCCTATATTATACCAATAGATACAAGAAAGGCAACAAACTAGATAGCAACAACTATCGTGAATATCGATAATGAGTACAATTAGTAGAGTATAGGGAAGAATTAGCAGAGATAAGATAGAAAATGAATACAAGGGCTATGAAGAAGAAGAGCAGTGTAGCTTTAGAGTGGGTAGGTCCTGTACAGACAACCTGTTTTGTCTAAAACAAGTTATTGAAAAGAAATTAGAAAGAAATAGAGCAACTCACTTAATATTCCTAGACTTACATCAAGCTTACGATAATATACCTATTGTAAAACTATGGAAGGTGTTTCAAGATACCAATATCAACCATATACTTATTAGGGCTGTGCAAAACTTGTATGATATGACGTCCACAATAAAAGTGGAAAATAGAGTATCAGAACCATTCACAGTAAATAAGGGATTATGACAGGGCTGCTGCACCTACCCCACGGTTTTCAAAATTTACGTTGCAAAAGCTCTAACCCACTGGAAGAAAAAATGGAAAGGGATGGGTACTGAAAATGACAATGACACATGTTTGTACACCCTGCAGTTTGCAGACGGTCAAGTGATATGTACAAATGAAAAAGAAGACATGGAATATATGACACGCAAACTGAAGGAAGAGTATAAAAAATGTGGATTACTCATGAACACAGAAAAAACGCAGTATCTGTGTGTCCTAGACTTACATCAAGCTTACGATAACATACCTATCGTAAAACTATGGAAGGTGTTTCAAGATTCAATATCAACCATACACTTATTAAGGCTGTGCAAAACTTGTATGATATGACGTCCACAATAAAAGTGGAAAATAGAGTATCAGAACCATTCAGAGTAAATAAGGGATTATGACAGGGCTGCTGCATCTACCCCACGGTTTTAAAAATTTACGTTGCAAAAGCCTCTAACCCACTGGAAGAAAAAATGCAAAGGGATGGGTATTGAAAATGACAATGACACATGTTTGTACACCCTGCAGTTTGCAGACGGTCAAGTGATATGTACAAATGAAAAAGAAGACATGGAATATATGACACGCAAACTGAAGGAAGAGTACAAAAAATATGGATTACTGATGAACACAGAAAAACAGCAGTATCTGTGTGTCAGAGAAGAAACAACAGATTTAATCTTAGAAAACAACGAATGTATAAAAAATGCAGCAGCTATATATACTTAGGAATAAACTTTAATGAAGAAGGAACAGATGATGCTGAAATAAAATCAAGAATAAAAAGAGCAAAACAAATAACTAGATCACTGAATGGGATTCTATGGAGCACAGAAATTGGAAAAGGAAGAAAATCATATACGATAGTATGATTAAAAGCACGCTGATGTACAGATCCGAAACATGGAGAATAAAAGAACAGGTAAAAATAAAGTTAGAAGCTACAGAAGTGGATGCTTTGAGACAAGCTGTGAGAACTACAAAGCTAGAGTGAACACAAAATGAAATGATCAAAGAACAAAAGTCCAACTTTGTCGTGTTTATTTGCTAACCTGCTAAATGTCATGTTCTGGACGAGGCCTTTCAGTGTTTCCACCATTTTCAAGTCCTAAATCAAGACCTTAGGACTTGATTTAGGTCATGAATTAGGGCTTGAAAATGGTGGAAACACTGAAAGGCCTCGTCCAGAACATGACATTTAGCAGTTAGCAAATAAGCATGACAAAGTTAGGAGTTACAGAGACTGCTAATTCAAATAACAAGATTAACAAAGAACATAAGATCAAGGCGTACAAAAGACAATCACCGACTCCATTGAAGAAAAACAACTAATCTGGTACAGATACATACAAAGAATGGGACAAGACCGACTACCAAAGAAAACAATGAGATGGATACCTACAGAGCACAGGAAGAAAGGAAGACCCAAGAAAACATGGATAGAGGGCATAAGAAGATCAATGAGCAATAGAGGACTAAACGATGAAAACTGCAACGACAGCAGCAATGGAGCTTAAGCATCAGACTACGTCATAGGACGTTTTGACCCCGAATTAATAATAATCAATAATAGTTTTTAACACAGACCATACCTTGGAAATGCAAAAGGTTCCCATATTCTTAAACTAGAAAAATATTTTCAAATTATAAAACTGGGCAATTTTAATAACAAGTTATTTGTAACATAAAATCAGAAGTAACTGTTATTTCAATCCAAATATATGATTGAATACAAAATTTAAGTGCAGATGGTCTTCAACAATTATAGAGAAGATACTAGAAAAAAGACTAATTTGATAGTAAAAAAATCCAGCTGAGCAAAATTAAGAAATGTTCACAAAACTTTACTAAATTTTAATCCAGAATTTCTTACATATTATTATATCCACACAATGAGTGCTTGAGTCCAAATATACTGAGACAGTTATAGAAAGTGTCACAAGAAAAACTATCAATTTCTGTCTTAGTTGTAAAGAATTGTGTGATACAATTCAGCTAGAGTAATTAAATAAAATCAAATTACCAGAAAATTTAAACAAATTGACATGATTTTTATATGTAATCAATTTATTTACAAAATAAATCATATTTATTCAGCTGTGTGGTCAAATAACACATGAATGAATACAAAACTGAACAGATGACCAGTAGTGGCTAGGAACCTCTACACTTAGATTATGCCTTGAGATATAACCTAACCTAACCTAATGTTTCTATGATTACTTTTTAATTTGAAATTTCACTTGTTTTAATTTTTCCTCATATCTACTGCAGATTACTGAGGTTTCATTATACTTCAATAAGCTGACATAAATTGAACAATTTAACCTTACTCTGATCTTTCTGGTTGTATCCTACTCAAACAATCCACAACAGAACACTCATAATCATCTAATGATTCCAATTCACTATTAAATAAGTGAGCCATATAACGGATTAAAACTCTCCAACGAGCATCGTATTTACCTGAAAGACAAGTATAAAACAAATGCTTAATTACTGTCAAGATATCCATAACATTTATGTACTTACTGTGTAAATATAAATAGTATATTCTACTTGTTTTTCTTTTCAAATGCTTATCTTAGTGTAAAACTTTTTTTCAGACAAATAAAATACTCTTTCTCATTTTTTATACAGTCTGTCTACGCCCTGGAGATCTCTAAACAGCAAAAGGGGTATAGTCTTGTCACATACACACTAATTCACTAAACCCCATCTTATAGGTGCATAAATTCACATTCATTTACACTATGAGTACATGCGCATCTGATGTTTAATGGTGTTTTCACATCTGTGTTTAATTTACAACTTTATTTGCAAATAACAATTTTTAATTTGTTAACAAATAATAATTTTCCATTACTTCTATTCTAACAGATCAACAGAAAATGATTCAGAATAGGTTTCCTTATGTGTAAAATAAATTGAGAATGAAACGTTCTTTTTTTTCAGTCATTTAAATTAATTTTTTATATTAAGCTATATTTTTTTGGGTTGCATGAATTTTTGATAACTTTATAACATATAACCAATAAAATTGTTATATGTTACAAAATATTGAGGAGGGTAATATTAAAATACCACATAGTAAATAAAGATTATACCACACAATAAAATATACCATTTTATATTACATTACTTCTGTTTTGACTGTATTCTTCTATTTCTTCACCCCAGATATATCACCATCTTCTTCTTTGTCCCTGCTTTACAATCAGATGAACTGTCCAATTTATTACTAGCATTAATAATGTCAGACTCACAGAGCTTGCCACCTGTCCCTGAGTAATTCGACATTCTTGTTCCACATTTTTAGTGTAATTACATTTTTTGATCAATCATCTTACCTAATTTCAACATTTTCTTTCTGATAGAAACAGGTGACATTTTTCCAATTAAAAATTGTATTTGGGATTCATTCAGTTCTTCAATTGAGTCCACATTAATTCTCTTAATTTAAAGCTTCCTCCCCATAAGCCGTCCGAAGCATTGCGACAGTTTCTGCTGCTGATTTCCCTAACAGGAAACAGAACCTGATGTTAGCACATTGGTATTTAATGTCTGCCATTGACAAATCGCCGAAAACGTGAAACAGCACTTACAAAAAATAGTCACACTGACCATGCTAATGTTTCCACAACAATGCCGCTAGGGCAACTGATACAAAATGGTATCTAGTGAAGGCACCTAGCGGGAGAAGTCGGAACTAGCATTCTACCAACTGCCAGAGAAAAATTCTCGTTACTTTTGGGTCCCCCCTCATATGAATGTAATTTTCCTTCTGCAGCATATTAATTTTCATGATTCAAACACCCATCAATTAAAAACCTACCAAAAGTTATACACTTCTGCTCAAAATGATAAAAAGTACGATGATTACATTACATCACATACAAATTTCTGACATTATTTGGAATTATTTGTAATATATATTGCAATAGGTGAGATTTGCATATAAAATAATAATTTCACTCTTGACATATGATAGCATGTTACAATGAGAATTTGTTGAAGTAAAGATTGCATGTTGAGACATTGTCAAATAGGCAGTAAGATTCAAGTCAAAATTGTTAGATTAAGTTGATTTTTGACTGTATAAAAAAATAATGAGTGTTGTGAAGTAGTGCGAACATATGCATATGCATATGGCAAGTGCGGGTGTGAATAACTGTGTTACAACATAACAATAAAAAACTAATTAAATAAAATAACTTTTGTGTAAATCAGATGTCCAACATAAGACTTACACCAAAATGTGCATTAAATAAAGACCTATCTGGTAGTAATATTTGTTAATAATTAAAAAACGAAATGTATAAGTTATTTCATAAAAAAGGTTTTATGACCCAAAAGAAAAGCAATAAAATTATACCGGTTTTATTTGTACTTTTTACATTGTTAACAGAACTCAGTAGAAGTCAACTGTGCTTATATCACAGAAGAAGCAGTCTTGTTGAACTTAATAACATGTAACCGTTACCTCTGATTTAGGATGATAGGTCTATCAAGAGTGATGAGCACATGTAGTAAAGTTCGCGACTGAAATAATCTTGAGTGGTAATACGGTATAGTTCAAGATTGTCCGCTTAGGATTTATGAACACATCAAGTTAGCCAGATAGTGTATTGTAAAAAACACCATATAAATAATTAATAATTAGTAATTCAATACTGTTCGTAGAAGTATCCAACCCGGAAACAACCCTGAGTGCTGAAGAGAAGAAGCAGTCTCGTTGAACTTAATAACATGTAATTGTTACCTCTTATTTAGGATGATAGGTCTATCAAGAGCAGTGGCGAAGCATCAGGAGAGACAAGGTAGACAGTGTCTCCCCAGATAATTTATTCATAAAGTAATTAATTTTTATTTATTAATTAAGTTGCGTAACATACTCAGAAAGGATATAAAACTAATTTAAGAAGTTAAATATTAAGCGGCCGTGTGATCCATGGAGCCTTGCTGTACGATGCAACTGTACGCAGAGTATCAGGGTAGACGTTCCTTGAAATGTCTTTTTAACAAGGCTGGAGGTGAGGAGGGCTTTGGTGGACGACAACGGGAGGGGATCTGCGCGCCAGCATAATAATATGTCCCGGACATCACTTCAGAAGACACATCTCCCCTCACTGAATAGTACAGAATTTTCGCCTGGCTGCCTCTGTTTATTTCATTACGCGAGAGTAGTGAATATTTGTTTTTGTTGAGTTTACAAATTATTTTTAATTTTGTATATAGTGTTATAGACTAAGAAGTGTGTAATCATTTACATACTAATTATTTAATAATAAACATTTTTAAGTGTCGCCCTTTAAGTGTTTTAAGCATAGTTTAATTTATTGAATGCAGCAAAATTAATACAGTTAGTACCAGTTCTATTGCAGAAGTATTTGATATGAACTCTGACAACTTTGATTCACTAGAATTTTTGTTAAAATATGAAATCAGAACATTACCTTTAGACCAAAATGTATTGCTAAAGTCAAAAATATTTCGGCCGCCTTTGATTTGTTGCAGAAGGATGGAAAAATTGTCAGAAAGTTTCAGAATGTTTGGGTATAGTAAATATAGGTGGCTCTCTGGTTGTAAGCAAAATAAAACTCTGCACTGCTATTATTGTTTGATGTTTAATGGAAAGGAACCATGGAGAAAAGTTGGAGTAGGTACTATAAAAAATGTTGAAGCTAAAGCTGCTAAAAATACTGGTAGCAAAACTCATATGAAAAATTATGAGACGTCTCACATGCTAGGACATAACAGAATAGAACATTGCTTATCCAAATCAGCTAGAATTCAAGCAGTACAGCACAATGAAAATGTGGCTCAAAATCAAAGGATAGTAGGCCGTTTGATACATGTCGTTTGTTATTTATGGAGGCAAGAGTTAGCTTTTAGGGGTTATAAGGAAAATGAGAAGTCTCTTCATAAGGGCAATGATTTAGAAACTTTAATTTTACTGGCAATGGAAGAGTCTTTCATGATGGAACATAATATAGAAACCAGTACTGTATTAAAAGGCATAATTTTTGAAACTGAGAATGATTTAATCGAGCCTGTTTCCATCGCTATTAATGAAACAATTCGTGATAAAATAAACAAGGCTAATTTTGTTTCCATTCAAGCTGACGAAACAAATGACATATCTGTTAAAGCACAACTGAGTATAATTGTGCGATATGTTCATGGATTCGTAACTGAGGAACGCTTTTTAGGCTTTTTGACGTTTCTTCCAACAAAAGCGCAGAAGAGTTGGCTAATAACATCATTTCAGTTTTGAAAGAATATACCATTGAAAATAAATTAGTAAGCCAAACATATGATGGTGCTTCTGTGATGGCCGGTTGTCACAGTGGAGTACAAACCCTTGTTCATCAACAGTGTCTACAGGCAATATTTGTGCTCACCAACTTAATTTGGTCTTGTTACACAGTGCAAAAAAATACTAAAAAAGTTAAATTGTTTATTTGTAATTTAACTGCATTTCATAGTTTCTTCAGTAGATCTGCTGCTAGATCTGATTTACTCCAAGAACACAGTTTTAAATTTCCTCACCCAACATCAACCCGTTGGAATTACCATTCCCAGCCAGTTTCAACAATCAGAAACATTACAAAGAACTATACCGTGTGGTTTCTCACATTATCGAATGTGATGGCTGGGATCGCAATATATTTCTTAAAATGAAGTAAAATAAGCCTGCAGCATTCTCAGAAACACAATAGCATGATAAAAAATTCACCACTTTTGCAGCTAATTAATTTACTTGTGATGATTTTATATGTGCACACACACACAGGTCCTATGCCATTAGAATGAATAATATCAAGCAATACTCCACTGGAATAGTTGCTTTAGTAATTTAGCATATTTTATAATTTTGCATATTTAGTAATTTACTGTAATAACTTTATTGCTATTACAACTATTACAATAAAAGTTTTGTATAACAAACCATATAATAAATTTTACATTATTGTACATATTGTATTGTATAGTCTCTATGATACCAACCACATATCGAAGCATATCTATAGTCTCTGCTTATCAGCTACCTAAGTGAATCAATTTATGAAATCTCAACCACTTACTATATTATCTATTTTTTAACTAATCATGCAATGATACCGTTTTCAAATTAACTATACTTATCTCAACTGTCTTGTACAAATATTGTTTTAAATTAGTACAAATTTACAGGAAGAACAAATATATTTAAACAAATAAATTATAGTTTTAAGAAATACACACACTTTCAAGAATATTTCTGTGCATACATATACAAAACTAATCAGTATTACACAGTGCTAATTACATATTTCACAACAATACATTCTAACAAGCAAAAATGTTGAAACAGTTTTCAATTAGCAGTATCACACAAATTACCCATGAAGACTGCATTATTATTTTAGTACTTAACCACTGTATAATCCAAAAAGATCCTTTACATAACTACTTGTAAAAATCAGTTACATAAAAATTACACAACACAAAAAACTCAAAATTTTTAATATTGTTATATAAAATATTAGATCTGTGTGTGTATTAAGTCACACGCTGAATGTGTCAATTTGTTATTATTCTTCTTGTAGTATGGTTTAACAGCCACACTATCGTAGGTGCCAATTCGTGATAAAGCTGTCACTGACGATGATGATCGCGATCGTGCTAATAAACCGTCCCGAATCTTGTTATTGTCTGTTAGTCCTTACCTGTCTTTACTCACTGGTTTTTTCTTCCCAATAAGCGCCAAATTGTTTTCCAGAAAAACAATTAAAAGTTTCAATATCAGTTTGTTTATGGTAGTGTGATGAATAATTCGAATTACTCGCAGACTGGTGGGAACTCGAATTTCGCTTGTCTGGGGGGACGTGTTGCCAACATAAAATTTGGTCAAATAATTCTATTCACTGCTACAGAACACAACATACATAATACATTTGAAATAATTACAGGACAGCTAGTAAAGATTCATACTTATTTATTTGGCTTGATAGCTCATTAATTTTCAATAATTATTGTACAATTGAGATCATTATAACTTTTAGCCTCAGCAATAAATTAATTTTTTACTCAGCAGAGAGCAGGGTGGCAGCACAAAGTTAGTTTGACGACACGATGGTCGCCGTATCTTCTTATTTATACAAATTAAATTGCCAATGAATTCTTTTGAGTACGAAAAAAAAAGTTTAGAACAAGATGTTTAAATAAAGTACACCACCTTACAATTGTGGTAATTAAATATGAAAGAGGTTTACATTAAATTCAACTCTGTGGTGTTAAAAGTGTGTGTCAGTGTTATCGTTTTATACATAAGTTATCTTATAGTTACTTCAGGTGTTCATAATATTTTTTATTAATCTTTGAAAGAAATAGGTGTTCCAAGTTCATAGTGAGAGTTTTATATTGTGAGAAAAGTGGATCAGTTTTAGTTTTTTAATTAATTATAATTTAATTTATACTTAACACAATCACGGTGTTAGTGTTATCGATCATCAATGGTTTCTTCGCTGTTGTTAATGCATTCATCTAATCTCAAAGATAGGGTTGTCGTCTTCGTTGGCATCTGTTTCTTTTATTACAAATTTTTAGTTATTTATTAATTTTGTAACTTCATTTATTCTTCCTCCTGGTGTTGCTGGAACTCTTGTTTACTTCGGGTATTCAATTTGGTTTCATTTCTTTTTGATCTTCTTACTTATTTGCTTTTTAAAAGGTCCGCATCAGTATAGCGTCTATACCTCTGAATTGTTAATAATGGAATCTCGTTACATAACGGTCAAAATTATAATAACGTTCTGTTTCTATGGTAACCGGCTTGACTCTGATTGGTTAAGTACATTTGAAACTATTGTTATAAATCCTGGTTTTCTGTTCAAAATAAATAAATATTTTATAAATGTTATTTTTCCTTGGGGATATTTCCAATGCTTGAAATATTAATATAGATGTCCCTATTTTCTTTCAATGATCAATTTGACATCTCATAAGGCTGGTCTAGGCCCTGTACTAATGTTTTTGTATAAAATGGATAATTCTATTTTAATACATATTTTACTTATTTATACCATTTATCACAATTCTGATATGCTATTCTGGTTATTTAATTGTAATTACATAATTCATTTGGTCATATCATTCAATTATAGTATTCAATTGTTTATTATTGGTTTTCTGAACTTATACAGCTATGTCATTGATAGGCCTATACTGTAACATCTTAGAATTTCTTAATTTGCTCTATTTAAACATTATTTACTAAGCACATATGGTTTGCTTATTTGCATTCGTGCTTATTGGCTTTTGAATTACTTTGAACTGTTTTACAATTTATTCATGTTATTATACTTTTACCAAATTATTTCCTATCTGATAGTTTACTTTCTATTTATATTATATTTATTAATTTGTTGTTTGTTACTTTTTATGTCATTATTAGTTTTACTCCTACTCCCATTTCTCACATATCTATTTAACTTAAATCTATTAACAAAACATAACATATAAATAACTTGATGGTCTGTATATTGTTCAGCCATACTCTTTCTTATTACATACAATTATTATATTGTATGTCATTACTCAAAATGTTCATACTCTTCATAACATAGAAATAACTCCTTCTTATTAAAAAAAATACAATTATTATCTTGTATGTCATTAATTAAAATGTTCATACTATTCATCTCCTTATACCTTCCTTACTTATATATAAATACAAACACATTATTGTAAACTTCTGCCTTCTGGGTTTACACTCCTTTAAACATCAAACAAACAAATTACTTTTCATTTACTTAATAACATAACAATTTTGTGAGTATTGTATTGATACCCTCTATTCTATATAGACAAACTTTCTAGTCATTCTTTTGGTAATAGAATTTGTTTTTATATTTTCTTACCCTCACACCTATGCTGTTTCTTACAGTTTAACACAATTCACTTATTTTCTTATTCACCATTTGGTTATGGTTTTGGTTTGTTACACTGGGTCACTATTCTTTTCCTTAAAATTATAAGTTGTTTATTTTAATATTACCACCACTTCACTGTTTATTGTTACCACTTCCTACCTATCTCTCACTCTTGGATCGGGTTTTAAAACACAGTTTTATAGTAATTTTTCTATATTTTATGTTCTACTTTTTCTCTCACTATAGGGTTATTAATAATACATATATTTTATTAACAAATGTTTTTCCTTAATTACTATTGGTAGTGTACTTTTTGTTTACATACTCTATATAATACTTGTTACTATTTTTTTGCTTTATTTGTGTTCTGGTATTGTTTGTCTACATTTGATTATTTTATTTGTCTTTATATATCCTATCACTGGTGTTGGGGCTTGTTCTACCTACGCACTTACCATCTATTAGGTTATTTTGGTTAAATCGCATTGTACTATTGTTTTCAAAGTTTGCTTCGTTGCTTGCTACATTTCTCTTATCAGAGGTTACTTTTATTATTACCTTTATCTGTTTACTACCCATTCCTTTATCTCTGACTCATCCCTTTTAATTCATAGTGTTAATCATTTAGTATTTTATTCTTATCATGTTGCTTCATAAATGTATGAAGATATGTACCCTTACATATTGCCCTGCCACTAAAATTGATTATTTCAGCAAATATCGTTCAGGTGTTTGGGTGAAATTATCAATCATATATTTAATTTATTTTATTAATCACTTGTTAGTTTTGAGCTATCGGTTCTTAATGCTTTATTTAGTGTCAGTATTCTCCTTGATTTCCTGTATTATATTCTTGTTTAATGTTTTTTATCCCTATAATAACTAATTCCCTAACATTTCTTCCCTAAAAATTATATTGATTGGGACCGGAGGAGGGTACTTTTGACTCCTTTGCTCCGCCGTCAATTATATCATCTGGGTACAGAGGAACGTATCATCTGCCCAGGCATATGATTGCTGGATCATCTACAGTCAATCATTAACAAAATTATATAAGTAGTCTAAGTACGACTATAAATAAATATCATTATGGGATTCTTCACATTATTGTTATTTAGATTATACAATACATTATTTCAAATTATAATTTTTTTTTCTGACTCCTACTCTTTAGCTCTTAGTGATACGATATTACTGATGGGTATGATACACATGATATTATTATTTTTAGTTTTTTATTACTTCTCTTTCAACACTGATTGTTTATTAATCGGGTTCAGGATGCTTTTCTTGTATTGAATAATATTTTTTCATTGAAGACTGGTTATATGTTCCCTTTCTTCTTTGTGTATTTGGGTCTACGATCTCATATGTACTATTTTGATTATCCTTACTCCTCACTATATAAGGTCCGGTTTTAAGTAATACTTGCTCTCCAATCTGATATTGTAGGGGTTTTGGTTGCAATTGCTTATATCTTTGTCGTATTTTGTCCGTCTTCTCGAGTATTTTGTTATGAAATTCCACGTTATCGAATTGGTATTCTGCTCCACTGGGAAATTGGATTAATGAGGTAATTTCTCTGGGTGGTGGTCTTTGGAACATTGCGGTGTATGGTGTTGTTTCAATAAACTGGTGGTGCGATAAATTTATGAAGTTTTCGGCCGCTGGTATGTACTCAGTCCACTTACTGTGTTGATTTCTGTTCTCACCACTTCCTTCAACGAAAATGCGATCGGTAAGATTTTTTTATCGAAGTTGACAGGCTCTCGGAATTCAATTTCGCACTGACAATCTCTGACCTTCCCAGGTGTATCTGAAAATACGTGTCGGTATCTATTGTACACGTCTATAAGTTGTTCCGCTTGTTGAACGGTTAACTGTGCGTTCGTCTTCTCTCTCTGGAAAGTTCGGATCTCGTCGATTTTTTTGTGATATAGCTGTTCATTGTCGGTCTCGTCGCAAATTCCATTATTCGATGTTTGTTCCCTAGTGTCTCGGTATTTCTGGATATGGTACATGGTTTTGTTCGACTGTTTTTCGTCAATACTGATTAAATCTGTTGTACACTGTAAGTCACCCTTCTTCAAGAATAGTTTGGATTTACTTAGGTCAATTATTGCTGAGTACTGGCGCAGCATATCGCAACCAATTAGCATCTGGAATGGTAATCCACTGCCTACTAGGAATGTCATTGTTATGGTTTGAGAAATTATTAATTATTAGAAATAATTACACTTGCACAAAATCAATTCTTTTCAATATTTTTTTATTGAGGTTTGAAATCCTTTCTTTTTTAAATTAAAGTAAATAAATAATTCTTAACATAAATTACCCTGGCTTGGTATATTAATGTTCAGCGGTTGGCACTATTGAAAGTTTTCGATCTCAGAATGGTTATCTGTATACACTATGTAAATATAACCACATGTGTTCTTTTGACTACAATAATTATTGAGAAAATGTCATTAGGGGAGTACAAAACATCACAGTTTAAAATTATAATATGATACAACAAAAGAATAACTTATAACTATAGTACTGAACAGTTCGTGAGTGCCGAACAGTGTCTTTTTATGTCAAGGAATACTACACTTCTTTAAAATTGAACACAGAAAAATAATTACTTAACCACTAAAAAATACAACAATGTTAGTGTTTGTGAAAAAATAGTTCACTAGTGTATATAGTGTCACAGGTTGGTTTATAATAACTGTTAACAAGTTTTTTTTTTAACTTGAATTAATATCACAATACTTTCCTTTTTATGTTCACACTTTCTTATTCCTTTTTGGTTGCTTTCACTATATAATTCATTTATTATTATTTTAACAATTCACTACATAGATTTATCACTCGATTATAATTTAACTCAGGTTCACTGTACACCTAACCTGTCTGATGTTCGAGGCCGATTGCAATTTCCTGTCCAAAAGTGTTGCGGAGGCTCCGATCTTTACTACTCGAGGTTTAACAATCAACTAACTAGCTTGGGTTGAATTTTGGGGCTTTCTGGTGCAAAATATGCGAAATTCCCATTGGCTGAAACTCCAAGCATTATCATCTTATGGCGTCAGTTTTTCTTGTCAAAATTACATCAAAATATTAATTTTAACATACCTATCTTATGCTAGGTACAATAGTAATAAAATTATTACCAATGAAATTCTCTTTCTCTACTGATCATTTTGAGATCTCACAATATAGGTTTTACCATGATAATGTTTTTAGGCTGGGGGTCATTCCACAAAAACGTCATCGAAAAACGTGACGCTTCCACACTTTCAATTCCCCACAATCTAGAAATTTGATATGTAAACGCATCAAGACAGAAATAATTGCTGCTGACATTGAGTTTAGCAAACGTTTTAGTGAGAATAAATTTTGTTTCACATGCTGTTTGTGATCATCTGTGGTTTGGTAATGATTTATGTAATCCACCACACGTACTCCACATCATACGTTTCAAAAGCCTAAAAACATTATGATGTTTCGGTTTCATTGAAATTCTTTGAATGCTTAGGTGCATAAATATATTTCTTTTTATTGTTCAGTATTTCTCAAAGTGACATTTTTTAATTTTGGCCTAATATAATATTTCATGTTTAAAAGTATTCTTTTTGATACACCCTTTACTTTACATATGATCTTAACTGTTAACAAAATTGATTTTAATACTAATTAAAATGTGATCATTAATTTTTTATAAAACATATTGAGTGTACCATATACATAGTATTATCTAGTGTACCCTTGAACATTATCTATTTCTTAATGCTTATTTACAACACATAATAATATTAAGTATATATTCTTTATCCCTTATACAGTTCTTTTTTACCTTCCTTGAAGTAAATGCAAATTCTGTAAAAATAACATTGAATCAAACAATTTTAACTTATCTACTACCAATAATCATTATGACCTATTACCTAATATAATTACACATTCTAGAAAATAACATCTTACTGAACAAATTCTCAGTTAGTCTATTACAAATAATTATTATTACCTATTCCATAATATAATAATCAGTTCATGTTTCATATTCCTATATACAAATATTATATAACACTATTAATTACATCTTGGTACTTCTTCAACATATAATAATGGTCATTCTGACAAACTGGATTATAATAATTAGTTTAACAAATATTACCGAATATTATTAACTACATTTTGTTAGTCCTTTAAAACAATAATTGTCATTTTGACAACTCAATACTACAATAATTAGTCCAGCAAATATAACATAACATAATTAACTATGCATCTTGGTAATTCTTTAAAACATAATTATTGTCCTTTTGCTAACTCTATATTATAATAGTTTTAATGTAATAAAACTTTATTTACAAATTTAGGTAATACTATTTTTCCTCCCTAAATTGTCTATATGTTCATTTATCATAGGTAGATACAACTACCTAATCCAGTCATACTGTTTTTATTACATTTTATACCTACTACTAAACAATCATTATTTAAGATAACTGATTGATGTATGTACACACCTTCACTTCACAGTCCAATGTTAATCAGCTATACTCGATATTATAGGGCTTTTACCTATTCTTAATATAATTTACTATGAAGTCTTTACTGGAGCTAGTGGTTACAAGGTTTTAACCAGACATGTTTAGTATTCTTTTATTATATTCTATCATTATTTAGTCTTAACTACACCTATTAGTACATATAATTTACTATATAAGCTTATTCCTTCTCTATTGTTCTGTACTTCAATATAAATGGGTTTCAAATCTTTATTTTAAGGGAACCGTAACGTTACATAATGCCCCCCCTTTAAGTCTAGTTATTTCAGTAATATCTTTAAGATTTACTGAAATAAATGGCTCTTAATTTAGTTGTCAACTTTGATAAAACTTTTTTATTTCCGATGGTTGTAAATACCCTTTATTTTATTGGTTCCGGGTATAGTTAACTCATATGTATTATTCCCTTTATGTTGGGTAATTATAAATAGTCCATAATACAGCAATAACAGCTTCCTGGCTATCCCTTCAATAGAACTTGGCAGTTGCCTATTTTTGACCAATACCTTGTCTCCCACATTGTACTTTATTATTTTAATTTTATTCCTCTGTTCTCTTCTTTGGCGTAGTTCAGCCTTATGAAGGACTCTGTTGTATAATGCTGCGATAGCCACCTCCTCTTCCTCCCTGGGTGGAAATTGTATAATTGAAGTGATTTCCCTTGGTGGTGGTGTTATACATCACCTGGTAAGGACTGGCTCCTACAGTGTCGTGATAGGCCAGGTTTAAAAATGTCTCAGCATCTTCCACGTACTTACTCCAGTTCCTATGTTCATTATGGCATTAACTATCATTTTGTTTATTTCTTTGGCGTCTAGGCATAATTGTACTTGTCCATCTTTTTTAGGTATAGCTACAATTGGGCTGGTATATGGTGAATTGCTTCTTTCAATGATGTCTTCTTCAATCATTCTTTGAATTTCTTGTCTAACGGCTTCTTTTAGCGACTGGGCAACTGGATATGATTTGTTATTAAAGTTTACTGAATTATGAAATCTTAACTCACATACAAAATTCTTGGCTTTCCTTGGTGAGTTTGAGAATACACTTCTATACTTTTTATAAATGTTTATTAATTCTTGCCTCTGTTCCATACTTACTTCTTCCATTGAATTCTTTACTTGAGACGACAGTATTTCTTGCAACTTATCCTTCCATAAATCTGTTTCACATGTTACATTTTCATTATTCCCTATGGGTGACCTAATATTCTCCCTAACATGGTATGAACGTCGGTACTGAGGGGCACTTGTGCTTCCTATTATCTCAGTTGACCATTCATCACTTTCTGATTTCAGTGTCACTATTCCACTGTTCAGATTAATTATTGTAGAGTGGCACCGTAGCATATCACACCCTAATAAAACCTTAAAAGGTAGCCCCTGGGCTACTAAAAACACCATAGGAATTCCTATTCCGTTACTAGTAACATTTATAATTACCTGTTGCTTAATCGTTTTATTCTGTTTGCCTGTTGCTCCTATTATTGTTACATCGTGGACTGGCAAAGTTGGTATTCTCTCAGTACATGTTTCCTATATTCTATTCAATTCACTATTACTGATATATTTGCTCCAGTTTCTATCATCATTTCAGTATGTACACCTTGCAATTCTGCCTTGACATATACGATCTCATTATTTTGTTTTGCCTCTTTGGCCATTCTTTCTTCCATTAATTCTGACTGAAATGTTTTTTAGATAGTTGTTTTTGATGATAATTATTGATTCTTCTTTATTATTGGTGAATTTTATTGGCCCTATTTTAGCTTGCAGTGACAGGCTGTCCTGGGTTTCCATTGCGGACTCTCGTTTCCCCTATTACCGTCAGATGTTGTTGGTCGATTTTGTTCGTCCCTGCGCTGGTTTTCTGATGGGACTTCTCTTCTCCCTTCCCAGCTCCTTGATCTTCTACTCTCTGCACTTCTACTTCTTTGTGGACGTCTGTTATCGTCATTCTGTCTGTATTGATTTCGATAGGATTGATCATTGTTGATGCTTCTTCTTCTGTCCCTAAACCTATGGTTTTGTGGACTCCGGTTATTGCCGTTGGCTCGTACATGATTCACCCTCTGTCTGTTGTCTCTATTATTTTCATTTTTCATTTCATTTGGTGGTTCTGTCCTCCGACGATTTCTCCTATAGTAATCTTCTTGTTCGTAGCTCTCTAGTAGAGCCTCCATTGCTCCAATGGTTTTTACCCGTCTGCACAATCGAGCGTGTGTTATTCCTTCTTCAAAATGGTATGACAACTTGGTCACCAAACACTCTTCTGGTATTCTAGGTTCTAAGTTTCTGCTAGGCAGACTTTATCGAGGAAGTAGGCTGTGGGTGATTGGCCTCGGGTAGGATCATATTTCCCATTGCACAGATTATCTCTTACAATATTTTGTATTGATTCGGACCAATATTTAATCTTGAATACCTGTTTGAACTCGTGGTAGGTGTGGATTTCGTTTCTGATAGCTGTCCACCAGTTATCAGTTATGTTTTTGAAACATTCATCGAGCAGACTCTTAATCATATGCCATCTGTTTTCCTTGTTTCTACTGATCAGCTCCCCAATCCTTTCCAAGAACTCTAGTGGGTTTCTTCTGTAGTCCTTGAAATTAATTGTTTCTTTACCCTCTCCCAGTGGAATATGGGTATAACTCATAGGTACGTTCCGGAGCATCTCTAATTCTTCTCGAATATTGATTAATTCTCTCTTTTGTATATCTTCTATTCTTTCTTTGTTGTGGGTTACTTGGTGTCGAACCTGTCCCAAGTCACTGCCGATGTTTTCTATTTGTTCCTCCATTTTGTCATTTAATTTCTCTAATTTTTCTTGTGTTTCTTGCTGTAATATTTCTACTCGAATTTTGTTGTTGTCTTCCACATTATTAATTTGATTTACCAGGTCTTCTCTGAACTGCAACACTGCTTCGTTTGTTTTCTCAATCCTTTCGTTAGTTTCAATGATTTATTGCTTCACCTGCTCCTTATAATCTTCCAACTGTTGTCTGAGTGTTTCTCCAAGAGCTTTTTTATTCTTTTCCATCTGTTGCTTCAGTGTTTCATTGTTACTGTCAATTTTCTTATTGACTGTTTCATTGTCCTCCTTCATTTGTTTTTTCAATGTTTCATTGTTCTTTTCCATTTGTTTTTTCAATGTTTCATTATTACTGTAAATTTTCTTATTGAGGGTTTCATTGTCCTCCTTCATTTGTTTAAATGCTTCTCTCATAAATTCCATTAGGCTGTTTGAGTTAGTATTCTCCGTTGTTTTGGCCGTTTCTGTTGTAGGTGGTATCGTTTCAATGTCTACAACAGGCGTTGCTTCCTTTTCTTGTATGTCTAATTCAGTCTCTGCGTTCGCGGTCCGTTTACATGATGTTGCTCTTTGTGGCATTTTCGTCTTTTATTGTAGTCGCCGCTAGAGTAGAAAACTGTTAAAAGAACGCACTACAATGATACAAGATTATTTTCTACTTCTAGCCTCACTAGTTGGACGCCAAATATGTAAAACCTTATTGAATAGGCTGGGTGTAATGGATAGGCCTCTAGTTATGAACGCCTATTAGCTAAAACACAAAATTGTTTTCTGTATAAATTAATTAACTTCCTTGTTTGTATTAAAATCGAGTCCCTAGGCCTCGTTGTTAAGTCAAATTATGTAAATAAATACTTTAAAATAAATTATCAGTTAGTTTCTTTATTATTCTTAAGGTACGTCAGTTCTTCGTTAATGCTTCACAGTTTTGAATGCATTGTTTCTGTTTTTTAATATCACTGGTATAGAGATACTTACGGATTTTTATCTTTATTATACAAATAATTAATTCGGTTTTTGTTTCTTTGATACAGAATTAAAATAAAATTTGTTGAAAAATGAACAATAATTAAAATCAAAATATTATCGTTGCTCGTCTCGAAATAGAAATTTACTCTTCAATTTTCATGAACGCCAGCACTCGTAATTTGAGAAATTATTAATTATTAGAAATAATTACACTTGCACAAAATCAATTCTTTTCAATATTTTTTTATTGAGGTTTGAAATCCTTTCTTTTTTAAATTAAAGTAAATAAATAATTCTTAACATGAATTACCCTGGCTTGGTATATTAATGTTCAGCGGTTGGCATTATTGAAAGTTTTCGATCTCAGAATGGTTATCTGTTTACACTATGTAAATATAACCACATGTGTTCTTTTGACTACAATAATTATTGAGAAAATGTCATTAGGGGAGTACAAAACATCACAGTTTAAAATTATAATATGATACAACAAAAGAATAACTTATAACTATAGTACTGAACAGTTCGTAAGTGCCGAACAGTGTCTTTTAAGTTAAGGAATACTACACTTCTTTAAAATTAAACACAGAAAAATAATTATTAACCACTAAAAAATACAACAGTGTTAGTGTTTGATAGTTCAGTGTTTGTGAAAAAATAGTTCACTTGTGTATAAAGTGTCACAGGTTGGTTTATAATAACTGTTAAAAAGTTTTTTTTTAACTTGAATTAATATCCCAATACTTACCATTTTATGTTCACACTTTCTTATTCCTTTTTGGTTGTTTTCACTATATAATTCATTTATTATTATTTTAACAATTCACTATATAGATTTATCACTCGATTATAATTTAACTCAGGTTCACTGTACACCTAACCTGTCTGATGTTCGAGCCCGATTGCAATTTCCTGTCCAAAAGTGTTGCGGAGGCTCCGATCTTTACTACTCGAGGTTTACCAATCAACTAACTAGCTTGGGTTGAATTTTAGGGCTTTCTGGTGCAAAATATGCGAAATTCCCATTGGCTGAAACTCCAAGCATTGTCATCTCATGGCATCAGTTTTTCTTGTCAAAATTACATCAAATTATTAATTTTAACATACCTATCTTATACTAGGTACAATAGTTGTAATGGCCACTTAGGCCGTTACGTAATATTTAAAAACTAGACCACTTGGCCTAGCGGAAGCGAAAAGTGTGCTGGAGCCCAGAGTGACAGGACTTGCAATGAAATACTCTTGTAACCAGTAACAATTTTGATTGGTGCCATTTTCGTTAAGAACATCAATTAAGTTATCATAAAATATTTAGCTGTAAGTCTTTCAAACAATTGGATTCTAGTATCATTTACCTTAACACCATCAATTTAAGTTATCGTAAAATATCTAGTTACAATTTTATTTGAAACGGCTGGAGCTCTGGTACCCTTTTGTTTAAGAGCATTAATTAATGTTAGTATAAAATTTCAGTTACAGTTGATTTAAAACAGGTGGAGTTGTTGTTGACTGAAGTTTAATAATTGGAATGCTCCCACCTGTACTTGTTGAAGAACTCAAATGGTACCATGTAGACCAGTGTGCGATGAGTACTGGTGGTGGTCCTTGAAGTATGTAGAAGTTCCAGCGAGTCTAATTCCGGGCAGATGTAATGGGACAATTTGGGTATATCCGGGATAATTTGGAAAAGGGGAATCAAAAGGTATAAATAATAATTTTGGGGTAACAACATAAATAATAATTGTAAAATTTTATAAGACGTAGTAAGCCAGCGATTGAAAGGGAGTCAAGGTCAACATTCCGACGCCAGCAGAAAACAGTTAAACATTGCCAAACAAACTTTGACGATGAAGTCACCAGTTACATAATGGCCAAGCCTGTAAATACGTCACGTGGAATGCGATGCTTAGTTAACCTCGCCTTGGAAATTGGTTCGTCACATAAATAAAAACAATGAAAGTGGTCACATGACCCCCTTCCATCTCAGATTTTAAAGCCATTCGTCTCGGCCCAGTCTGCAATAACAACTCGTGCGAATAACATGTAAAAGTCTCGAAAACAAATATACGGTATATACAAATATACTATCAGAGTCGAAAGTGGTAAACACAAAGTAAATTAATAAAATAATTTATAAAATAAATAAAACTTAACAATGTTGCCCGAACGGAGGGACAATTTGCAGAAATAAAATTTATGCAAATGTAGACCTGTCTTGAGGAACAGGATGGTTGTTTGAGATGAAATTAAAAAAAAATTTTTTTTTTATGTACGTGAAAATAGACGTACAAATATAAGGTTATGATATGATTCTATTATAAATAAGAAAAAATCAAATAAGCAAAATGAATACTAATAAAGATAATGATGAGAATGTCAGCTTAACTGATATTGAAACAGAAAGTCAAGTAAATATTGAACTAAGCGAAACTGAGTCAAAAATAATGGAACATGTTGAACACCAATCAACACCGGTACAAAGTAAAAAGTCTGACGATATTATGAAATGTTCAAAATGATACAAGTAATGTTAGAGAAGCAAACTATAAATATGAATAGTTGTTTTGATGTAAACGATCGAAAGTTTGATGAACAAAATGAAAAGTTTTATGAAATAAATAGTAAATGTGACAAACAGAATGAGAATTTTAATAGTTTCAAAAATGAAATTAACGGTAAATTTGAAAAAATTGACAAAAAATTTTAAACAATAACTGAGAAAATATTAGAATCAATAAGTAACAATTTCGAGAAGATGAATGAAATTAATAAAAATTTAGACAGGAAATTAAATCAGATAATAAATAAGAAGTTAAGTAACAGTGTTAGAGATATGACAAATAATAATAATGGTAAAATAGTGGGGGTAGAAAATGGTGAAGAGACCGAGCAATTAAACGGAAATAAAGACGATCAGATTACACATAATACGGTAAGTAGGGGTGAGAAAAATGATGATATAATTATAAATGTGGGGTTAGAGAGTAAAGTTGTGAATATTGAGAGTGCTGATGAAGTTTTAGTGGAAGTAGAGTTTAATAATGGAATGTTAGTGAGTGCTGATGAGTTAAAGAGAGAGTGTAGAGAGAGTTTACAGGTAGAGGGGTTGCAGGGGGTAAATTTTTCCCAGGTTTATTGTGAACCAAGGTGTTCACTGTTGTTGTTGAAGGGCAAGAGTCCCTTATTATGGGAAGACATGGTGTCTTCAAATTGTCCTTTGAATTTTAATGAGGTTCCTGGAAAAGCCAGGAGGTGTTTTAATTTAATGTAGCAGTACCCTCGGCATGGATTAGTAGAGAAAGTGTGAAATGGCGGTATGGTGAGGGATATTTTGAGAGAGAGTTGTGTGTTGATTGGGAGATAAAGTTATTTGAGATTGGTAGAAAGTATAAAGAATTAGTAGAGAGGTTAGGTGTAGAGAGAGCTAATAATTATATTGAGTACGTACCTTGTGTTGAAACTGATGTAGCAGCAGCAGATGATAATGTAGATGATACTATAACTTACCTGACTTTAACGGAAAATACTAAAGGAGAATTTACCATACCCAATGTAGACGGGAATTTTGAATTGATAGTATGCAATAATATTTGTAGTTACTATATTGATACAATGGAAAAAAGTAATGATGATGACTATTATGATTATAATAGCAATATATCTTTAATTGTAAATGAATGGTGTAGTCGTAAGATCAGATTATTATTTGATGATGGTGGTTAAACAGTTGTTGTGCATGAACGTTTAATTATGTGAATAAGAGATTTCGAAATGGACTGTATTGTGAAATGATTTATGGTAAACCAGAATGAATAATAATTTGGATCGTATATACTTGTGTAGTGATGTTAGATGTATTTGTGTAGTATATTATGTTGTACCTTGTATTTTAGGTAAACCATGTATATATGTAGTAGGAATTGATTTAATAATAATAATAATAATAATAATAATATTTCACCAAACTAAGTAAATAAAGAGAATACTTGTGTTTATAATGAAATTAACTGATTTGGAATTGTTTGGACTATTATAATTAAAAAAAAAAACAGTGTTTTTGAAAAGATTGAATTAAATAATTTGAGAGGAATTAATTAATTAATTAATGTTCTATAATGAACTTTGATAATAAATTTAAATGATTTTCTGAGATTTAGATTCTATAATGAATAGTAAATGATTAAACATACAATATGTTTAGGTGTGGAGTTATACTGTTATTATGAGGTAAGTTATGAATTTTCTAATGTAATTTTCAATGATCATATTAATGTAAAATGTTGTAAAAGATGGAGTTTGGGTGATAATAATTATTTCAATAAGGCACTGAGTCAGTCAGAGTTAACTTTAATGGGTGTTAGACACAATAAGAATGTTGGAATATAAGTAATACAGAAACGGGTCAGTAGTAGGGACACAGTAGTGAGAGTGATTGTATGTAATGAAAGCGAGAGTGATGAAAGTGGAGAGTAAATAGGTGAGAGCAGGGTACATATATTTTGTAGTGAGGCTGGGGGTGTAAGGAGTCCTCAACGCAAGACGTTGTGGCGGGGGGTGAATAGTTTTAATGGGGTTTGCGGAGTTACCTGGAAGAAGCCAGGAACTAAAAGGGGATGAGTATAAGGGAAGGGAACACACATCCTATGTACAAAAAGGGTATCAGGTACTTTGTTATAAGAGGAGAATAAATTAAGTGGAGTTAGAGAAATTAGTGGAGATAAATATTATTGAGAGACTGGTGTCACCCTATGCAAATTTGTTAGTGGTTGTTAGATGGACGAAGGGGTGTAAGGTTATATGTATAAAAGGTTATATATAAATGCCCATTCAATAAATCAAATCATTGTGAATGACGGAGAATCACCCAAGCCAATTAATGATGAAAGTGTTAAATAGAAAATCATACTTGAAATCTAATAATAAATGAAACAAGTGAAAGATTTATTAGAATTTAAAACTAAAGTAGAGCTGTAAGGTGTGTAATTTTTGGTCAAACTTAAATGTGAATTGTTTATTTTAATGTAATAATCGCAATGTTGATTATGAGTGTACTATGTTTTATTGTGTTGTACGAGGGCTATCCAGAAAGTAACAGACGTTTTGACCGACCGCGGCGGTGGGCGGGGATAGAGCCGCCATCTTGGTGTCAGAACGTTCCTACACTCAGTACGCATCCAGCTGTGGTAGCGTGCGGTCTGTGCCCCTCTTACTTTACTCTCTGTGACGTGTTAAAATGTGCGCTGCAATAGAAAATCCCGCCACTTGTGAGGTGCGTTCTGTGATTAGGTTTTTGTTGGCAAAAAATCACAAACCAATTGAAATTTATCGCCAACTTTGTGATGTGTACAGAAAAGGAATAATGAGTGAAAGCCGAGTGAGGCAATGGTGCATTGATTTTAAAAATGGCCGTACCAATGTTCATGATGAGGACCGCAGTGGTAGACCTAGCCTTGTGACTGATGAACTGGTGATGAAAATCAACGACAAAATTCGTGAAGATCGTCGTTTCACGATTACGGAACTTTCGAAACATTTTCCCCAAATTTCACGGAGTTTGGTGCCTGAAATTGTGGCGGAAAAGCTTGGTTACCACAAATTTTGTGCTAGGTGGATTCCGAAAATCCTAACGGAAGACCACAAAAAACAGAGAATGGCTGCAGCACTAACTTTCCTCAAAGATTACGACAAAAATGGTAACAAAGTTATCGATCGTATCGTAACTGGGGACGAGACTTGGGTGAAGCATGTCAATAGTGAAACAAAAAGGCAGTCGATGGAATGGGGACACACAAATTCTCCCAAGAAACCAAGGAAGTGTTTGCAAACGCTGCCAGCAAGAAAGATCATGGCTACTGTGTTTTGGGACTCTGAAGGAGTGATTCTCGTTGATTTTCTTGAACGTGGCACAACAATTAACTCAGAGAGGTATTGTGAAACACTGAGAAAGTTAAGGCGCGCGATACAAAACAAGCGTCGGGGAAAACTTAGTGCGAAGGTTTTGTTTTTTCACGACAACGCACGTCCACACACGGCCAATCGTACCCGAGAGCTCTTCGATGGTTTTGGATGGGAGGTGTTCGATCATCCACCATACAGCCCGGATTTGGCGCCGAGCGACTATCACCTCTTCCCAGCAATGAAGACATGGCTCGCTACACAACGCTTTGATACTGACGCCGAACTGCATGCCGGTGTAAACCAGTGGTTGAAATCGCAGGCGGCAGATTTCTACAGAGACGGTATTGAAAAACTTGTGCCACGGTATGATAAGTGCCTTAATTTGAATGGCGATTATGTAGAAAAATAGCTTAAGAGTGTACCTTTCAAATGTATATAATAAAATTTTGTTTTTTCATTTTGTAAATTTTTTATTTCAAAACGTCTGTTACTTTCTGGATAGCCCTCGTATTATGTTAGTGTGTAGGAATCTAAACATGTACAGTAGAGTCCCGGTTATCCGCCATAAACGGGCTGGCGGAAGGGCGGATAAGCTGGAATGGCGGATAATAGGGAGAGTTAAATAAAACGCAAATTTATCATAAAATTATGTTGTAATTTTGTAAATGTAATTAATAAACATCACGTTTTACAACAAATCAATAGAGAAAACAATACAGTACTGTACAATTATATTACAAAATTATAGTAAAACATTTTAGAGAACAAGCAACAATATTAAAGTTATACACTTACAAAAAAGAGAAAACAATTACGCCTACTTTAGTACTTCACGCTTCAAGTTTAAGAATTCAGTAAATTTTAACAAGAAAAATTTACTAAAAATAAATATAGAATCTGACTAATGTGTACGTAATAAAATTGACTTACACTGTCAGAAATGTTGGAAGTGAGAGTTCAGTTCATGATGAGTGAAAAAAATTAGTGATCTTCGACTGCCTCCCTGATGATTCCCGCTTCTTTGCTGCCAAGTCTCGCCATCTTTGGAGCATCATTATGTCGACAACCCTGGCTTCCTCTTGCTGCTCAACATACTGAATGGCTGCTTCAGGAGCTTTAACCCCTTCTTTGTGTGTGATCTTTTGGGGCTCAACAGTTTCAGAGTCTTGATCTTCAACAACATCATCGCTATTAACAAGTGTTAGAATTTCTTCGTCAGTTATTTCATATTGGTCGTCTCCTGAAAGCCAATTCCTTATTTCATCCAACGATGCATCCTCACATCCAGGGATACGTTGCACCAAGGGCAAAATACTTTCATGAAGTTCATCCAGCATGCTTTCAGCCATATTTTCGTCCTCGCCCAACAGCTTATGCCACGACTTCGCAATTGTTTGTGCCCCGACGTCGGCCCAGGCCCTTGCGACCCAATAAGCGACATCCTTCAAATTTATACTTTTCAACTTCTTAATCAAGTTTTGCCCATCTTCAATTTCTTGTATGACTGTTGACAGAAGCTTTCTTCGATAGTTTCGTTTAAGTGTTTCCAAAACACCCTGGTCCATAGGCTGACAAATGGCAGTCACATTTGGTGGCAAAAACATAGCCTTTATGTCCCCATCTCTAAGTTCGTCTGGATCAGGGTGAGTTGGGGCATTGTCTAGCAGTAAAACTGCTTTTCTGGGTAGGTTGTTGTCTTTTAAAAACTTCTCTGTAGAAGGAACAAACTCTTTAAAAAACCATTCCTTAAAAATTTCACTAGTCATCCATGCACTTTTTTGATTTAAATATTTTACTGGAAGAGCATGTTTTGAAATGGTTTTAAAAGCCCTAGGGTTTTTGGACTTTCCAATCATTGCCAGGTCTATTTTATGGTTTGCTGTGGCATTACTGCATGCTAAAATAGTCACTCTCTCTTTACTACGTTTATAGCCAGGGGCTGCAGCTTCAGTTCTAGCTGCAAGGCTCTTACTCGGTAACATTTTGAAATTAAGGCCTGTTTCATCACAATTAAATACTTGATCTCCTGTTAAGCTTTCAGTTTCAACAAAGTCGTGAAATTCTTTCTTAAACTGCTCCATTTCTTGAAAGTTTGATGACAGTTTCTCGCCACAAATATTCAACTGACGGATTCCATAACGCTTCTTCCATCTATCAAGCCAGCCAACGCTTGCTGTAAAATCTGCATCACCTTCGTTAAATTCTTTTTGAAACTGCAACGCCTTTTATTTTAAGATAGGTCCTGAAATAGGCACCCCTTTCTCCCTGAACTGTGTAAACCAAATGTACAACACTTCGTTTAACTTTTTCATAATCACTATTTTTCATAGTTTTTCTATCTTTAAAAGCAGTCTCAGTAACTCGTGAGGAACACCATTTTTCTAATTCTAATCGTCTCTTCTTCCAATCTCCAACTGTGCGATGACCGACGCCGTAGTGGTCAGCCACCTTCTGCAGCGTTTCCCTTTTATCCAGTCTTTTTAATGCCTCAAGCTTGTCTTTTATTGATAAAACAATTTTCTTCCTTTTCGTATCCATAATCGCAACACTATTAACAAGACTACACTACGACACTTTCACCAAAACTGCACTAGTCACTCACGGACACACCGCGTAAAAATAGCCTCACTGCTCACTACAGCACACAACAAGAAACTGCAGTCTACTAAGCGATGAGCATGTGAGCGATAGTGTTGGATGTTGGGGTGGGGTGGGGTGAATGACACATGCGTCACAGCTAGGCTATAATAGGCGATGGGCAGTAGGCCAAATTCCTGCGGTACAGTCAGGAGCAATCACAAAGAGAGCACGTACACTCACGCCCGCAAACTATTTTCACGTACACTATTTTCTTTTGCAGTAATTAAAGAAAATATTTTTTACATTTACGTTTTTTTACGCCGCTTGGGCGGCGGATAACACGGAACGGCGGATAATCGAAGGGCGGATAACCGAGACTCTACTGTAATTATATTGTGTATAACATGTTTTAAATACGATTCCCTACATTTCGGGCGATCTCGGCCTTACCAACCCAGATCGTGGTTTTGGCTGACAATCAGCTGTGGGCAGAATTATTGTAAAACAGCATAGTTGGTTATCTTTGAAATTGGTTTAATTTTGGAAATTTAATGGGGTTTAATCAGGGAACCTAAGATTATTTTGAACACAGGCTATTTTCACCCAAATAGGGGTGGTAGACCTTAGGGGCATATGTTAAGATAATGAGTAGGGGTACATACCCTGAAGTTTTTTGTAACGCTGAAGCAAGGATGGGAGTGAGAGAAAAGAAAAAAGTGCTCACTCCTTCCGCCTCAGTCCTTGTGGAGGCAACTGGACGCAACAGTCCAGGGGGGGGCAATAGTGTGTGTGGAGAGGAGAAAAGGGGATGATTAATATTAACAGCACCGGATAAATAGAATTTCTGTTAATAATAATATTTTATAACGTATTAAATGATTTTGAATTGTTTTGGAAATAGATGGAAAATGGTTAAGAATTGTAGAAGAAAGGAGATATAGATGAATTGTATTTGATTAATTGATTTTTAAAGCTTTTGATTAAATAATGTCTTTAAATATTTTGAAATATTATTGTGTTAATGTAAGGATTTATACTTCTTATTGTAAAATGGGAAAGGCTTATGTATTATCGATTGGAATCGAAAAAGTTTATGAAAAGGGGAACGAATTAAGGGGATGAAAGTCTACGCAGTAGATATAAGATTATATATTACCAGGTCAAGAAAACCAGCGCTTCTTAACGCAAACCAGCACAGCTAAGGGGAAACAGATCAGTTAGGGATATATTATAATACAAGGCCACTAATTGATTTTTTTTGATTTGATGTTTCAGTGTCTGGTGATGCTGTGGCGGTGGTCCTGTGCTGGCCAGCGCGTCAGAGCAGGAGCGTCAAGTGCCTGTCTGGCCTTGCGGTGTTGGGATCTCGAGAGAGAAGTCCAGTAAGGTCATTCAGGTGTGGTCACAGTCACTGGACCAGGGGTAAGTTAACCATGATTTTTATTTTAAAACGTAAAGGGTGTTGTGGCGACATATCCTGACTGATCCCTTTAGGAAGTATGAGAGTGTCAATGAGAGTTTTTATGCTTCGGCATAAAACCTCTCATTGAGGGGGTATTGTAACAGGACAATTTGGGTATACCCGGGATAATTTGGAAAAGGGGACTCAAAAGGTATAAATAATAATTTTGGGGTAACAACATAAATAATAATTGTAAAATTTTATAAGACGTAGTAAGCCAGAGATTGAAAGGGAGTCAAGGTCAACATTCTGACGCCAGCAAAAAACAGTTAAACATTGCCAAACGAACTCTGACCGATGAAGTCACCAGTTATATAACGGCCAAGCCTGTAAATACGTCACATGCAATGCGTTGCGTAGTTAGCCTCGCCTTGGAAATTGGTTCGTCACATTAATAAAAACAATGAAAGTGGTCACGTGACCTCCTTCCATCTCAGATTTTAAAGGCGTTCGTCTCGGCCCAGTCTGCAATAACAACTCGTGCGAATAACACGTAAAAGTCTCGAAAACAAATATATGGGCGCCCGTAATAATCCAAAATGAAAAAAATATGTGAATCAACAACCGGAGTATTAAATAAATAAAATGAAGGAACCGTTGTGTTTCATTAACAGTTTCGAGTGATCGGGCGAGAGCTAAAACCAAAGAACGAAATGTGCGGAGTGATGAAAGGAGACGTACAGAGAATGGACTGATTTTGGAACTCAATTGCAGATAAGTTAATATTGAAATCTTGAAAAGAAATATAAGAAGAAATCTAAATTTTACAATCATTCAAAATACAAAAAAAAAGAAACGAAAAGAAAAATGGCAACTAGAATATACGTTTAACTTAAAAATAGTGAGCTCACAAAGGGGGTTTTAAACAAAAATTATGTAAGTTATGAAAAGTATATGTGTGTGTGTGTGTGTGTGTGTGTGTGTGTGAAGCGCTGGTTTGTGCTCAATAATAAATTTTGATTAGAATTTTAAGAGCTTATTATTTTGTTTAGAGGGTAGATGACCCGCATAAGAAAATTAAATGTGTAAATAATCCTTGTTCATTAACAAGTTTTTTTATCTGAAATTATTTTCTTTTGAATGTGTTAACTGGGGAAATAGAATAAAATTAATTCTATGTAAAAAAATTAAGAAGTACTTGAATTAAAAGGGGCTAAGTAAGAAAAACCAAAAAACAAAGAAAGATCAATAAAATTTAATGTTTAGTAAACTTATAAACGACTTAGTTATTCCAAGAAACCATCTTGTTTTCAGCACATCTAATTCGAATCCTGGACCTGGTAAGTAAAACTAAGTTGGTAGTAGACAACATGGCGACTATCAGAGTCGAAAGTGGTAAACACAAAGTAAATTAATAAAATAATTTATAAAATAAATAAAACTTAACAATATCTTTCGGTGTTCTGTAGCAGGAATTTTTTCTGGGCCTGACGGCTTCGGGGAGCATCCTGCTGCACTACTCTGCAGATAGTGACCGGTGTAAATGTCACTATCTCCGCATCCCCTTTCTCCTGGCTGTACGGGGACCCTATAACATTTTTATTTGCAAATTAGCCGTCAGAGAATACAGCCACCCCTACACTCTCTCGCCTCGGAACACAGACACCACACACACACACTGTCACAATTTTTTTTATCAACACTTTAGTTGCTCTTATTTATTTTATTCATTTACTTTTAACAAGTTTTTTTTTTTTTTTTTTTTTTTTTTTTTTTTTTTTTTTTTTTTTTACTGTATCAAAGACAATTAGATACAAGGTCGCCACGCGTGTTCCCAGACCGGAAGTAATGTGTAATTCAATTTTACAATAGGAAAGTATTACAATAAAATAGGCTTTACAAATGTGTGGGCCACACACACACTTGCACAAATATAACCCATCATTAAATGAATGTAGAATAAAATAAATGAGCCTCACCTTAAACCCTTTACTAGCTTACGAAGTCATATGATAGATCCACGAAACGCTTATCCCTGGGCCATTCAGACCATCGAACACTCTATTGGAAGGTTGGCGACGAAATGAGAAAGAAGCCTGTATCCTTCGATCCCACTATGCTACATAAGCTCAACCTGTTGCGAATTACTTACTTTACTTTACTTTAGCCAACGCCCGTACGTGGTTCTTCAACCATTCGACGTCGAGCCTCCCAGTAGCGATTGGTTATGTCGTCAGTCGGGTACGTGAGTGAGTATTGCAGATCATAACCTTTGGCAAGCAACCTGTCATCCCGCACCACAAGTAGCTGATACGGTTTACTAAATCACGCTGGGAAAATTCAAACCCCAGCACACCCTCACCCCAAAACAGCAACCTGGTTGCCCCAAAACAAAGTAATCGCAACTGCATCTGTTGGCTGCCTCGGGAGTCTCAGAAAAAATAGTCCGCTCTCAGGAAGACAGAGGCTTCAAGGAAAACAAGACAAGAAGAAGGAAGAATTGGACTGTGTGAGTGCATCTATACCTGGGTGTGTATGTGTATAAGTGTGTGGTGACTATATGCTGACTTGATCAGGGTCAGCATGCAGAGATGAGAGAGAGAGGAAGAAGAAAGGCAAGAATCGTGATCGATCACTAGAGCTCCGACCCCCCCAGACGCCTCCAACTCAAAAACTGAGAACCCAAGAGACAAATTAATACCTTAACCAGGACAACCTTTATACCACCACTCACATACTTATGCCCTATGGCAAAACTTCAACTTGGATATGTGAGTGGTCAACTTCTCTATATCACTGTTGGGATCTCCCAACCTCACAGTCACTGGTGACACAAACCTCAGAATGCGGTATGGGTCGGAGCAACGATAACACAACTTGGCAGCTCTTTTGTCCACGGCTGAGCTGATTGGGTGGCTATGGCAATAGACTAAACCCCCAACCTTAAAGGGATTAGGAGTTCGCCCCTGATTGTAACAAACACGGACACGCTCATGCACACGAAGCAGATTCTTCCGGGCTTCTTTCCACCTGTCTGCTGTCCTAATGTCAGAAGTATTAGGTAGAAGATCCTCAATTTTTCACAAGTGTGGGCAAGAATCCAAACATGACCTCAAAGGGAACGGCCTTATGACTCTCATGGAGGGCCCTGTTGAACGCTAACTGTAACCACTTCAGATTCTGGTCCCAACAATTCTGTTGCTCTGTGTGGTAAGCAATCAGCGCAGACCTAAGATTCCTGTTGAATCTTTCTGTGTGGGACAGCTGAGGGTAGTAAGGGGAAGTGGTTATATGTTGGATACCGTTTGCAAAGCACATTCGCCGGAATTCGCCCGAAATGAATTGTGGACCACTGTCAGAGACAATGATGGCCGGAAGGCCGAAATGCTGAAAGATATTGGTCTGGAGTGCTAGACTGGTTAACCGAGCGTTTGCCTGCCATAAAGGCAATAGCCAGACAAACTTAGAGAAAGCATCCACACAAACAAGCAGGAAAGAATTACCTGACTTGCTACGTGGGAGAGGTCCCACGTAGTCGATGAATAACTTCTCCATTGGTCTGCTCGCCATGTCCGATGACAAGAAACCTAACTTAGTGTTTGGGCAGGCTTGCTTAACCCACAAAGATGACACGCCTTAACTCTAGCAGCGATATCCCTATCCATGCCCTTCCAGATAAAATGTTTCCTAATGCTGGAAATGGTCTTTGAAATTCCCTTATGTCCACCTACTGGGGAATTATGGTAGTAGCTGAAGACCATGGGCACTAACTTGCTAGGCAGCACGATTTTAGGGACTCGTCCTCTTCTTTCTTTACAACACAGGTCGCCCTTGGATAAGAAATATGTGACCTGTACGTTACCCTCTTTTAACTTATGGATGATAGGACCCAACTCTTCATCATCTAACTGATGGGGTAACACATCAGTAAAGGCTAGCGGAAAGTCTAACAATAAGGCACAGGGTTGCTCAGATTGAACTTCAATGGGTTGGGAAAACATATGGGACAAAGCGTCAGCAACCACATTCTGAGTTCCCCTAATGTGTTGCACTTTGAATTTGAAGGATGAAATTTTCACTACCCATCTTCCAATTTTATCCAGTTGCTGGGGATGAGCAAGAAGCCAAGAGAGAGCCTGATTATCGGTCTCAAGTAGGAACTCAGCATGTTCCAAGAAACGCTTGAACTTATCTAGACCGTACACAACTGCCAAACACTTTAGTTCATAGACAGATGACTTCTTTTCTTGTTGGGTCAAGGTCCAAGATATAAAAGCCACTGGCTGCCTAGCACCATCAACAACCTGGGAAAGAACAGCCCTGAGCGCAAGCGAACTCAAAACCCTAGATGATCGTTACATAATAGTCTACATTAACTGGACACATGTTGCCAAAACGGGGGATGGATAATAATAACATCAGACTTACAATCAAATTGGTGGGAGGTCTCCATGGACTGCTCATTTCTCAGCCGCCAGAAATTACATAATTAAATTGGGCACAGATAACAATTCACAACAAACACAAGACAGAAGAAGGAAAAACTTCACTTCATGCAAGTGGCTTTCAGGATCCCCTACCGAACCAAGAGAAAGGGGTAAAGACAAAAGGCAGAGCCAGCTCCCCGAATTCACCAAACAACACACAACAACAATAACACTAGAATAAATACTATAACACAGCAGCCAATAAACAAGTACAATCCATTAAATTATCATCTAAGCAATTCTCAAAATCCAGAGAATTTAAAAATGCTCAAGGATCATTCAAAATCCAAAACTCAATGTCAACAACGAGGGTGCACGGTCCGACCATAACCGCATTCTCCAAAAAACAATTTATATATATATATATATATATATATATATATATATTGTAACAGTACAAACTGTTCCATACAAATAAACCCCCAGAGAAGTAACAAGGTAGCTGAGGAGCAAGAATTGATGATAACAAGTAGTATATCTACAAACACCATTCTATGACAACACAAAATAAAATGACGAATAGACTGAGACGTTGACAAAGACCAGTTCCCCAATAGATTAGTTGAGTGAGAATAAATAACACATAGACCAAGTAAAACACCACATAAATGAAAAGTAGAATAAACTATACTTAAAAATATATTCAAGTAAAGTAAACAGCACATTAGCTGAGCAACTGAAAAGACTAGTTAGTATAAGAAATAAAAAGAAATATCATGTTGATAATAATAAATAGTAAATGAATTAATTGATAAGATATGATAATTGAACAGGTAGAATGAGATTAACAAAGTATAATCAACAATGTGATAACTCAACCTTGAAAGAGAGGTATGCTAAGGCATAATAATTGTGATTAAAGAAAAATTACTGAAAGGATAAATTGTATATGTTCTAATTATAAATGATGTCAAATGAAACCAGTTATGTAAAGAACTTTATGTACTTAGAATGTTATAAGCCTGTTAATTTTGTAAAAAGATGTATTAGAATGTGAGGCGAACAAAACCTAATTATGAATTGTGAAGAGTAAGGGAATGACCTAAGATGAGTTATAAAGTAACTTAATGTATAATAAATAATGTAGTAAAAGATCAGAATAATGACCAGGGCCAATATGCCAATTAACAATATTATTGTGTAATAACAAGCACATGATTTATAAGAAAATCATGACAAATGGTAAAATGTCTAGATTAAATAAAGAAATAAAGACCTAATAAATAATATGACTCATAACGAACTATGCACAGTGCATACAGAAAGAGATGTTGTAATTATAGAAAGAAATATGAAATGATAATACAAATAAATAATAATAAATGAGATTAGGAGGATGAGAACCATGTGTAATAGAGAGACAAGACTATACAGAGTATAGAAAATATAAATAATAACCAACAAGTAAAAGGTGGAATATCACCGGATAAGTAATTAAAAATGATTAGAGGAAGTAAGTTTAATTTTGAATGTTTAATGGTATAATAACCAGGCCATTCAATGGTAATAATGAACTATGTTATAAGAATTATTAATGTTCAGCTAGATACAGAAATTTATAGAATAGTAAGTTAATCTAAATATTATAATTGTGTTCAATGTTGTAAAAAATTATTGTTAATTAATTGTTACAAAACACAGCAAAATAAACTGCAAATTGTAGCAGAAGACGCTTGTAGTAAAGCTATGTTTTAAGATAGGCCATCAATAAGATGGATTTTATTAATAAAAAATGTATCAAAACTGGCCACTATTAATCTCAGAATAACCAGTAAGGAACGAGCAATACGATGCTAATAATAGATTAAACATTGTAATTAGAATAAATGAGAAACTTATGTAAATAAGACAAAATTTGTGAATTTTGGAAATTCTGGGGGAATACTAACAACAACAACAAACAGACGCTGGGAGCGATTATGTAAAAGTTATTTTTAGAATGACCGCATAATGACATAATTTTGCACCAATCAGAAAATCAGATGCAAAAATTCATTGCCACCGCTGACCAGAATCTGAGGCGACTATATAAGAAAAAGCGCAAAGCCGCGAGGGACACACTTTTTAATTTGATCTCGACGAATTCAGACTGAAGAGCCACGTTACTCTACATCAAAATTTTAAATAATAAGAAATAATTATTAAATAATAGCAGAGCAGAACTTACCTACAATGTACAGTCAATAGTAATATCGTTTAACTGAATAACGATAAACACTGAATTACGACAATATCAGTGATATTTAACTAGAAGTGCGAATCAGTCAGAACGAGGTTAGAAGTAGTTTCTAACCAAAATAAAAACATCAAGAAGTATTAATCGTTCTCCGCGTTTAGGATCAGTGAATTAAGATCGAAAAGTGAATTAAAAATAATCAATAAAGATTATTAAACAGGGAGTACCATGCAAAACATAACTGAACAGAGTTCGATTATTATATTATTATTAAATATAATTCAGAGTGTATACACCTATGTACTAATCACCATACAATAACACAATAACAAATAATCATTGTGAACACCTTTTTAAAAAGGAATTATTTAATTTCCATTCAAGGAATGCTGATATTAGCTAACCGTAAATAACCTCAAATTTTGTAAAACTCAAACGAACATTCTGTTATTAAGTCTAAGTTTTTAATGGTGTCTAACCTACTAAGTAAATACTTGTAAAGCATCGTAATTCGAGGCATTTTAGTTTTATTCTGTAGATCAAAAGGATTCACCCTTGAGATTTAAAGAAATTTGAAGAAAATAAGTTCAATATAAGAGTCAATATTGACAACCTGCTGGGTTACCAGAGAAATAAGCCAGGTCAATTGTAATCAGAAAATAATTGTTTAGTTGTATTAATATAATTAAAAAAACACTAAGTGAGTAATAAAATCATAATATATCAATTAAAAAACAGTGTACTATAACTTATTGAAGTCATTCTTAATAATTTTGTCTTGTTTAAAGGAGTTGTATTTTCAACCCACTCAAATAGTTACGTTGGCAGCATGGACGTGTGAAGCGCCAACCGTTTAAATTTTCAAACACCATAACAAGAGAATAATTATTAGATTAAACCAATTTAATATTAAATTCAAGTGAATAATTTCGCAAAATTAACTAAAATTATTTCTTTTATTCATTTGAAAAATAATTTTATGGAATAACAACACAGATTCCATATGGCGCCCAAATAACCCTCAACTAAGCTCACTTAACTTTAAACAGTGCAAACCGACTGTTTTGAATTATCAGTTGTTTTATGACATACCACGACAATTTATATGACAATTTCAGACAGATAGACGCTACCAGTTCTACACCAAAGCTGCGTGCAAGTTGTGTTTGTGTTATAAACTATTCAAACAACATTATTAACTTACAACTACAATTTAGATCGACGGAACGTCAAGATTATTCTACAGTGCTATTGAAGAAATTAAAACAGATTGATAATTAACAGATTACAATTAGCAAACACTTATAAAATTAATATAAATAAATAAAATTACAAGAACAAGGTTTCAATAAAGAAGACGAAGCCGTTAACTTATAAAGTGGCGCCCAACGTGGGGCTTTACAACACAAGCGACGAAGCAGTTAACATATTATAATATTGATCAGGCTAACCCCCATATCGCGACCCAATAACTCAATAATTAGAAATAAAACCATCACTGACAATCACTTCAGAGCTGAGATCTCAGTTTGTAAATGTAAGTTTCGTCGAGGTATATGACAGGTCTTTTCTTCTCCCCTAATTTGTCATTTGCCCGCAGACTTCTTAGGTAACACGATCGCTTGAACACAATGTCATTTCGTTCCATGAGAAGTTTCCTTTTGTTTTGACACTTCTTAAATCGAAAACCGATTGGATGCAATGTCTGTCTAAGATGTTCCTTGCTTCCTTCGTAATTTATAGCTTCTTGTAGAACCGCGCGCAGTTTCCATAAGGTCGGAACTTGTTTTTTTACCGAATAAAACTCCTGTACTTTTCTACGAATGATACATTTGCTCATATCATCCAAAGCAATGCGTTTTCCGACATTTTGTTTCTTCCCGGGGGTGTTTAATTTCGTTCCACTCTCCTGGGACACTTTAAGTTCTCTTCTAGGTTTCTTAATGAAACTAACCGACTTGCCAGTTGCTTCAGCAGCTCTCTTTGTTGCTTGGGTAACTGGCAAGATAAACGAATTACTTTCTTTCTCAGCATCACAGAAAGCTACAACACTCGCCACAATTTCTCTTCCCTGGATAAGAACGACTTTATTCTTGTCAGTGGACATTGTAATAAGAACACTTTCATGAACCAAATATTCCTTAATTATATTAAAATAAATCGTTAAAGAAAATACACTTTCTATTACACTCGGTTTTAAGGCAGAGTAAGCAAGAATGCAATACAACTGACATCGTTGGAAACACATCAGCACGTCACACCCAGCGCCTGGCCTGCAGTGTTGTCAGACTGCCGTAAATCAACACCAGAGCATGATGTAGCCACATGAATGCCACAATGCTCGCCTTACGGATCTTTACCATGGGACGACTTGGAATGGAATGAACATATTGTAGTATCTGACAGCGCTGCATGAACAGCACACGAAACGAGCTCCTATTGGCTCGCACGGCAACAAATAGTGGCTCGAGGAACATGTGGACTGGAAGGGCGAAGGGAGGCTCTTCAGCTTCGAATTTCATCTGGGGACTCAGATAAAGTTGCCAGACTGTAGGCTCAACACGCCCCCCCCATAAGCAAACTTTAATAAAATACATGACAAACAAACATATAAATGTGTGTGACCCCACAGAATTATATAAGTTACCTCCAGTTTACAATTTAATAATAATAACATTTAAAATCAAGAAGCAATTGTAACATTCAAAGACATAATTTGCACTAAGAATAACAACGGTAATAACACATCTTTCCATAAAATATCAAACATTTTCTAGATTCATAAATAATTAATGGCCACAAACACTAATAAAAAATTTCAACTCATTTCATTTTATAAATATTAAATATATATAACTACTGAACCTTCCTTTCAGACCCAGAAAATATGTTAAACTCCTAAATCCAATTGCCAATCCTGCCACCTTCAGGTCAGCACACACAGATGTTAACCACGCTCTGCTACCATTTGTAATGGCCATTTAGGCCATTACGTAATATTTAAAAACTAGACCACTTGGCCTAGCGGAAGCGAAAAGCGTGCTGGAGCCCAGAGTGACAGGACTTGCAATAAAATATGCTTGTAACCAGTAACAATTTTTATTGGTGCCATTTTCGTTAAGAACATCAATTAAGTTATCATAAAATATTTAGCTGTAAGTCTTCCAAACAATTGGATTCTAGTATCATTTACCTTAACAACATCAATTTAAGTTATCGTAAAATATCTAGTTACAATTTTATTTGAAACGGCTGGATCTCTGGTACCCTTTTGTTTAAGAGCATTACTTAATGTTAGTATAAAATTCCAGCTACAGTTGATTTAAAACAGGTGGAGTTGTTGTTGACTGAAGTTTAATAACTGAAATGCTCCCACCTGTACTTGTTGAAGAACTCAAATGGTACCATGTAGACCAGTGTGCGATGAGTGCTGGTGGTGGTCCTTGAAGTGTGCAGAAGTTCCAGCAAGTCTCATTCCGGGCAGATGTTTTTCGGTGTTCTGTAGCAGGAGTATTTCTGGGCCTGACGGCTTCGGGCAGCATCCTGCTGCACTGCTCTGCAGATAGTGACCGGTGTACATGTCACTATCTCGGCATCCCCTTTCTCCCGGCTGTACGGGGACCCTATAACATTTTTATTTGCAGATTAGCCGTAAGAGAATACAGCCACCCCTACACTCTCTCGCCTCAGAACACATACACCACACACACACACTGTCAAAATTTTTATCAACACTTTAGTTGCTCTTATTAATTGTAACATTTACTTTTAACTTTATCAAAGACAATTAGATACAAGGTCGCCACGTGTTCCCGGACCGGAAGTAATGTGTAATTAAATTTTACAATAGAAAAGTATTACAATAAACTAGGCTTTACAAACGTGTGGGCCACACACACTTGCACAAATATAACACACATAACCCATCATTAAATGAACGTAGAATAAAATAATTGAGCCTCACCTGAAACCCTTTACTAGCTTACGAAGTCATATGAAAGATCCACGAAACGCTTATCCCTGGGCCGTCAGACCATCGAACACTCTATTGGAAGGTTGGCGACGAAATGAGAAAGAAGCCTGTATCTTTCGATCCCACTATGCTACATAAGCTCAACCTGTTGCGATTGCCGATCATAACCTTTGGCAAGCAACCCATCAACCTGCACCACAAGCAGCTGATATGGTTTACTAGATAGCTTCACCGTAGTGCAGACACGGCCTTAATAATCGAGTTAGCTGTGCCGCCCAGCTGCTACGCGCTTTGGCGGCCTTGAACATTTAAATCACGCCGGGAAAATTCAAACCCCGGCATATAGTAATAAAATTATTACCAATGAAATCCTCTTTCTCTACTGATCATTTTGAGATCTCACAATATAGGTTTTTGTTCAGTATTTCTCAAAGTGACATTTTTTTAATTTTGGCCTAATATAATATTTCATGTTTTAAAGTATTCTTTTTGATACACACCGATTTCCCTTTACTTTACATATGATCTTAACTGTTAACAAAATTGATTTTAATACTAATTATAACAAATGTGATCATTAATTTCTTATAAAACATCCTTGAACTTTATCTATTTCTTAATGTACAAATGCTTATTTACAACACATAATAATATTAAGTATCTATTCTTTATCCTTTATACAGTTCTTTTTTACCTTCCCTGAAGTAAATGCAAGTTCTGTAAAAATAACATTGAATCAAACATTTTTAACTCATCTACTACCAATAATCATTATGACCTATTACCTAATATAACTACACATTCTAAAACATAACATCTTACTGAACAAATTCTCAGTTAGTGTATTACAAATAATTATTATTACCTATTCCCTATTATAATTATCAGTTCATGTTTCATATTCCTATTACTACAAATATTATATAACACTATTAATTACATCTTGGTACTCCTTCAACATATAGTAATGGTCATTCTGACAAACTGGATGACAATAATTAGTTTAACAAATATTACCGAACATTATTAACTACATCTTGTTAGTCCTTTGAAACATAATAAATGTCATTTTGCAACTCAATACTACAATAATTAGTCCAGCAAATATAACATAACATAATTAACTATGCATCTTGGTAATTCTTTAAAACATAATTATTGTCTTTTTGCTAACTCTATATTATAATAGTTTTAATGTAATAAAACTTTATTTACACATTTAGGTAATATCATTTTTCCTCCCTAACTTGTCTGTATGTTCATTTATCATAGGTAGATACAACTACCTAATCCAGTTATACTGTTTTTATTACATTTTATACCTACTACTAAACAATCATTATTTAAGATAACTGATTGATGGACACCTTCACTTCACAGTCCAATGTCAATCAGCTATACTTGATATATAGGGGTTTTACCTATTCTTAATATAATTTACTATGAAGTCGTTACTGGAACTAGTGGTTACAAGGTTTTAACTAGACATGTTTTGTATTCTTTTATTATATTCTATCATTATTTAGTCTTAACTACACCTATTGGTACATATAATTTACTATATAAGCTTATTACTTCTCTATGGTTCTGTACTTCAATATAAATGGGTTTCAAATCTTTATTTTAAGGGAACCGTCACGTTACAATATAAATCCCCATATTCACTCACCTCGTCCAATTCCTTTGAAGCACAAAGAAAAATTTACTGCCATTAAATTCAATCTCACACTTTAATTTTTAAATGTTTAGTTAAAAACTGTACGTATTCACTACTCTTACTAGACATTGCACATTTCTATGTATTGCATAATCTTAAAACTATTGAGAAGGAGGCAGCTACTTTTATAAACATGTGGAAAAAGAATTACAAGAAACCAAAAACAGTGAAGAAAATCAAATTCATGTGTATGAAAACCCCTTTCTATAATTTAGTTGATCAGAATTTTCTTCAAGAAAATAATGTATATTACAAAATACCATTCAACATTTTTAATCGACTGTACATTGTAAAATTACATAATAAACCAAAATACTGTAAAGCTACTCACAGTGTATTTTTTAAATATATTTATTGCAGTATATTATTTCCAAAAACTGTTTTAGCTTACTCCTGTCGTTCTCTACCACAAAAAATGTCAGTGTGTATGTTCATAGAACAAATATTTTAAAACATACTAGAACATGTATGATATATATGCATGTTTGATCAAATCGGTTTTATTAAAACAGTTAATTCTCCTGGCGTTATGGTTAACATCAAAATCATCTACTATACTACACTACTTAGTGATGCCTTTTATTTTTGTTAAATGCCTTTCAACTACACTACAAAGACAGACTGTTCATCACACATTGTTTTACTTAAACACGTTTTTAATTTTTAAGGTATGATAATATCATCTCACAAGATGCAGTTGATACTGGAATAATAATGGCTACTTGTGCCAATTTGTACATTTCACTAAATGGTAATCTGTACTTCACCTGAACTCAAAAGCATGTTTTGAGTGACTCATATATTTTCGTTGCATTTTGAGCATGTTTTGTATTTTCTTTGGCTTGTGCCCGTAAATCTGATTCTTGAATAGTTTATTTTTTGCATCCAAAAAATTGGTATCACACATATATACTGAACTGTTATTTTCATAAATCTGAACATATAAAAGTTTTACTATTTGGATCTAAGTAATTATACCATTAAACATGTCCAAATTATCACTGAAATGTCTCTGAGGTTCTTGTCTATAAAGGTGTATTTATGCTCATCTGTGACATCTCAGTGCCATGTATGTCAGTTCCGTGAAATCTTGTCAGTATCAAAGATGCATATTATTTCTTGCAATTTGATTGAACTATATTTCTGACTGTAAAGAGTTAAAATAAAATAAAAGATAGTGTCATGATTTACAAAAATGCCTGTTATTATTTCTCCCTAATTGTTCACTAAATATGTTAATTTTAAATGAAAAAGCTCTGTTTTCAATTCAAGACAAGTAAAAAAAAAATTCTTTTATTTGAATAACAAACTTTGACAATATTCATCCTACTCAATTTAAAAAAAAATTAAAGGTAATTTTGTAAATTTCAAAAAAGAATTAATGGACATCTTCGATAAATACACACTTTTGTATTTTTAAGATGTGTGAAAAAAACATGTAATGCAAGTTTTATTACTAAGCGGGTTTTTTCAAAGTTTTAAAAAGTACTACAGATTTAAAAGTTCTTATCTCTTTTTCTTCTAAATTAAAAAAGAGCAAATCTAAGATAATTGTATTACCTACAAATTTTAAGTGACATTTATTTTTAAGACTATTAGTTTTTACAATATTAACAAAAAATACTTATTTTCAAATCATAATATAAAATCACGCAAAAAATAAAACAGCTATAACTTTGTAATTCTGACCACACAGAAAAAAATGGTTCCAAATTTTCTAAGTTTTAAAAATGGTTCTTTCCATTATTTTACTATGAATTGTTTTTTTTTAGATATTTATGAATACATTACATAACCAAATATATACGTGATTTTGGAATTATAATTATAGAAATGTTTAATTGGAAATATCTCAATCAATTTTCATGTTTCAGGAATAAAAAAGAACATACTGTAGAAAATTTCGTAAGCTTTAAAAACTAAATTATAAAATTTTGTTAAAATGGTTAGTTGTAATATTATTTAAAAAAAATTAATCAGGAACAGAGCATTATACAGCCACAGCTCGGTCAATTTTCATTTTATAGAAAAGAAAAAATTTGTTGGAATTTTGTAAAATTTAAAAAAGGACTAACACATTATTTGTTAAATATATATTTCTTGAGATATTCATTAAAAACCTAATTCTTTGCCCCTTTTGACTCCAATAAAACCTCCTGTTTTTAATTCAATAAAACATAAACTGTGGACATGTATGCACATCTTCACTGCATAAAACTAATGTTTTTGCATGCCTTAACTATCAAAATCTATACAACCTTCAAAAATTACAAACCCCGACAACCACACAATGAATTAAAATATAATCAGACATGCCAAATGAAATTTGAACCCATTAATTTTTACCCTACATCACCATCCAAAACTGAACTTAATGTTGAAGTCCTAAACAGGTTCAGATACGTAAGGAACAAATCTCTTAGAAAAGGAACTGAACCTCGTATATGTGGCAAATTAAAGTTGCTGTATAAAAATCATTTTGACTTCACGTACTTTACTCCCTTCATTTTGAACAGCCCAAAATATATTTATTCCCACTTGGGATTGATTCTTTCACAAAAATTTCTTATGCCTATAACAGTAGATAAAATGAACTTGTGTAATTAATAAAGTTGTGTTAGTAGTTATAATCACAAACAGAAATAACACTGCTGCACACCACTATAGAAACATTATTCCGATTAGCGCTTTCGAGCTTCACAGCTCATCATTAGATCGGAAATATGAGCTCGATGTTTCTGACCTGATGAGCTGTGAAACTTGAAAGTGCTAATCAGAAAAATTTTCTATAGTGGTGTGCAACAGTGTTATTTCTGTTTATAAAATGAACTGTCGGTAGTTGGTTATATCAGAGTATATGTATAACAAGATAACTGTATCAACTGTGATCATAACTGCCATAAAGCATGATAATTTTTAAACATCAAGAAAAATCTGCTCATTAAAAGAAAAAAAAACACTGCAAGGAGAGCTACTAATACAGTGAACACCTGAATTTGTTTAAAGATATCAATGGCAACTACAATTACTTTTTAATATTGTCTACTATTTGGAACTGTGATGTCTAAATTAATTTTTTCTTACCCAAACTTTGGTTAAGATAATGTGCAAGTTGTTACAACCAAAAGCTATTGTATTTTCAGTAGCACCACACTGCTTACAAGCATTCCACTCTGTAAAGCCCCAGAACTGTAAATATGCGAACACTTACCAGGAATATTAAATGGGACTACAGACTGCTACTGCTATGTACTGAAATTACAGTTACTCGAAGTTACTTTTCTTGATTACTGATTTTACACAATTATTATGTGTACTGTAAAGATAAATACTAAGTTACAGTATTTAATTAATGTCTACAGTTTTACTATGCAATTTAATTCTTAATCATTGTCTTTACTACTAGATGAGACAGACATAACTCAGTAACACCAGCACTTTTGCACATAGTGACACACACACAAACGGGCACATATCTACATGTGAGTAAAATAAAATACAGTACATTTTACTTATAAGAACCACGGAATTATTATGCTCACCATCCTCAACTGCCACTATAATCAAATCATAAAGCACAAGGGTCAGATTACCAGCTATTTTTGGTTCTTCTTTAAGAATATTAACATACGACTGTGGTGCCTGAGAAATTTCCCCTGAAACTAGAGCATCCATCAAGGGTTCAACCTAAAAATGATAAAATATTTACTGTTACATCAGAAGCCAGATGAGAATATATATGTAATGAATATTATTGTATTACTTGTTAATATTCTCCTCATCATAATACAAAATGTAAAACAAATAATAGCTTTATGGGAAGAATTAACCAGTATAATAATGCCTTATTCATGTCATACAAATTTTATACATTTTAGTCTCTCACCATAAAATGCGTGAATGCACATTCAGTTAAGAACAATAAATTGCAGAAATGTGCTCATAAAGTTTACATTAACTTCACAATGTCAAACCAACATTCAAATCATAAAGACACACACACATATTTTGCTGACACTGATCAGTATAATAATATATAGTTGAGATTAGAAATTAATAATCAATACCAACAATCAACATGTTTACAAGACCAGTGGTTTACATTCTAATAATACTTTACCCCTATAACCAATAGTGAGAAAATTACTTACTCTAGAATTATTTTCAGTCTGTAATAAACAATGTTATTTTTATATTATTTTATAAAATTCGTTACTTTTATTTTATTTTTATTTTTAGATAGCTCAGTTGTTGATTCACCTTCCCAAATTTACATTCACAATAATAAAATTATTAGTTAAAAAAAAAAAAAAAACATTTGCACTAAGAAAAAACCAAAAAGCAGATAAGTTTTACTTCACATTCCACAAGATGTTACAAACTAAAATTCACACTGTGCAAGCTTAACTTCGGATACCTTCAATACTTAGATTTGGGGCAATGTTTAGTAATTACTCATATGTCTACAGGTGAAAGGCAAGAAGCTATTAACTTTTCTTTTATAAACTTTCATTGTAGCTAACAACTTAATAAATATGAGAGGCATCCCCAAAAGTGACTACTGTTTGCATATGTCTCCCACACTCTAACTATATCAAGACAAACGATACATGGGTGCTTTCCTCCACTCTAGAATGAAGTACCCCAGCCATTTTGTTTGTTTATATTATCAATAAACATTTGTTATCGTATATAAAATAATCAGTCGCCTTGCCCATTGTGAAATACATTCGGTAATCCAGTTTTTGCATTTGAGTTTTTATCATCAAATTTGTGAAGTTTACAGGTTGAATTTGATCGTCCAGGTACAGTAACAAAGTTTAATGATGAGTGTTTAATGAAGAGATGAAAAATATTCGTGATGCGAAAAAGTGGTGACCACACATTACTAGTTAACAAAGATGTGTTCAATTTTGAAGAGAAGATTTGTTCTCATACATAATTCACAATGTCTGATTTGTCTCTGCAGTTTCCTGTGACTTCAATACCTTTGCTGCATGAAATCGTCATCAGTAGCTCCACAGCCCACCGTGGGCCTCAGCTTCCCTCAGGATTTTCCTCCAGACTTCCCTATCCTTAGCCAGTAAATGTCAAAAATACTAATGGATGTTCACAAATGGGAAGAACCTTTGATATGGCAAACTGTCAGTCTGCCCCATGACTCTTCAAAGCAAACAACAGACACACAATAGCAACATATTGGTAGTCTGAAACCAAGAAAATTCTAGATAACAGTTCCTGAAAAAAAAAGTGCACCACTTGCTAGTATCATAAGCACATTCTGTTAGTGGAATTTATGTAACAATGTACGATAATCAAAGCAGAAGTGTACTTCAAACTGAGAAAGTGAAAGCGTGGGATACAGAAATAAAGCATGGTCTACTGACTTCCAGAACTGTGTTGTTGCATGACTAATTATGGCTATATATAGCACACATGACATGGGAGATGGACAATAGAGCACTATGGTCATAGTGAACCTGTTAACCTAATTGGATTAAACCTAACCTAAATAAAAGTCTAAATACTCAAGTTTATGTATGACAAAACTTTGCTGTAATCTCTTTTCAAACTTTGTGAGACATTGGTATACATTAACAATATTATTGTTACAAAATTATTATATACATTTTGTATTACCTGTTTTGGTAGTTCAACACTCCTTAAAATTTTCCTTAAACATATTTCACTGAATACTTTATCCCAGTCATTGCTGAAAAGGTGGTTAATGCTAATTGCACACAAAGCAGTATAGGAATATCTACCAGCATCAGTAAGTTCTTTACCAATTTTCTGGATACCTACCAAAAAAGAGATTATCATTACATGTCAAATATTCATCATAGATCAGTGGTGACAACAAAATTACTACAAAGTACATGTAATAGTTAAGCAAGACTTTATAAAAACTAGTATAATATACCTTTCTTATACCAGATATACTGTTCGGACTGTCTCACAGTTGTCTTGGTGAAATTAAATAGTTGGACATACATAAAAATCATCGACTTCATTAAGCAATTTAAAACACTTATTTCAACTACGCCCTCTGAATTTTATAGTCTACACTTTAAACTGCCCTCAACACACAATCACGAAGAACTCTAAAATATTGCATGATGTTTTCCTCACATCCTTAATGCCTCTGCTTGTTCGTTACTTAAACCATTTTACTGCATGCTGTAAGAGTGAGTGATAACCAATAATAGTCAAGTTAATTAATTGATTCTTGCGTATCGTATCAAAATTTACGATTGTAGCCATCATGAACTTGAAACAAATTCTGTAATTACGAATGTCCAACCGAAATTATTAGATATGAGTACGTTTTATTTGTTAATTTGTTTCTTACATTACAATAATTATTTAAGTTTATACTTGCATTATATATTCCATGATACATTCATATTTTAAAAAAGTCTCTCTCTCTCTCTCTCTCTATTTATGCACCTAAGCATTCAAAGAATTTCGATGAAACCGAAACATCGAAGCATGATAATGTTTTTAGGCTTTTTTAGGAAATCAAAAGTATGGAAGCGTTACATTTTTCGATGACGTTACACATTTTGCATCACGCATTTTGTGGAATGACCCCCAGCCTAAAAACATTATCAAGTTAAAATATGAACTTAATTGGTAGAACATACTTTAGTCAAGACCATAATAGTTATGAAGCAATAGTAAACAACCACAGTGAAACGCTGGTAGATTAATTTGAAATTAATCATTTTATTATTAAATAATTTAATTTAGTTAAATGGCAGTAATGGGTGATATAGTCTTGATAATTTCAATAACATAACTCATCAGGGTAAAAGTAGTGTTAATTGACAAAATATCACTATAATATTGACGACTCGGAACACTAAGTTTTTTATAAGTAAAAACGTAAAGTTTTACCTTACAGCCTAAACCGGCTTTCACCTATAGAAGGCTTCATCAGAGGCTGTCGTAAGTAGCGCTGTTCGTCTTGTTGTTGGCGACGAGATAGTGTTTCGAAAGATCGAAGCTGTGTGTGTGTGGTGAGATGTGTTCGAATAATGCGTGCGATTTGAAATGTGTCTGTTCGTTTAGGATGTCGTTTTTATTTGTTTTTGTGTGTTTATATATTTCTAATTGTTCTAGAGTGTCTAGTTTTCGGCCTTTTGTGTGTACGTGCAGTATGTTCATGTTATTGTCGATGTTTTTATATGTGTGGTTTGCTTCAATGAGGTGGTTTGCGAAGGTAGATTCTGTAGTGGTGTGGAGTGCTTTTGTGTGTTCAATGTATCTCTGTTTGAAGCTACGTCCTGTCTGGCCTATGTAGAATTTATTGCAATTTGAACAATTTAGCTTATATACACCGGGTAGATCGAATTTGTTTTGTGCTTTGGGCATGCGTTTTGATAGTGTGTGTTCTGTTTTGTTAGTAGTTTTGTAAGCGATTCTGTATCCTGCTTTTTTGAATTTGTGGGCAATTTTTTCTGTTTGTTTGTTGATGTATGTTAGTGTTATGAATCTGTTGTTTTCTGTCTTTGTCTGTTGTTTGTTTTGTGTTTTGTGTAGGAGTTTACTGACTTTAGTTTACTGAGTTTACTGACTGAGTTTACTGGAGGTTACGTTACTCACATGTATTTACATTATCCACAAATAGTGTATAACATATATTTTGATAGACACTATGTATAAAATACACAAGAATGTTCAGTATCAATGTAAAATACATTTGAACCGTTTATTTCAGAACCCCCCCCCCAAGTGACATTTTTTAAATTTAAATTTCACCAAAATTAAATACATTACAGGTAAATACATCGTTTAGTAAAGAAACCACTATCTGCAATGCTATTCAGCCTGTTAAAACGAGTGTTGAATAATTCGTTTGGTGCAGAAACCCTCCAAGTGGCAGCAGTTAGGGGCTTTCTGCAGTAAACGTACGGTAATTTAATTTTGTGGCATGCGCTGTTGGCTATACTAACTACTTCATGCCTTCTGTTGTTCTTCTTTGAGTCACATTTTGTTGTTTGTTAGGTTAGTTGAGAATATAGGTCACAATCTTAAACTAATAGAGACCGGTTTGATTCGTAGTGACTGTGTATAGTGACTTAATTGTGCCTGTTGTTATTATTAATAATTTTACCTAGTGGATTGTGATTGTTATTGTTTATTGAAACAATGATCAGCAGTTCTGATGATGAGCCGCCATCACCTAAGAGGAAAAGAGGTATCACTCATGAAAATACTTATAAACGTAATGTAGTACGTGAGGCTAGATTTAAGGGGGAAGGTTATATTACTTATAAAGGTAAACAAGTATCGCCAAAAGTTGTTCCAAAAGATTTATCATGCATGTGTCGAAACAAATGCTACTTACACATAACTAATGAATCAAAAACTCAAATTTGGGACTATTTTTATTCCCTTGAAAGTAAAGACGCTCAAGATACATATCTGCAAACTTTAATTGTTGCTAAACAAGTGAATAGGCGAACCGGTAAGAAATCTGGAAATATTCCTGAAGAAGGAAATCAGTCAGAAGAGCTAGACCTAAACGAGCATGATGACTCTCAAACACCTTACAAGAGAAATAACACCTATCAGTACCAAATAAAAATTGACGGTGATCTTAAATGTGTTTGTAGAAATTTATTTTTAAAAGTTCATGGTGTTTCGGCAGATCGTATAAAGAGGCTATGTGCGCTTCTGCTCCTAAATGAGTGCCAAAAGGGGCAAGAACAGAAGTGGAAATGCCATACCAGGAGACATTTGTGTAGTGGTTCATCAGCATATAAGTAAGTTTGAGGTCAAAGAAACCCACTATGGGAATAAGCCTAAGAAATATTTGGACGCTTGTTTAAGTGTTGTAAAAGTGCACGAAATGTTTATAAATGAACACCCTGATCTAAAAAATGTTGTATAATACAATTTCTACTACATTTATTTTAAAGAAAATTTTGACTACTCATTTGGCCGCCCTCAAGTGGGCGTGTGCTGCCAGTGCGAGAGTCTGTCTAGTAAATTGAGGGATATGAAAATGAGTGATAGCGCAAAACGTAATGCTGCAGCTGAACTGATACTGCACAAAAGGAGAGCTAAGAAATTTTATAACTCTTTGAAGTCAGCATCACAAGACAAAAATGATGATACCGTTGCCATATGTTTTGACTACATGCAAAACTTACACACACCGGTACAGGAAGTTTTCTACATGCACCAATTGTGGACAAACGTCTTTTGTATCCACAACTTGAAAACTAACAATGCCAAAATGTATGTGTATCATGAAGGGGAGGCTACAAAATCTCCAGACGAAGTTTGTTCTTTTCTCTTAAATTATATTAAAAGAGATTCCAGAATCCACCAAACATCTAGTTTTATTTAGCGATGAACCATTTGGACAAAACAAAAATCACACTATGATCAGATTTTTGTTGAATTTGTGTGAGACAAGCTTCAGTTTGAAAGTATTACCTATAATTTCCCCGTACAAGGACATTCTTATTCTCCGTGCGATAGAGATTTTGGTTGCATCAAGCGCCTTATAAGAAAGGTGGATCGAATGTATACAGTGCAAGAGTACGGAGAACTGATATTAAAGGCCAGTAAGACTGGCCGTTTCTCCATTCATGAAGTAAAAATAGAGGAAATATTGAGTTTCAAGGAGTGGTGGCCTCTTTTTTATAAGAAAACGACGAACTCAGATGAAACCACAGGAAGACATGTACCAAAGAAAGACAAGGAACCATTCAAAATTTCATTATACAAACACTTTTGTTTTAGTTCAAACACCAAAGGAAAAGTTTTAGTAAGGCAATACATTGATGGCCTTAATTCCTCAACATTTACTTTGAGAAAACGCGATGAACCTCCAGAACTACCCACTCAAATGCGTATCCCCAAGGAAAGGTAAATCTTTTTTTTTTAATTACTTGTTATATTAACATTTTGTTAGTGTACATTTAAGAACTTATTACCACTGAAAATACTCATTTAAATATTTTTCAATTGTGGAAACTATAAGGTAGTGAAGTTTAAGAAAAATGAGGAAAATCCTGTTCATACACTCATTGTAATCATATGCTAATACTTTATGTTGAAATACATTTTAAAGATAGTTTAACAGGTTGACTATTGCAGGTTCCTATAAATAAGAAGAAATTGGATGACATCAGAAAACTATCGGAATATACAAGAGGCTATGAGGACTTCTATGATGCGATATTGCAATGGCCAACAACAGATGGCGAAGCACGGGAGTTTGAACCAGAGTACGAATAGGTTAGTTGGGGCTCATTCATATCTTTCCTTTTCTTCAAATATTTTTCAAAATTTATATAATAAACCTAACTTGAAAAACGTGATTCTCCGTAAAGCACAACGAAACGTTAAGTACAATATCGGTATGGAGAACCATACATGACTTCCATGTTCTAAGATTTATATTTAAAATCATTTACGAAATGAAATGTTTCCATAGAAACTACATCTTTCCACTTATTGCTTCAGCCTTAACAACAGTATTGTGGTCACTAACGTATACCACCACACGTTATCGCACTGGATGTTCACTGATGATGGCAGTCGACGGCACTGCCGAAACTTCTGGTTTTGGAGAAAACATTGGACTACGGCCAAACAGCCCGAGAAGGAATTTTGACAACAAACTACTACTTTGTTGCCGATAACGTAGTACACATAAAAATTATCCCCTCCCCCTTCAACTATAATTTTCATTTATAGAAAATTACCCCCACCCCGTTCAACTAGCCTCTTCATTTATAGATATTTCATCTACGTTTCTACAGTGGATTATTAAGATCTTTTTATCAGGATACTTTATTTATCAAAATTAAGTACTTTACTCTTGTTACAACAAAAAATGTTTCAGGTAAACTACCCTTTCCCCGTAACCAATCTTCACCAAAATCTAAAGGCCTTGCATTCTCTGCAACTTAGGGACGTATGCAAAAATTTATTTGATTCTGTTTGAATGTGCGGTAGTTATCGTTCGTCATAGAAACAATTACACTTGTTAAAACATTAAAGGTGGCAGGTTAACTACCCCTTTCCCTTAACCGATCTTCACCAAAACCAACAGGTCTTAAGAACTCTACAATAAAGGGCTGCATCCAAAATATTATTTGATTCTGTTTGAATTTGCGGCTGTTATCATTTGCCATAGAAAATACCCTTTTAAAACATAAAACGTTGCAGGTAAATTACCCCTTTCCCTTAACCAATCTTCACCAAAAAAAAATAGGTCCTGAGAACTCTAAATGCAGAGCTGTATGCAAAACATTATTTGATTCTCTTTGAATTTACGGCTGTTATCGTTCGTCATAGAAACAATTACCCTTGTTAGAACATAAAACGTTGCCGGTAAACTACCCCTTTCCCTTAACCGAACTTCACCAAAACAAATAAGTCTTGGGAGCTCTACAATTCAGGGCTGTATCCAATATATTATTTGATTCTGTTTGAATTTGCGGCTATTATCGTTTGCCATAGAAAAAATTACCCTTGATAAAAAAACGTTACTGGTTCCCCAGTAAATAAAAAAATTACCCTTCCCCTTAACCGATCTTTACCAAAAACAATAGGTCTTGAGTACTCTACAAATCAGGGCTGTATGCAGATAATTATTTGATTCTGTTTGAATATGCGACTGTTATCGTTTGCCATATAAAATACCCTTGTTAAAACATAAAATGTTGCTGGTAAACTACCCCTTTTCCTTAACCGAGCTTCACCTAAAACAATAGGTCTTGAGAACTCTACAATTAAGGCTGTATGCAAAACATTATTTGATTCTGTTTGAATTTGCGGCTGTTATTGTTTGCCATAGAAAAATATCGGTATGGAGAACCATACATGACTTCCATGTTCTAAGATTTATATTTAAAGTCATATTCGAAACGAAATATTTCCATAGAAACTACGTCTTTCTACTTATTGCTTCAGCATTAACCACAGTACTGTGGTCACTAACGTATACCACCTCACGTTTTCGCACTCCATTTTCACTGATGATGGCAGTCGATGCCACTGCCGAAAAGTCTGGTTTTGCCGAAAACATTGGACTACGGCTGAACAGCCCGGGAAGCAATTTTAACAAAAAACTACTTCTTTGTTGCCGATAAAGTAGTACACATATAAAAAATTCTCACCTCCAACTTCAACTATAAATTTTAATATTATAAAATTACCCCCACCCCGTTCACCTAACCTCTTCATTTATAGATATTTCATCTACGTTTCTACAGTGGATTATTATGAGCTTCTTATCAGGATACTTTATTTATAAAATTAAGTACTTTACTCTAGTTAAATCATAAAATGTTTCAGGTAAACTACCCTTTTCTCTTAACCGATCTTCTCCAAAATCAATAGACCTTCAGTCCTCTACAATTCAGGGACGCATGCAAAAAAATATTTGATTCTGTTTGAATGTGCGGCAGTTATCGTTCGTCATGAAAACCATTTATCTTGTTACAACATAAAATGTTGCAGGTAAACTACCCCTTTCCCTTAACCGATCTTCACCAAAATGAAAAGCCCTTGAGCTCTCTACAACTCAGGAAAGTGTGCAAAAAAATATTAGATTCTCTTTGAATTTTCGGCAGTTATCGTCCGTCATAAAAAAGTTACCCTTTTTAAAACATAAAACATTGCTGATAAACTACCCCTTTCCCTTAACCGATCTTCAACAAAATCAACAGACCGTGAGTTCTCTTTAGATCAAAAAAGTATGTAAAAACGTAGATGATTCTGTTTGAATTTGCGGCTGTTATTGTTTGCCGTAGAAAAATATCGGTATGGAGAACCATACATGACTTCCATGTTCTAAGATTTATATTTAAAGTCATATTCGAAAAAAAATATTTCCATAGAAACTACGTCTTTCTACTTATTGCTTCAGCATTAACCACAGTACTGTGGTCACTAACGTATACCACCTCACGTTTTCGCACTCCATTTTCACTGATGATGGCAGTCGATGCCACTGCCGAAAAGTCTGGTTTTGCCGAAAACATTGGACTACGGCTAAACAGCCCGGGAAGCAATTTTAACAAAAAACTACTTCTTTGTTGCCGATAAAGTAGTACACATATAAAAAATTCTCACCTCCAACTTCAACTATAAATTTTAATATTATAAAATTACCCCCACCCCGTTCACCTAACCTCTTCATTTATAGATATTTCATCTACGTTTCTACAGTGGATTATTATGAGCTTCTTATCAGGATACTTTATTTATAAAATTAAGTACTTTACTCTAGTTAAATCATAAAATGTTTCAGGTAAACTACCCTTTTCTCTTAACCGATCTTCTCCAAAATCAATAGACCTTCAGTCCTCTACAATTCAGGGACGCATGCAAAAAAATATTTGATTCTGTTTGAATGTGCGGCAGTTATCGTTCGTCATGAAAACCATTTATCTTGTTACAACATAAAATGTTGCAGGTAAACTACCCCTTTCCCTTAACCGATCTTCACCAAAATGAAAAGCCCTTGAGCTCTCTACAACTCAGGAAAGTGTGCAAAAAAATATTAGATTCTCTTTGAATTTTCGGCAGTTATCGTCCGTCATAAAAAAGTTACCCTTTTTAAAACATAAAACATTGCTGATAAACTACCCCTTTCCCTTAACCGATCTTCAACAAAATCAACAGACCGTGAGTTCTCTTTAGATCAAAAAAGTATGTAAAAACGTAGATGATTCTGTTTGAATTTACGGCAGTTATCGTTCGTCGTATAAAATATTGGTATGGAGAACCATACATGACTCCCATGTTCTAAGATTTATATTTAAAATAATTTACGAAATGAAATGTTTCCATAGAAACTACTTCTATCCACTTATTGCTTCAGCCTTAACCACAGTACTGTGGTCACTAACGTATACCACCTCACGTTTTCGCACTCGATTTTCACTGATGATGGCAGTTCTGTTTGAATGTGCATCAGTTATCGTTCGTCATGAAAACATTTCTCTTGTTACACCATAAAATGTTGCAGGTAAACTACCCCTTTCCCTTAACCGATCTTCACCAAAATCTGTAGGCCTTGAGTTCTCTGCAATTCAGGAAAGTATGCAAAAAATTATTTGATTCTCTTTGAATTTACGGCAGTTATCTTTCGTCAAAAAAAATTACCCTTCTTAAAACATAAAATGTTGCTGGTAAACTACCCCTTTCCCTTAACCGATCTTCAACAAAATCAACAAACCTTGAGTTCTCTTTAATTCAAAAAGGTATGGAAAAATGTAGTTGATTCTGTTTGAATTTACGGCAGTTATCGTTCATCATATGACAATTTACCCTTGTTAAAGTTAAAACATAAAATGTTGCTGGTAAACTACCCCTTTCCCTTAACCGATCTTCCACAAAATCAACAGACCTTGAGTTCTCTTTAATTCAAAAAGATATGCAAAACATTATTTGATTCTGTTTGAATTAGCGGCTGTTATCGTTTGCCATAGAAAAAAATTACCCCTGATAAAAAAAAAGTTGCAGGTAAACTACTCCTTTCCCTTAACCGATCTTCACCAAAAACAATAGGTCTTGAGTACTCTACAGTTAAGGGCTGTATGCAAACAATTATTTGATTCTGTTTGAATTTGCGGCTCTTATCGTTTGCCATAGAAAATACCCCAGTTAAAATATAAAACGTTGCAGGTAAACTACCCCTTTCCCTTAACCGATCTTCAACAAAATCAACAGACCTTGAGTTCTGTATAATTCAAAAAGGTATGCAAAAGAGTAGTTGATTCTGTTTTAATTTACGGCAGTTATCGTTCGTCATAGAAAAAATTACCCTTGTAAAACATAAAATGATGCAGGTAAACTGCCCTATTCCCTTAACCGATCTTCACCAAAAACAACAGGCCTTGATAACTCTACAATTCAGGGCTGTATGCAAAATATTATATGATTCTGTTTGAATTTGCGGCTGTTATCGTTTGCCATACAAAATACCCTTGATAAAACAAAAAAAGTGGCAGGTAAACTACCCCTTTCCCTTAACCGATCTTCACCAAAAACAATAGGTCTTTACTACTCAACAAATCAGGGCTGTATGCAAAAACGTATTTGATTCTGTTTGAATTTGCGGCTCTTATCGTTTGCCATAGAAAATACCCTTTTAAAACATAAAACGTTGCAGGTAAACTACCCCTTTCTCTTAACCGATCTTCACAAACACCAACAGGTATTGAGAACTCTACAATACAGGGCTGTATGCAAAACATCATTTGATTCTGTTTGAATTTGCGGCTGTTATCGTTTACCATAGACAAAAATTACACTTGATAAAAAACCGTTGCCGGTAAACTACCCCTTTCCTTTAACCGATCTTCACCAAAACCGATAGGTCTTGAGAACACTACAATTCAGGGCTGTATACAAAATATTATACGATTTTGTTTGAATTTGTGGCTGTTATCGTTTGCCATAAAAAATACCCTTGATAAAACAAAAAACGTGGCAGGTAAACTACCCCTTTCCCTTAAACGATCTTCACCAAAAACAATAGGTCTTGAGTACTCAAGAAATCAGGGCTGTATGCAAAAACGTATTGATTCTGTTTGAATTTGCGGCTCTTATCGTTTGCCATAGAAAATACCCTTTTAAAACATAAAACGTTGCAGGTAAACTACCCCTTTCCCTTAACCGATCTTCCCCAAAAACAAAAGGTCTTGAGAACTCTACAATTCAGGGCAGTATGCAAACCATTATTTGATTATGTTTGAATTTGCGGCTGTTATCGTTTGCCATAGAAAATACCCTTGTTAAAACATAAAACGTTGCAGGTAAACTACCCCTTCCCCTTAACCGATCTTCACCAAAATCTGTAGGCCTTGAGTTCTCTGCAATTCAGGAAAGTATGCAAAAAATTATTTGATTCTCTTTGAATTTACGGCAGTTATCTTTCGTCAAAAAAAATTACCCTTCTTAAAACATAAAATGTTGCTGGTAAACTACCCCTTTCCCTTAACCGATCTTCAACAAAATCAACAAACCTTGAGTTCTCTTTAATTCAAAAAGGTATGGAAAAATGTAGTTGATTCTGTTTGAATTTACGGCAGTTATCGTTCATCATATAACAATTTACCCTTGTTAAAGTTAAAACATAAAATGTTGCTGGTAAACTACCCCTTTCCCTTAACCGATCTTCCACAAAATCAACAGACCTTGAGTTCTCTTTAATTCAAAAAGATATGCAAAACATTATTTGATTCTGTTTGAATTAGCGGCTGTTATCGTTTGCCATAGAAAAAAATTACCCCTGATAAAAAAAAAGTTGCAGGTAAACTACTCCTTTCCCTTAACCGATCTTCACCAAAAACAATAGGTCTTGAGTACTCTACAGTTAAGGGCTGTATGCAAACAATTATTTGATTCTGTTTGAATTTGCGGCTCTTATCGTTTGCCATAGAAAATACCCCAGTTAAAATATAAAACGTTGCAGGTAAACTACCCCTTTCCCTTAACCGATCTTCAACAAAATCAACAGACCTTGAGTTCTGTATAATTCAAAAAGGTATGCAAAAGAGTAGTTGATTCTGTTTTAATTTACGGCAGTTATCGTTCGTCATAGAAAAAATTACCCTTGTAAAACATAAAATGATGCAGGTAAACTGCCCTATTCCCTTAACCGATCTTCACCAAAAACAACAGGCCTTGATAACTCTACAATTCAGGGCTGTATGCATAATATTATATGATTCTGTTTGAATTTGCGGCTGTTATCGTTTGCCATACAAAATACCCTTGATAAAACAAAAAAAGTGGCAGGTAAACTACCCCTTTCCCTTAACCGATCTTCACCAAAAACAATAGGTCTTTACTACTCAACAAATCAGGGCTGTATGCAAAAACGTATTTGATTCTGTTTGAATTTGCGGCTCTTATCGTTTGCCATAGAAAATACCCTTTTAAAACATAAAACGTTGCAGGTAAACTACCCCTTTCTCTTAACCGATCTTCACAAACACCAACAGGTATTGAGAACTCTACAATACAGGGCTGTATGCAAAACATCATTTGATTCTGTTTGAATTTGCGGCTGTTATCGTTTACCATAGACAAAAATTACACTTGATAAAAAACCGTTGCCGGTAAACTACCCCTTTCCTTTAACCGATCTTCACCAAAACCGATAGGTCTTGAGAACACTACAATTCAGGGCTGTATACAAAATATTATACGATTTTGTTTGAATTTGTGGCTGTTATCGTTTGCCATAAAAAATACCCTTGATAAAACAAAAAACGTGGCAGGTAAACTACCCCTTTCCCTTAAACGATCTTCACCAAAAACAATAGGTCTTGAGTACTCAAGAAATCAGGGCTGTATGCAAAAACGTATTGATTCTGTTTGAATTTGCGGCTCTTATCGTTTGCCATAGAAAATACCCTTTTAAAACATAAAACGTTGCAGGTAAACTACCCCTTTCCCTTAACCGATCTTCCCCAAAAACAAAAGGTCTTGAGAACTCTACAATTCAGGGCAGTATGCAAACCATTATTTGATTATGTTTGAATTTGCGGCTGTTATCGTTTGCCATAGAAAATACCCTTGTTAAAACATAAAACGTTGCAGGTAAACTACCCCTTCCCCTTAACCGATCTTCACCAAAATCTGTAGGCCTTGAGTTCTCTGCAATTCAGGAAAGTATGCAAAAAATTATTTGATTCTCTTTGAATTTACGGCAGTTATCTTTCGTCAAAAAAAATTACCCTTCTTAAAACATAAAATGTTGCTGGTAAACTACCCCTTTCCCTTAACCGATCTTCAACAAAATCAACAAACCTTGAGTTCTCTTTAATTCAAAAAGGTATGGAAAAATGTAGTTGATTCTGTTTGAATTTACGGCAGTTATCGTTCATCATATAACAATTTACCCTTGTTAAAGTTAAAACATAAAATGTTGCTGGTAAACTACCCCTTTCCCTTAACCGATCTTCCACAAAATCAACAGACCTTGAGTTCTCTTTAATTCAAAAAGATATGCAAAACATTATTTGATTCTGTTTGAATTAGCGGCTGTTATCGTTTGCCATAGAAAAAAATTACCCCTGATAAAAAAAAAGTTGCAGGTAAACTACTCCTTTCCCTTAACCGATCTTCACCAAAAACAATAGGTCTTGAGTACTCTACAGTTAAGGGCTGTATGCAAACAATTATTTGATTCTGTTTGAATTTGCGGCTCTTATCGTTTGCCATAGAAAATACCCCAGTTAAAATATAAAACGTTGCAGGTAAACTACCCCTTTCCCTTAACCGATCTTCAACAAAATCAACAGACCTTGAGTTCTGTATAATTCAAAAAGGTATGCAAAAGAGTAGTTGATTCTGTTTTAATTTACGGCAGTTATCGTTCGTCATAGAAAAAATTACCCTTGTAAAACATAAAATGATGCAGGTAAACTGCCCTATTCCCTTAACCGATCTTCACCAAAAACAACAGGCCTTGAGAACTCTACAATTCAGGGCTGTATGCATAATATTATATGATTCTGTTTGAATTTGCGGCTGTTATCGTTTGCCATACAAAATACCCTTGATAAAACAAAAAAAGTGGCAGGTAAACTACCCCTTTCCCTTAACCGATCTTCACCAAAAACAATAGGTCTTTACTACTCAACAAATCAGGGCTGTATGCAAAAACGTATTTGATTCTGTTTGAATTTGCGGCTCTTATCGTTTGCCATAGAAAATACCCTTTTAAAACATAAAACGTTGCAGGTAAACTACCCCTTTCTCTTAACCGATCTTCACAAACACCAACAGGTATTGAGAACTCTACAATACAGGGCTGTATGCAAAACATCATTTGATTCTGTTTGAATTTGCGGCTGTTATCGTTTACCATAGACAAAATATCGGTATGGAGAACCATACATGACTTCCATATTCTAAGATTTATATTTAAAATCATTTTCAGCCAAACAGCCAGGCTGTGTCTTACCTGCCTTTTTATTGCTGTATTAAATGAAAAATATTATATTACATTAAAATGAAAAAATTATAATTTTATTGCCTGGCAACAAAATTATTTTATTTTTAACAATTACCATTGTTTCAAAAAGTTTAAATAAATTTTCAAGTACTTTACTCTTGTTAAAACGTAAAAGGTTGCAGGTAAACTACCCCTTCCCCTTAACCGATCTTCACCAAAATCGAAAGTCATTGAGACCTCTACAATTCAGGGACGTATGCAAAAAATTATTTCATTCTGTTTGAATTTGCGGCTGTTATCGTTTGCCATAGAAAATACGCTTGATAAAAAAACGTTGCAGGTAAACTACCCCTTCCCCTTAACCGATATTCACCAAAAACAATAGGTCTTGAGTACTCTACAAATCAGGGCTGTATGCAAAACATTATTTGATTCTGTTTGAATTTGCGGCTGTTATCGTTTGCCATAGAAAATACCCTTGTTAAAAAAACGTTGCAGGTAAACTACCCCTTTCCCTCAACCGATCTTCACCAAAAACAATAGGTCTTGAGAAATCTACAATTCAGGGCTGTATGCGAAACATTATTTGATTCTGTTTGAATTTGCGGCAGTTGTCGTTTGCCATAGAAAATACGCATGATAAAAAACGTTGCTGGTAAACTACCCCTTCCCCTCAACCGATCTTCACCAAAAACAATAGGTCTTGAGTACTCTACAAATCAGGGCTGTATGCAGAAAATTATTTGATTCTGTTTGAATTTGCGGCTGTTATCGTTTGCCATAGAAAATACCCTTGTTAAAAAAACGTTGTAGGTAAACTACCCCTTTCCCTTAACCGATCTTCACCAAAAACAAAAGGTATTGAGAACTCTACAATTTAGGGCTGTATGCAAATAATCTTTTCATTCTGTTTGAATTTGCGGCTGTTATCGTTTGCCATAGGAAATACCCTTGTTAAAACATAAAACGTTACAGGTAAACTACCCCTTTCCCTTAACCGATCTTCACCAAAAACAATAGGTCTTGAGAACTCTACAATTCAGGGCTGTATGCGAAACATTATTTGATTCTGTTTGAATTTGCGGCTGTTATCGTTTGCCAAACAAACAAAATTTCCCTTGCTAAAAAAAAACCGTTGCAGGTAAACTACCCCTTTCCCTCAACCGATCTTCACCAAAAACAATAGGTCGCGAGAACTCTGCAAAACCGGGCTGTATGCAAAAAATTATTTGATTCTGTTTGAATTTGCGGCAGTTATCGTTTGCCATAGAAAAAAAATCTACAGACAGACAGACACACAGACAGACAGACACACAGACACACAGACAGACAGACAGACAGACAGACACACAGACACTTTTCGGAAAACGACTTTTTTTCATGTTTTGAGTGTAGTAGAATCAGAATCTGCAATAATCTCGAACACGATTTTTTTTGCCATCACCATACTTCCATTCCTTAAGGAATATGGAAGTAAAATTACACTTGATAAAAAACCGTTGCCGGTAAACTACCCCTTTCCTTTAACCGATCTTCACCAAAACCGATAGGTCTTGAGAACACTACAATTCAGGGCTGTATACAAAATATTATACGATTTTGTTTGAATTTGTGGCTGTTATCGTTTGCCATAAAAAATACCCTTGATAAAACAAAAAACGTGGCAGGTAAACTACCCCTTTCCCTTAAACGATCTTCACCAAAAACAATAGGTCTTGAGTACTCAAGAAATCAGGGCTGTATGCAAAAACGTATTGATTCTGTTTGAATTTGCGGCTCTTATCGTTTGCCATAGAAAATACCCTTTTAAAACATAAAACGTTGCAGGTAAACTACCCCTTTCCCTTAACCGATCTTCCCCAAAAACAAAAGGTCTTGAGAACTCTACAATTCAGGGCAGTATGCAAACCATTATTTGATTATGTTTGAATTTGCGGCTGTTATCGTTTGCCATAGAAAATACCCTTGTTAAAACATAAAACGTTGCAGGTAAACTACCCCTTCCCCTTAACCGATCTTTGCCAAAATCAACAGAACTTGAGAACTCTACAATTCAGGGCCGTATGCGAAACATTATTTGATTCTGTTTGAATTTGCGGCTGTTATCGTTTGCCAAACAAACAAAATTACCCTTGATAAAAAAAAAACCGTTGCAGGTAAACTACCCCTTTCCCTCAACCGATCTTCACCAAAAACAATAGGTCGCGAGCACTCTACAAATCAGAGCTGTATGCAAACAATTATTTGATTCTGTTTGAATTTGCGGCTGTTATCGTTTGCCATAGAAAAAAATCTACAGACACACAGACAGACAGACAGACAGACACACAGACACTTTTCGAAAAACGACTTTTTTTCATGTTTTGAGTGTAGTACAATCAGAATCTGCAATAATCTCGAACACGATTTTTTTAGCCATCACCATACTTCCATTTCCTTAAGGAACATGGAAGTAAAAAAATTAAACATTTTTATAGAAAACCGGTTAACACTATTTTAATTTCGATGCTTTTGTTTTCAGTTGTCCATGACCAAGACCAGGATGGAGAAACAGCTCCTGTTTGGAGAAAACTGGAGAAAAAATTAATTGTATTTTACAATATAAAGTATATACTACCTAAAGAGTGTTTTTATTTGTTGAATCTACACTAAAACACCTTTAATAATAAAAAATAAAAATAAAAGTATATTGCTTTATTGCAGAAATGCCCTAAGTACAAAAAATTGTATATTTTTTTTAAAGAGAGGGAATTTTGTACAACTTTCAAGAGCTTACCAACAATTTTGTGAAGATATATTAATAATATTATATTATATAATATTATTATATATATTAATAATATTAAAAATAAAACGGAAGAGGTAAAAAATTATTCGTATGAGTAGAACAGTTTTTCCTTGTTTCCCTAAAATTTGAAAAATGTCTCTTAGGGGGTTTCTGAAACAAATGATTCATTTATAGGTAAGCATAGTTTGTTCTACAAGATTCTAGAATATACACCTGGAACAACCTATTTTATACTAGTGTGATCAATACTGAAATGATGGACGTTACTAACTAAATAATGACATCATTTCTAACTATATATACAACTATAAAAGATGGAGAGAATTTAGTTTTAGCCAGTCTTCATTGAGAGTTTGGCTAGTGAGTTAAGGAGTTAACACGTGTGTTTGATACCACATTTGTTAATCAAAATTATATTTGTGTGTTATCTTTTTGTTTGTATAAATTAAGGATGAAATAATAATTAATATCACAGTTGTTGACTGAAATTGTATTTTTCATGATATATTTTTATTTGTGATACTGGTAAATAAACAAGATGTCAACTCTGATACACGTGTTTTATTTCAATCGCTGACCTAGAAGACAACAAAATTGGCGACCAAGACACGATTAATTCCATGAACGTTTAATAAATTAGTAATTGTGCAGTGCAGTTGAAAAATTGGGAAGAGTAAATGTGAAGAACATGACAACCACCCAGCTGAAGAAGCAATTAGAAGAAAAAGGGCTTCCCCCGATGGGAACTAAAGCCAACCTGGAGATGCATTTAGAATACGCTATATGAGAGACAGGTGGAAATCTAGATGAATTCTTCAGTAGTGTCAAACGAAATGCAGGTAATCAACATGTTTAATAAAACAATGGCAGTAATTCAGGTCCAGTTAGACTGAATTGAGATGCACTTTTCAGTCGGAACAGTCCTCACAAATTCAGACCCAGATACAAGCTCTATCAGACAGGGTTATTTGTACAGAAGAATTACTGAAGGGCCAAGACGGTAAATGTACAAATAGGCTTCAGAATGATCGGGAATAAGTGAACTCCCTAAAATCAGAGTTCACTACCACAGTGAAGAGACTGGACAATGAATTAAGTACCACCAATGGCACGGTAAATAGACTGGGACACAGCAGTAAGTCAACTGGGCAAAGGACTAAGTGCCACCAACCAGAATGTTAACAGTACAGAAAAACCGATTACGGAAAAAATTTTACCTCTTCTCCAAACAGGCCCGGCTGATAGTAACTATAATTTTTTCTCATCAGGGTCCAGTAGACACAAAAGTGATTAGAGAGATTTTACCAGAATTCCAAGGTAGGTTGGAGGAATGTCCATTATCATTCATTAGGAGCCGTGTATCACTACTGAATCAACCAAACCTACCCAAGGAAATTTATACTCACATTTAATCACATTAAAAGGTTCAGCAGCCACCTGGTGGCAGAACATTAAAGGTTTAAGCATAAGATGCGTTGACTTTCATAAAGAATTAATACTGAGATTTTACTCCGATGCAGTCAGAGTAGCCATACACAAAAAGTTCCTAACTGAGGGTCAGTCAAAAGGAATGTGAACAGGTGCGTTTTTTATCCACAAATTGCTGTTATTCTAAAGGAAACATCCTGAGAAGAGTGGTGGTAAATCTGTTCCTTTTATAATCGAACTGCTTCAGGATAGAATAAGATCACTGGTAAAAGTGTCCAATCCAAAAACATCTGAAAAACTGCGGGACATCATCAGACAATTAGAAGAAGACCATCCTGCTAAGACAAAGGCCTGTTGCAGCTAGGAAGGTACTCACAGAACATTTTTTAAATGTGGTAAGGTAGGACAGTTTAAGGATACATGGTTTATGGCAGAAAACTAGAGCCGGACCATTCTAGGCTGGAGTGGGATGGTACAGGGATGTGGTTTGCCCCAAAAATCAGTTCCCATATGTAGAGATAAGCAATTTCAGAATACAAAGGTTTTGTAAAATATATAAAAACACTTGGTAAGTTTCACAAATTTTTTTTAATTAACTCTGACACCTGTATCGACTAACTAAGCCATTGTCAAAGAGGCGAATTACAGAATAGTGGCATAGGGCAGGTTGCTTTGGATTCCTACCAGCTCTGCCCAGCCATTAGCATTATCAAAGACAAGTTGTTTATACCTGTACTTGATACCCAGGCAAGTCATTCCTTTTTTAATATGAATGTAGCCAAATTCTTTCAAACAGGAAAATGATGTTAGCATAAGGAGATCCAGGGAGCTGTCAACTACAAATTATCAGGTAGTAGACCAGACATCCTTCAAAGCAAAATGTTAAGGCATTCATATAGAATTGTCTGTTCTAATAATCAAGGATTTGACAGCAGATATTATCTTGGGCCATAATTTTTTAGGCCCATGCACATGAAATATTTTTATGCTACGATAACCAATTAAGATTAGCACGGTGTGACAGCAGCATTAAAAAGGAAACAACTACAACTACATCAGTTTTGGATGGTCTCCAACTACGGCCCTTGACAGTGAAGAGAAGATCAAGCTCACAGAATTGTTGCATAGTTATCCAGAAGTTATTACACCTATAAGGCAAAGACCCTATCCTACAAACCCAGATAAAACAAAGTTTGTTCTGGATAAGATAAAAGAAATGGAATGCCAAGGATTATTAGAACCATAAACATCCAGCTGGGCATCATCTATTGTGTTACCAAAGAAGAGGGATGGAACATATTGTCTGTGGGTAGACTTCAGGAAATTAAATAGCCACACCTATAGACAGGCATCTGATATGCCAGATTTGAAGGACCTCCTGAAGCAAGTGAATGGTACACTGGATCTCAACTCTGGGTACTGGCAGGTTCAAGTTGAAGAAAGTTCTGGGTCAATGACAGCTTTCACTACACCACGAGGCTGTATCAGTTCAAGAGTATGCCATTTGCTTTGAAGAATGCACCAGCTACCTTCATGGTTATCATGGATAAAGTATTGCCTGGCTACACTGGAGAAGTCTGCCAAGCATATTTGGATGACCTTCTGATATACAGTAAGAATAGACAGGAACACTTTATACACCTCAGTCAAGTTTTCGAAAGACTCAGGATTGATGGTCGAACCTATCAACTGAAGAAATGTCATTTTCTGTTACCAACGGTGGAATATTCATGCCATATCTTAACATCTTAGGGTCTGGAAAGACGACAGCCAGAGAAGACCAAGGCTATTGAAGAAATGGTGAGTCCCTTAGTAAATGCCAAATTTGTCAGTTCCTAGGATTTTGTGGATGTTATAGCAGCTTTGTACCACATTTCGAGGCAAAAGCAGCTCCACTAACAGACCTGTTGAATAAGAAACATCCTTTCAAATGGACTGACAGGAGTCAACCATAAGATCAAGATTTAAGATTAAGATCAAACCAACCAACCACAAAATTCTCACCTTATGTCTATATTATACATTTGTTATATGTATATATAGACATGTGTCTATTTTGTATATTATACATATAAATACTATTAATGAAATGCATGTTAATTTAGCTGATGAGACTGTTAAAGAGTTTACTACCTCTCCTAATACAAATAAACAATCCCAACATAGACAGTATTCCCTAGTTTGATCAAGACTGCAGAAATGGAATGTTTACACGTAACCCTAAGTAATTTTAGAAAAAAAATGACTCAAATAAACTTAAATTAATCTATAATTCCTAACTTGATAAAGCTAACAAAAAAGAACGGTAATAATAAATAAAATGACTATAAGGATATTAAATAATTTTGCTAACAATTAACAAATACAGGCAAGGAATATAGCCTAAATTTGGTTTAACTCGCCCAGTGTTTGATTCCAAAATAACTTTGAGTGAACTCCAATATATTATTATTAAGCTGAGAAAGCTAGGTTATATGAACTTATGAAGCCTGTCCCCCCTACCATACCTGTGTGTGTGCGGGAGAGAGAGAAGAAAGAGAATTTATGCCAATTAGTAGGGTTACATCCTTTTTATGATCCATATGAAGGGTAATAAACTCTCTCCTGAAAAGTACTACTCATTGTCTTTGATACATACTAAATCAGTTTTATTCAAATTATTACTGAAAGGTTCATTAATAGAAGTGAGGGAAATTGCACTGTCTCAGATTCACAGTGTAGTTTCCAAAAGGGTAACCATGTAAAAAGAAAATAAGTTTCTGCAAAATAGCATTGTCAAAATAAAGTTTAGGGTATAAGAATAACAATTTCTATATTATATTTATAGATTTAAAAAGACTGTTGATATTAATTCGTGGATGGGGGGGGGGGAGCACACACATGTTAATCATAAATAGTTATGGGAAAACTAAATTGCTATGGTAATGGGCTAATTGTTCATAGATTCCAATTTACAACTGGTTACTGATGTTCAAAATACACAAAAAGTATATTTTGATTGTTTGTATATTATATGCTATTTAATCAATTGTAATTAATTACATGGCAATGAGTTTATTTTTAAGTAACAAATAAACAATACTCAACTATGTTGAGGCATAATATTGCATAACATTTAAATGAAATAATAACTACAATTGTAAAGAAATTAACACATTTGTTTATATATGGCTGTACTTTGATTTCATTAGTATAATAAACTGACTGATTTTTATGAGTCTAAGTTCACAGAAAAGTTGTTTTATTATTCCATTGGCATTGCTCTTCTTTTGTCATCCTATATCTGTTTTAATATTTTATATACTATAATGTAATTGGCATATGTTATTATATTGAAACCCTGTTTGCATGGGGAGTGCCCTAATGGCTAATGAAATTTAAAAAAAAACTATCAGTTTCTGCTAACAACAGAAACTAGCTTTTTGTTGCAACAGAAATAAACAGAAGTACATAACCTTTACATCTGGTTACTTTTAATCTCCTTTGTCTACAATACAAATGAATATATTCTGAATTTGATGTTTCAGACTAAGTTCAAGTGTTATAGGCCTACTTGTTTACCTATCCTGCCCATCCCATAATAGTTATCATTATTCCAAATATGATGAATTAAGCATCACCAGTAATATGGTATACAATCAGGCCACAAATGAATACTGAAAACAACGGATTTTGGAATGGATAACTCCTGCGAGGAAATTAATATGAAATATTAATTCTTAGAAAAACAAAACTTTTTCCTAACTATAGGAATATAAATATGTAGGCTACAAAAAAATGTTTATACATATGTACCACATTTATATTCATAAATATATATATATATATATATATTGTAACGTTACATAACCCATGCCCAAATATGATAACACAATCACCCCACTCTAAAAGTCAGAAATGGGTAATATGTACCTAGCTATCAAAAACTTTGTACCACAAAATTTTGTAAACAATAACAACGTGAAATATAGTGTACAAAGTGAGATATAGTGTACATAGTGAGAGTGTAAACTTTTAAAAAGAGCATCTCACAGATTTATTCTGTAGATGACAAAACAATCAATTGTAGCAGTGGACTATATATTGCTGCTAACAAATTTTGTATTTTTGTTGTATTTTTGTTTAATTTTTATTGTGTAGGCCACAAAGGTCTTGTACCTAGGTATAATTTTTATGTTTAATATAATAATTGTGTTTAAATATAAGATAACCCAGGGTTAGACATAAAATAATAATAATATAAAATAATACTATGTGAGCAAGATGGCATAGGAAAATAGTTTAGAGTAAGGATACTTTAAGTAAATAATAAATAATAAATAAATCAAATTGTAGGGAATTAAAATATAAAAGACCAATGTACAAGCTTAAGAAAAAATAGAAAGAAAAACCTTAGATAAATTAAATTGGATTATAAACAAAATTTAAAAAGGATTATTTTTCTAAAAAGAAGAAATAAATTTATAATAATTAATAATAGTCTACATACAAAAAAGTATATAGATTCACCAATAAAAAAAAATAAAAAATTCTTGGTTACTACGAGTAACCAACTAACAAGATTGAAGAGGATTGTTAAAACGATTGGGAAGTGAACGTTTTTGAAAAGTGTAATGCCTATTAAAATTTGAAAAATTAATGAAACTTTTGAAATAATTAGTGCGAAATTTAATAAAATTGCTGAGTGATGTCCACCTTATACTAGAACTCCTTCAAGTAGAACCAGCCACGCCTTTAATTTCGATATTTTGGTGAGATCGTATCCAAGTAAATTTAACTAAATTACAACTAAACTATAACTTCTAACACTAGAAACAGCACCATATATGTAAACACTTCAGGAAAAGAGGTGAACCAAACTTTATTATTTTTTGTTAACCAAAAAATCTGCATAACGGATTCTTGTGAATTGCTAGCCACCATTAAATAATTTCGTGGTTGTAGTGAAGAAACATAATCTGTACTCTGGCGGATAAACTCGGAACTATATACTACAAAATATAATATATTAATTAATGTAAAGCTTGGTATTAAATTATTCATTTCTGACAGTCTCATAGTACAAAGAACTCAAAAATAACCCTGGGAAATTAATAAATTATTTCTTTATTGTTTTATATTTGATAAAAGATAAAAATATTTGTTATACATTTTATGTTTACAAAATAAGATTGAACTACTGTTGTGTTGACAGTGAGAATCGATTATACCTTTCTGTTTTGGGAGAAGATAAAAAACATTGTATTTATTAAATAAATACAATTAATACATTGTTATTTGAATAAAAATGTGTATTATTTTCAGTAGAGGGTAGTTGTTTACAGATTGTCAGGAGACAGAGAAGAGAACGGACAACCAGAAAATATTACATATCATTGGTGTTAATTTAACCTCCAATGTTTTTGTAAACGTCAAAATCAGCTGATCTCATGTGTGGAGAAATTTAAATTAATTAATTGTATGCCAAGAGGATAATTCTTTTTGCACTCTCTCCCCTAAATACGGTCCAACAACTTCATTGAATCCACCTAAATCAAATCTAAGGAAAAAACAGCATAATCACACACACTCGATTTTTTTTTTGAAAATTTTAACATAAATTATAACGAATTCTGTGACTCTCATTAAAGCGAGTTTTCAAAGAGCGATAGTGACGATAAGATCAAACGATACTATTAAGCTATACCCGCAAGACATTACCAGATGACGTACCAACGTGGTGCTTAATTAGGAAAGCTTAACAAATTAACGATACTATCCGAATATACCCGCGAGACGTTACAAGATGACGCTAACAACGTGGGGTAAATAAAACTTAGAGTTAATTAACAAAAAAGTACGTCTATAAGACTCCTCGATATACCCACGAGACGTTACAAAATGGCGCTCAACTTAAAAGGGCTTTAATTAGGAAAGGAATTTTGAGATATTCGAAAAAATAATATAACAAAAAACCTAATTTTCGTCGGCAGCTATGAGAAAACAAGAAATGCATAATACCAGAGGCAGATCGAAGAAGAGGGCAGAAGACAAGGAGAAGGAAGAAGGTGGACAGGAACAAGAGATAGAAGTAGTCACGGACAGTGAAATGGAACAACCAACGGGTGATAAAGAAGGAACCGAAGTAGTCACAAACACGGAAAAGGAAATAGTTGAAGACGATGCCCAAGGGGACCAACCAGATAAAGCGGTAGCCAGAGAAGAACCAAATTGGCAGGAAATAATGAAATTTATGGCAGAACAATTTAGTAAACAGGAGAAAAAATTTGATAAAATAGATGAAAATTTTAGGAAACAGGAGGAAAACTCAAAGCAAACCAATGCGGAAAATAAGGAGAGTTTTAGGAAACAGGAGGACACTTCAAAGAAACAAAACGAAACTTTGAAGGAACAAAACAAACAAACCAATGAGAAAATAGATAGTATTCAGGAAAGTTTAGTAAAACAATTCAATGAAAAAATTGAGACCATTCATGGAGATATCAGACAAACCATGAATGAACAACTCCACAAATTGAAAGAAATTATTAACGGACAAAGGGAATATATGAACACCAAATTTGAAGAAAGTAATAAAAATATAAAACAAATTCATGAGAAGATTGAACTAATCAGTAACACACTTGCCAAAAAGCAGATACATCATACAAGGGGGAGACAAATAAGCAAATGGATGAAAGTTTCGGAAAGTTAGAGGAAACAATGAACAGTGATTTCAAGAATTTGGATGAAACATTAGACAGCACTTCAGAAGGTATTAAAGTAAGTCCGAATACAGAAGAGAGCAGGAAGGAAATAGAAATTACAGAATACCAAGATGTAATATTATCTGAAAATAAAAATAGCCACAACCAAGAGGATATTCAAACCGTGGAAAAGAAGACCAAGAAAATAAGAAAAACATGTAGAAAGAAAATATTAAATATAAAAGAAGTATTGGAGATGAGGAAGGGTGGATTAATTAATGTATTTAACCTTCCAATTAATGAACAGAGGGAGTTAATTAAGTTTAGATCTCAGTTAAATATATCGACGATTGAAGTGCATCAGAAGATATCAGTCATATCTTCAAGACGGAATATATCATTAAAAAATTTGGTAAATCATCCAGAGGAAAAAGAGAATGGAATGATCTTAAAAATGAGTGAATATGTTATGTCAGAGGAGGTACAATACCTGTTAGTTAAAAAGGAACGAACAATGACAGAAGACCGGTACTTCAGTGAAGGTTTCATAGCAGCAAAGTGGGAGAGCCGGATGGTAAGGAGATTATCAAGGAGAGAATTAATTCCGAACACCCCAGTAATCCGAGGAAAGGGAGTACCTGAGTTAATGGACCATGGTTAAACTAAATAATAACCAACCAGAAAAGGGACTGATTTTCTGATACCGACCAAGCAACCCATAGGAAAGAAAAACCCCAAAATTCAAAAACTATGTAAGGACAACTTACTTAAGATATTTTGCAACCATTTGATTTAACAAAAAGTATGTTAAGTACAACTTACTAAATATTTTGAAACAATATGATTTAATAAACAGTAAAACAACAAGAAAATATAAGAACAGATTATTAAATAATAATTATAAATAACTGATTTAAAATGGACTAATAGGAAAAATAATATTTTGATGGTAACAAACAGAAGAAAAAATAAATAAATAAAAACAATTTATGGTAATGTGCTCAGATAAGAAAGTAAAATAAGAAGAATAACGAATAATTTAATGACTACAATGAAGCTGAAGGAGGATAATAATTAATACAACAATAATTTAGAATTTCTCAGAATTGAAAATGATATAAGAAGAAATGATACGGAGAAAATATGTCGCAAGAAGGAAAGTTAAAAGGATTTTAAAATAATGCCTATCAATAATGTTAGATGCTATTAGTTAATGGAAAAGAAGAAGGAATCAAGAAGGAAAAGAAATATATAATTAAATGCAAACAGCTACAACGTGAAGAATCCCAAAAGTGTTTAGTATTAGTCGCTAATCGACTACTTGTAAGTTTCTTATTATAATGAATTGACCGTAGAAATGTTCCGGCAATAATTTTCCTGAGCAGGGATGATGTTCCCCTGGTCTCAGAAGGTGTAAGGATGGACAGCGGAGTAATGGACCCAAAGTGGCCACCCGAACTGAACCACCGCACAGGATAGGGAAAAATGTTAGGGAAATTGAATATTTAAGGGATGATAAAATACCTGAAAAGAGTGATATTAGATTCCAGAAGTATGAATGAAGAAAACAGAAGAAAGATAGCAGACAGAAGCTTAATTGAGAAAGCGAATTTATAGAAGCAAATAGAAATATGAGTGTCAAAACAAGTTTTTTATGATTAGTGTGACCAGCCCTTATCAAGTAATATGTGGAAGACCACTACCCAGAGAGATAAATCATTGATGAATTTGCCTCCAAGAGAGAGAGAGAGTTGAGTAGGAAATTAAATCTATTACCATTAACCGAATAACAGGTATAACCAATCAGAAAGGAAGGAATATCATAAAGGATAAGGGAAGAATACGAAGATTGAAGAGTTCAACAATTTATTTTAAAACAAGTAAACAAAAATAAATCTGTTCTAGTGGTGAAACCCCTCTTTCCTTTTTATGCTTTATAAAAAAAATAATCCTTTTTTTTTAAAGAGAGGCCACTAGTTATTTAAAACTAGGCAAGAGCCTAGAGAAGCCAAAAATGCGCTGGGTCCAGTATGACGGGACTTGCAATTAAATTCGGTTGTTAATCAACAATAACAATTTTTATTCTTGCCCCATAATTCATTACATGCATGTGTAATTACAATTCCCCTGAGTGACAAGTATAACAATAAGCAATAAATAACAATATAAATGATAAATAAGTAGTGTCAACATGTTAACAAATCAGTTTCCATAAGCCCATATTAATTCATCCCCTATATACATATATCAATTTGGTTCCTTAAATTATATAAATCCCCCCCCCCCTAAATAACACTTAACATTAACATCACATATTGAAACATAGAGAAACATATACATATAACATCATCACACTAAATCATGTTCGACCTGGCAGACAGCCTGTATATTCGATAAAGCCCCAAAAACTGCAATCATAAAATTTAAACTTCCAGCCACAGTTGGAATTTAATCATTTAAAACCACAACCCATTTACTCCATTAAAATGAAACCAAAAAAAAAAATATTTTAAAAACTAAAAGGATGATAATGACTAATAACTGCAAGATAATAGTGGCCTGGCAGCCCATCTGAATTTATAACATCTAATAATTGCACATTATAAGTATATGAAAATCTTTAAGTTTCCTTGAACTGTATAAAAGTGGTAAAAACCCTTATCACCTAAGTTTAGACAATTGGCATAATTTTCCAAAATGTTAATTGTTGTGTTACAAATATAGATGTATCCCTGTATCAGGAATTCGTTTTTTAATGATAATGATTTAATTCAACAGACAGGTCCAGCAAGCAAGTCAGAACCCAAGTTACAATAATCAGTAGCATCAGTATGATTTTACAATCTCAAAATTATTAGTATATGCCCACAAAAAATAAATTTTTAATGTCAGACATCTGTGTATGAATAATTTTAAAATAACAGCATGTTGTATTCTGGCACCTGTGGAAGTGTGCCAGCATGTGCCAGACCAGGTCAAACAGGAATCCGGCCTGCATAAAACTGTATCAACGTGTGCCTAACTTGTGCCAAAAAAAAACCCATGTGAATTTTACCCCAGAAAACAGCCTGAAAAACGAAACCCCCAGCCCTTAAATGTTAAACCAAAATAAGAATAATATATGAACCCCGTCCTGAACCAGCCGGAACAGAACCAATAAACACATGACTTAAATTTAGATTGAAAGTATAATGACTCTAAGGCCTTTGTACATAAAAAATATACATAAAGGAGTAAAAAAAGCTCTGGCACGCTCCCCCAGTGCAGCACACAATTACAATCATAGTACGTTAGAGTTATGAAGTAATTTTATAATAGTTCAAATAATGTTCATAATGAATGTCCTGTTGACACACCCCTGATCGGACTGTCTAGCAGCGTAAGCACATGGTTTAAAAAAGGAAAACGATTTGTAACATGGATGAACGGCGGGCCAGGCCAACGAAAAATAATAAAGGTTTATATCACCTCAATTGCATGAGTATAGTTGCATCTGGCACTGGTCAGCAAGCTCCCTCCTCAGAACAGGTGAGTGTTGGATGGTTCATGACTGGTGAAGGTGTCAGTACACCAACTGAGACCAAATCTCCGTCTGGGAGCGAGAACCCGGGAAGTCTCGAAAATTTAGCTTGCCATCAGGTTGAGAAGAAAATTACCCAATTATTGTCTGTCCAAGGTCGGGAGCCTGTAGATTCTATGAGAGCCGGCGTCGAACTCATATGTGCAGTTACAATGCAACAAACAGCAAAATTCGACACGAGATGGCGCGTGCTGTCTCAACAGTGCCATTCCAATCTCACTGTTCCGACATTAATACTACATATTATTATTGAAAAACGAAATTTATATACCTTCGATTGCCGGGTTATGCAAACACTGGCACAGTGGGGGGGCTTTATGTAACGTTACATAACCCATGCCCAAATATGATAACACAATCACCCCACTCTAAAAGTCAGAAATGGGTAATATGTACCTAGCTATCAAAAACTTTGTACCACAAAATTTTGTAAACAATAACAACGTGAAATATAGTGTACAAAGTGAGATATAGTGTACATAGTGAGTGTAAACTTTTAAAAAGAGCATCTCACAGATTTATACTGTAGATGACAAAACAATCAATTGTAGCAGTGGACTATATTGCTGCTAACAAATTTTGTATTTTTTTTGTATTTTTGTTTAATTTTTATTGTGTAGGCCACAAAGGTCTTGTTCCTAGGTATAATTTTTATGTTTAATATAATAATTGTGTTTAAATATAAGATAACTCAGGGTTAGATATAAAATAATAATAAATAAAATAATACTATGTGAGCAAGATGGCATAGGAAAATATTTTAGAGTAAGGATACTTTAAGTAAATAATAAATAACAAATAATAAATAAATCAAATTGTAGGGAATTAAAATATAAAAGACCAATGTACAAGCTTAAGAAAAAATAGAAAGAAAAACCTTAGATAAATTAAATTGGATTATAAACAAAATTTAAAAAGGATTATTTTTCTAAAAAGAAGAAATAAATTTATAATAATTAATAATAGTCTATATACAAAAAAGTATATAGATTCACCAATAAAAAACGATAAAAAATTCTTGGTTACTACGAGTAACCAACTAACAAGATTGAAGAGGATTGTTAAAACGATTGGGAAGTGAACGTTTTTGAAAAGTGTAATGCCTATTAAAATTTGAAAAATTAATGAATACTTTTGAAATAATTAGTGCGAAATTTAATAAAATTGCTGAGTGATGTCCACCTTATACTAGAACTCCTTCAAGTAGAACCAGCCACGCCTTTAATTTTGATATTTTGGTGAGATCGTATCCAAGTAAATTTAACTAAATTACAACTAAACTATAACTTCTAACACTAGAAACAGCACCACATATGTAAACACTTCAGGAAAAGAGGTGAACCAAACTTTATTATTTTTTGTTAACCAAAAAATCTGCATAACGGTTTCTTGTGCATTGCTAGCCACCATTAAATAATTTCGTGGTTGTAGTGAAGAAACATAATCTGTACTCTGGCGGATAAACTCGGAACTATATACTACAAAATATAATATATTAATTAATGTAAAGCTTGGTATTAAATTATTCATTTCTGACAGTCTCATAGTACAAAGAACTCAAAAATAACCCTGGGAAATTAATAAATTATTTCTTTATTGTTTTATATTTGATAAAAGATACAAATATTTGTTATACATTTTATGTTTACAAAATAAGATCGAACTACTGTTGTGTTGACAGTGAGAATCGATTATACCTTTCTGTTTTGGGAGAAGATAAAAAACATTGTATTTATTAAATAAATACAATTAATACATTGTTATTTGAATAAAAATGTGTATTATTTTCAGTAGAGGGTAGTTGTTTACAGATTGTCAGGAGACAGAGAAGAGAACGGACAACCAGAAAATATTACATATCATTGGTGTTAATTTAACCTCCAATGTTTTTGTAAACGTCAAAATCAGCTGATCTCATGTGCGGAGAAATTTAAATTAATTAATTGTATGCCAAGAGGATAATTCTTTTTGCACTCTCTCCCCTAAATACGGTCCAACAACTTCATTGAATCCACCTAAATCAAATCTAAGGAAAAAATTAGCATAATCACACACACTCGTTTTTTTTTTTTTTTAAATATTAACATAATTATAACGAATTCTGTCACTCTCATTAAAGCGAGTTTTCGAAGAGCGATAGCGACGATAAGATCAAACGATACTATTACGCTATACCCGCAAGACGTTACCAGATGACGTACCAACGTGGTGCTTAATTAGGAAAGCTTAACAAATTAACGATACTATCCGAATATACCCGCGAGACGTTACAAGATGACGCTAACAACGTGGGGTAAATAAAACTTAGAGTTAATTAACAAAAAAGTACGTCTATAAGACTCCTCGATATACCCGCGAGACGTTACAATATATATATAGTATATATATAAAATTATTATATATTATTATAATTATAATAATATATAATATATATGATAATATATAATTATAATATAATTATATATAATTATTATATATTGCAACTCTACTTATATGCGTTGTTGTTGGGTTGTGTTGTGTATGAGTACCTACCTGCTGTCCGATCTTGCGGTTTCTTCCGACTAGGGCGTGTGGATTTTGGATTTGAATTTCGCAAGTTTGTAATCTCAAATTCATGGCAACAACACACAAAATAAGTTACTTTAAAGGGGAAGAGTTTTGTGAGATTGGTAGGCTTTGTAGTACAACAATAAAACAATGCAATATGGGGTAATAAAACGTTGTTTATTACTCCAATAACACACAAGAATAAAAGGGTTATATTATCAATTATCCTTACAGTCTAAACAATGAATCGATCTTGACTAATGTTTTACAATTGGTTGATAATAGAAAAGAAGTTAAACTCGTTATTCGACAAGTTAATTGCAAGTAAAAATTTAATTAATTTATTTATTTAATTTAATTAAATTGCTTTAAATAAATTGGATTCAAATGTTAATAAAAATAAAATATAAAAATTCTGAAGTTAATTGAATATTTTCCAAAAATAAATTAGGCGTGACAGTCTAGTTCACGTCATTTCATTTTCTAGTGATTTGACTCTGTTATACTGCAGTATGAACTAATAATTAGATTGTTTGTTAAGATTTGTATAGCGCTTTCGTATTATTTCTATTGATTCTTAACTACAGCTTACTAATGACTTAGACTGCTATACAGATTATCACAATGAATTTATTCTTATTTACTAGAGTCTTTGATTTTTGTGGCACCTGAATTGTTTAAATTATAATGCTTTTAATTGAAAAAGATAGAAACTTTGATGTTGAAAAATAAATAAGTTGATTTTGCTTTCCTGTTTTTGAAGTGGATGGTAGAGTTGCTCCAAATTGTCCCTCGCTGTCCTGGTCCGATCTGCTAGAGATAGTGATCTGCTTAGAGCGTCCTGGATTCGGTCGTTGAGTTCAGAATTCGGCGACACTCTCCTCTCCTGCTGTTTGTTGAAGATTTTAACGTCTGCGGCTTTCTGCTGGAACTGGTTTATGTCCCTCGTCGATTCGCACGTCGCACGTTAGCGTGTGTGTGTGTGTTTCGTTCGAGTGGTAGCTCAGATCGTCAGCTGGTTCACCAATGATTAGACAGCCTCTCTGTCGTATTCTTGAAGTCTGGTGGATCTCTTGCGTGCTTATGACCACAGCTTGTAGTACACAATAAGCCTGTTTGTTGTAATGAAGAGTATCTCGACTTGACGCAATAATTACGAGTTGTACAGTTGATCTGTATTTACTAAGTTCGTAATTATGTGTGTTAACCACGTAGAGTCTTCTGATGAATCTTCACAACTATGGTTACGAGACGATCGAAGAATTACGTCTTTACTTCGCAAGTACTGGCAGAAGAGTGATGGTTCAGCCCCAAAACACCGCGCTGGTCGGGATTTCGTCAAATGATTTGATTGGCTGACACACTCTCCCTACTACACAAAATTTGAATTCCCTCAGTCCGTGAGAATGAAGTTAGTTTCCCACAGACGGAGAATTAATATTATTACTAATATTATTAATCGGCGGAACTAAATTGTCAGTCCGGATTTCCTGTGATAGTTTTATTTTGCAATATCTTGGTTGCAAACCAAGTTGTGCTAAATCTAAAATATACAATCTGTTGGAAATTATTATATTTATAACATATTAAAAGCTCATTAATGTAGCTCTATTTTTATAGAAGTTATTCACATTAATTAATTAACTCTTTTATTTGTTAATTATATTGCGTAAAATTTGCACACGTTATTAATATTTCGGCAAACATTTTGGCTATCTTGGATTTCGCCTTAATTTATTAGTTTCCGAGATATTAATAATTAACAGTTGGGGTGTGGCTATTCATTCTACAGCGAGCTGATTACATAACGGCCACGTGTGCGTCGTTTTACAAAGCATTATTTTCATCGCTACTACATACAAATGGAGTTTTGACTATTACAATTTATTTAAACATGATTCTAGTATACAGTTGACATATAACTCCAAATAATTGATATTTGGTGCTGTTATAATATATATTAATTATTATATAGTTATATAATTTTCTATATAAGTAACTCGACGTTTCTTGCAGTAATTATATAAATTTGTTAAAAACAATATACGAAATTATACTACTTGCAGAAGAAACAAATTGAATAACATCACAAATTTATATGTATTGTTACAACACAAAAAGCCGCCCCAATACCAGAGAAAAAACTATAATGAATTAACTATATTAAACTAATGAAAATAAAATGACTATGACGAGACAAATGACTATGACCCAACCCAAGTGATTGACCAAATAAAGGAAATAAAATGAGAAGGTATAAACTCAAATAACGATGAAAAAGACACAAACAAATAATAAATGTCTAATACCAAGTATTATTATTAAATAAAATAATCTCAGTTAAAGTACACTAACCAGAGTAATAGATATTATATGTTATTAATAACTCTATGATGATAAGTAAATCAAAACATAAAATTGTTAACAGACTAACCATCAATTATATATAAAACAATAAAAAACTCAGAAGTGAGAGATAGGTAGGAAGTGAAAGTGATTAACAGTGTAAGTGTTAGAAGTGAGTAAAAGAAATCAATATTAGGGAATAACCACTATTAACACTTAAGTACAGTAAAAAAGGTACAAAGTGCAAGTGTAACCCAAAATAAATATAAAACACAACATATAGGTAAAGACACTAAAACCAGTGATTAACACTATAGTTTAAGGGTGAAAGGTACCAAAAAAACTAAGAATAACCAGAATATCGTTAATATAGTTAGAATTGATAGTAGATTAGTAATACAGTTGTATTCAGGATAAAAATCCCATAATGATATTAAGGATGTTATGGTTACAATGTTTAAATAGTAAAAATATATAGCAAATGTTAAAAGATGGATAGACAACCAATCTAATAGTGTTAAATAAGAATAAACTAAATAATATGAGTGCAAAATAAATAAAACATCCTATGTTAATAAAAATGTTCAAAGGGATGATTAGCAAGATAGAATAAGTGGTGTTATAATGTTATTCACCAAGATAGCTATTTTTTCAATTAAAAGAGTTAAGTTTATAAGAAGGAATATGGCTGAAAAAAGTAAACAGAAACCTAATTTTTGTGTTATGTTTTATAAGTAATATTAAATGATAAACAAGTTATAAGAAATGGCAATAGATATGAGTAAGGAGATAAAATTTCACAAACATAATAATAATCATTAGAATAAAGACAGAAAAAGAAATAAGAGAATAACAGACAAGCAATGATTTTGGTAAAGTAATAAGAACATTCAATTACTGTAAAACAGCCCGAATTAATTCAAAATGTAAACAAGTCATAAGTGACACCAAGCAAAACAAATGTAAATAAAAAATAATCTTTATTTTGTGTAAAATAAGAAGATATAGCCAATTACTACTTAGGCCTATAAAATGCCTAACTGTATAAATCCAAAATAGACAAATTGTAAGAAATTAACTATTGTATTAGAAAATTCAGGGCAAGTAACTCATTAAGTACAATTAGTGAACCATATTAAGATGTCAGAGTTAGATTAAAAACATAAAATATGAAAGAAATGTAATAACATAATATTAACATTTTTGTCAAAACTTTAATACATGACCAAACCCAGCTTTGTGGGATGTCAAAATGATCTTTGAAAGAAAATATAAACAGTTGTGATAATATCTAATACATAGATAAGAAGACAGAAGAATAATAGCCATCAGAAAATATTTATTCATTTTGAATTAAAATTCAAATATTATAACAATAGACATAAATGTAATCAACCAATGAGAGTACAGACAGTTGCCATAACAATGGAATGTTATTTGATATAATTCCGATACAAAACATTAGTCCATTATTGACGATCAAGAGATACAGAAGCCAAACCATATTCGACTCAATTTTCAATTAAAATAATAATAAATACTTCAAAATTGAACGAGATGAGGATGCAAGAAGTCTAATGAAGAATTAGTTAACCTAGCAGAGATAATAGACCAGATTTCAATCTTCAAAATTAATTATTTTACCTAAATTATTTGAAAAAAGAAGCCAGATGTAATCCAAAGTATAAATGATGGAAGATTGATGATCGTATAGACCCAACCTAACTAAGAACTAAGTGACTCTTCACCAGAATTCAACAAGATTTGTTAAGTACGGTATATCTGAAATACCCGAATTTACGAAATAAATTCTAATTAACTTTTCTCACAACACAAATAACTCTCACTCCGAACTGATAACTAAATTTCTTTCAAGGATTAACTGAGAATAAAAACTAAACTTGTATGTAAACAGAAAATAACCTATGTACAAATTACAAATTATTAACACACACATTTTAACACTTAAAAAACGAATTGTATTTAACTTTAATAGTATATAAGTACCATCGATGTAAGGTACTGTACTCTATTATCATCTTATTAATATTTTTTTGTAATCAAAAGAACTCGATGATTAAACGAACTGTAGAAAATAAACTTTGACGACAGCCATGCCGATTTAGAAGCGTTTTAATCAAATTTAAACTGGAACTGGCTTCTTGGTAAGCCGTAGAATGAAAGCAAATATCATTGATTTTAAACCCCTTACACCTAGAATGTGTAAAATAAGACTTAGGGGAATCTTCTTTAATTATACTATAATAAACGTGCATGCCCCAACTGATGATAAGCCTGAGGAGGAGAAAGATGATTTTTATGACTTGCTGGAGAATGCGTATGCTAGCAGCCCTAGACATGACATAAAAATAATCATAGGTGACTTAAATGCCAAAGTGGGAAGCAGCCATGCTTGTAGTAATATAGGAAAGTATAGTTTACACTCTGAACACTCAGACAATAGTTTCCGACTATTGAACTTCGCAGTTGGTCAAAATATGATCATAGGAGGTACTTTCTTCGACCACAAAGACATACATAAGGGCACAAGGATCTCTCCAGACGGGAGAACGGTCAATCAAATAGATCATGTCCTATTGGATGGCCGCCATAAGTCAGACTTACAAGACGTTAGAGTTTATAGAAGTGCCAACATGGGTAGCGATCACTATCTCGTTGTTGCAAAACTGAGAGCTAGAATCTCCAATTAAAAAAATGAAAAAGAAATAAAGACTGTTAGATACAATACAGAAATACTAAAGGAAGAAGAAATAAAACGGAGGTTCGAGGAAGTTACTAATGAGAAAATTAGACAGTGGAGACTTGAATGCCGTGAGGAACAAGATATAGAAAACCACTGGCTTAATCTAAAAAACATGTTAGTGACCACGGGAGAAGAAATCGTTGGTTTGAAGAAGAGACATGGGCGAGATGAGTGGTTTGATAAGGAGTGTGAAGAGGCAACTGAATTCAAAAACAAGACATACAAATTTATGATCCAAAGGAAATGCACTAGGGCTGTTCAAGAGGAATACAGGAAGGCCAGGCGGAGGGAAAAGAAGATTCATAGAGGAAAAAAGAGGGAGTATATGATGAGACAGATGAAAAAGATAGAGGAATATAAGAGTAAAAGGCTGAGCCGAGATATGTACAGGAAGGTGAATGATATGAGACAGGAATTTCAGCCTAGAACAAATGCCTGTAGGGATAATAATGGTGGCCTTGTGAGTGATAATGCTGGCGTAATCAGGAGATGGACAGAACACTTCGAAGAGTTGCTAGGCTCAGTTGGGGAGGCTTCGATGGAGGCATCTGAGAATGAAGAGGAAGCAGGAGAATTCGAGGATGATAGAGAGGAGTTGGTGCCATCCTATGACGAGGTGTATGAAGCTCTAGGAAAGCTTAAAAATAACAAGGCAGCAGGTTCCGATGGTTTACCAGGGGAACTATTAAAGAGCGCAGGAGGAGATTTCATAAAGGAATTTGCCCATCTCATAGAGCGAATATGGCTGGAGGAGGTAATGCCTGATGAGTGGAACAATGGGGTGGTGTGTTTAATACATAAAAAGGGTGATCCGCTCGTATGTAAAAATTATAGGGGCATCTCTCTACTTAATACAGCATATAAGGTACTGTCCAACATCATATTTTCTAGGCTGCTTCCCTACGCTGAGGAAAACATAAAAGAATTCACTAGGAATAGGTCAACAACAGACCAAATATTTACACTAAGGCAAATCCTGGAAAAAACGGAATATGGAGTGGCCACTCACCATCTCTTTGTGGATTTCCAGTCGACATATGATTCAATCAACCGGAAAATGCTATATAGAGCTATGAAGGAGTTGAATATACCATCTAAGTTGGTGCGTATGGTTGGAGTAGTTATGTCCAATTCTAAGTGCCACATCAGAATACAATCAAATCTATCTAACTCCTTAAAAACATTGAATGGGTTGAAACAAGGAGATGCCTTAGCGTGTCTGTTGTTCAACATAGCTCTAGAAAAGGTCATCAGGGATTCAGGAATTCAAACTAGCGGACACATATTTCACAAGGAGGTACAGCTTCTGGCCTATGCCGATGACATTGACGTCATAAGTAGGTCTGAATCTGGCTTAAAGGAAGCCTTTCAGGAACTGGAGTTGTCCGCTAAGGCTATGGGCTTGGTTATAAACCAAAGCAAAACCAAATATATGGTTGTAGGTGCCAACACTCGTGCCCTGTCCCTGCGCATTAACGATTATGAATTTGAAAAGGTTCAGGGTTTTCCATATCTCGGGTCATATGTGGACTCTGGAAATGACTCCTCTAGAGATATTGAAAAACGGATATTATCTGCTAATAGGTGTTACTACGGACTGGTGAAACATTTTAATTCAAAATTAATAAGCAAAGATACAAAAGCCACCCTATACAAGACCTTGATTAGACCAGTCCTGATGTATGGCTCGGAATGCTGGGTGTTAAAAAAACTAGATGAGCAGAAACTATCTGTTTTTGAGAGGAGGGTACTGAGGAGAATCTATGGCCCTGTGAGGGAAAACGACATTTGGAGGCGACTGCATAATCGAGAGTTGTACGAAAGGTTTAAAGATCTTCCGATCGTGCAACTCATACAAATTAACAGATTGCGTTGGGCTGGTCATGTGCAGAGAATGGCAGAGGATAGAATCCCAAAAAGAGTGATGAATTATTTGCCGATGGGAAGGAGAAGGAAGGGAAGACCGCGTACAAGATGGCTGGACCAGGTTGGTAAGGAGGCAGTGAGGCTGGGTGCAGCAAACTGGTGGACATTGGCCGGGAGTAGAGACCAGTGGGGAAGATTTCTTTTGGAGGCCAGGGCCCGGACTGGGCTGTAGCGCAGAGGATGTATGTATGTATGTATGTTAATCAAATTTAGCCAACCTTGGGATATTGTCTATTTATTGCCAGAGCAACATTATTTAATAACAGTATATAATTTTGAATCTAACTGAATAACGATTAACTATTTCACGTTAATAAACTAGTACTGAGTAGTAATAATCGTCCTTTATTTCATTATAAATTGTATTATAAAGTTGTGTACTTTAGCGATGAGCAAAATTGTCTGCCAGCGTTAGACGTCGGCAGCACGACGTAACTACAAGTGAGATTCAAATGCCCGCCAGTTGCGAGGGTAATTTGAATTAGTCAACACCGCATAGAACGACCGCTCAGTTTAACATTTTTAATTGTTTTCATAAACAATTTGCCACCACCCGGGAAATAAAGTTACTCATTGAAGGACAGGTAAGGTTTACACTTGTAAAGCTATCGGTACTGGTAATTCGTGCGTTTGCGACGGACATCGTCAGTGTGAGAAGTTAGAAACAGTACGACTGTTATTTTTAAACATAAAGTAACGACTACCACGTGTGGGGCTAACACACATAAAACAAACTTTTACAGGACGATAAGAGTTTCGTCGTTACAATATATATATATATATATATATATATATATATATATATATATATTATAATACTTCTGTTCCTGCTCGTTTTGGGTGTGTTATGCCCCACTAGTTGAGCGGTAATTTATGGTAGTACTGTTTACGTTATTAATTAAATTTTAGAATGTTTAAAAACCCCACTATTGGGTTCGCCAATTTATAATAACCCTGATTCACTCTTCAAGGAATATAGGTGTTGTGGTGATTTAAATTATGTATTAAGTGTTGATTGGTTTCTCTTATAGAACCGCAATGTTCGATTATTTGTGAATAAATAATATCTTCTAAAGGGTGATCTTAATCAAATATTAAGAATATCTCTTTATTCTGTATTAATTTAGTGCTTTCGGTAATAATAGCGTTCAACACCAGTTGATATAGTGTGTAATTCTAATGTTCTTATTCAAGCCTAGTTCAGGGTTATATATTATTTTTAATTATTATTGTATTTCTTTAAACACAGGGTGTGAAGGTTCTTTCAACTATTAGTAAGGTCAGAAAATGCATAAATAGGATTACAAGGTATTACAATATATTACTAATTTCTTATTAATTATTATTTAAAATAAGTGGAGTTTACTGTCCGATTGGCATCGTCACCTGTGGTGGCCGTGTACAGCTAACCTCGTTCGATGTGTTTGGTCAACAACAGAATACTGATGAATAAATCCTCGCCAGTCTTCACTCCAAGTTCGAAATAAAAGTTGATGTCTTGATCCTGGGATGACGCAGAAATGCCACTCCTTACTGTTCACCAATGTCCAATTCTTGTGGTTACGGGTTTCAATGTATTTCATGTCAAACTATGCTTTCTCTATCGAATTGTGGAAGGTGATGTTCGAGTACAATTTTGAGTTCTGCTTTCGTTCTTTATAATACTGGATTATCTTATTCTATTCAGGTAGTTATTTCTCTTCATTGGTTTATTAATTAAGTTTAAGTATTACTCATTATACTGAGTTTTATTGGTAGAGTTCTTCCCTTAGATTTTCGTCAATTTTGATTTATAGGTATATTAGTATTCGGTTATATGTGACCGTCAAAAGTCAGTGAACCTTCCTATGATTATTTATTACTTAATTTTGTTCACTCATTAATTTATTTAATTTAACTTTATCGTTTTTTCTAACTGCATCAAAACTAAACTGTTCTCGTTCATGGGTAACAATTCAATAATCGAATCAACAAATTTTATTCCATTTTGTCGTCCTTGACAACCATTCTGTCTTCTCTTATTGGATAATATTTATAATCCTATAACCATAATCATACAATGTTCTTGCACTTATTAAAATACTCCTTTACTAAATTTACATTATATCATATTATACCTTTACATATTGTTTGTTACTAATTTATATACATTTTGCTGTCGTTTCCTCTTAATCTACTTACTCTAACAAGTATTATTTTTCTGTTACAAAATATTACCTTTCGGTATCATTGCACTATTACATTTTGAGATTTTATTTAAATTGAATTTACTTATCTGCTATCAGTAATTATTATTGACTTCTCCTAACTCATTATATTCTATTTAGTATTTTTTTTACAAATTTCGTTACCTAACTTTTCTGACCTGACTTACTATACAATGTTACTGGTTTGTGGCCTATCATTACATTTTTATCATTTGTTTATTATATAATTACACTAAACCCTTTTGTATCTCATTAACAATTATAGCCTTTCTGGCCAAGTTTACAATTATAATCTGCATACTAACTAAGTACATGTATACAACACATTTAACTTTATAAAGTTTAACACCAGCTCTATAATGATATATTTGATAACACAAAAATGAAATTAGTATCAGTTAATTGATATTCTCTTAAAACAATTACTCCACTTGCTACATACAAAAACAACATAAATATCATGATGATAACACAATATGATAAAACATAATAACATGTACATTTTTATCAAATAAATCATGCACTAATTAATCATTCTCCTCTCATTTAATTCATCAATTATTATAAAACTGTCTAAGTTAGGTTTTACATTACTTGTCAATGTCTATGGTTTACCCCTTTTCACTGAACACTGAAGTTGGTATTTATAAACATTCTTAATTTTTCCTTTTTACCTTGTATTCTTATTGTGGGATTATTCATTTATTTAATAATGGGTTATGTATGAATGTAACATTTTTGACTAATACTCAATTCTCTCTATTGGATGAAAATTCATTAATGATATTAATTCTCTTGCTTTGTTTTTTCAAACATTACTTGACAATGATTGGTCACGATTATCAGTAAAAACTAGTTTTAATACTCTCACATTTCTATTTACTTCTATAAATGTATTCTCAATTGATCTTCTGTCAGCTATCTTCTTTCTGTTTTCTTCCTTCATACTTTTGGAATCTGATGTCAATCTTCGCAGCTGTTTTATTATCCCTTAAATATTCAATTTCCCTAACATTCCCTAACACGTGAGCTGGGGCAGTCCAGAGAGGCACTTTTGGCTACAAACTCTGCTGGCCATACTACACTTAAATATAATACTGCTGGAATTCATCTACAGACAGTTATAAAAATAAAATAATACCATAATAGTCTCTTTATTTGACTAATAATAAACATCTTTGGGATTCTTTACGCTGTTGCGTTTTATATTTAATTATATATATATTTCTTTTTCTTCTCGATTCCTTCTTATTTTCAGTAGCTATTTTCAGATAACATTATTGACAGTCATTATTTGTAAATACCTTTGACCTTCCTTCTTGTGACAGATGTTCTCCATACTATTTCTTCCTTTATCATTTTCAATTCCAAGAAATTCTAAATTGTATTTGCATTAATTATTATCATTCTTTAGTTTCATTGTAATTATAGTCATTAAATTATCCATTGTTCTTCTTATTTTACCTTCTTGTCTGAGCACATTACCATTAATTGTTTTTACATTATTTTTTTTTCTTATTCCATTTTAAATCATATTGTTTATAAATAATTATGTAATCTGTTCTTCAATTCTCTTGGCGTTTTGTCTTTTATCTTAAATCACATTGTTGCTAAGTATTTTGAGTAAGTTTTTTTTACATAGTTTTTTTAATTTTTAAGGGTTTATTCTTAATATATTCAAAATAATTTCTTTTTAATAAATTCAAAATAATTTCTTCGGTAACACATAGTAAGACGTTCTTACTTATTTTAGAATTTTGGGAGTTTTCTTCTTAATATATTCTCGTCCGTCTTGTTAGTCATTGATGATTGGTGATGGTGTTTCGTCATGATACTTTGTTATAGATTCCTGATTATATGTTCCCTTAATCTTTTTCATGATAGGGTTCATTATTTTGTAAGTATTATTGTTATTATTTTTTGTTATCACATAGGGTTGTTAACAAACTCACTCTTTTATAATAAATATTGTGTATTCCTTGGTGACTTACCTGTTGAGATAGGTTAACATTTCTTTGTTGACACATTAATTCAGGCACCATGTTTGTGTTGCCAACCTTACGTATTTGCGGTTATTTGGGTCCAGGATTCTTATAAGCAAGGCTGAGACTGAACGGTTACCAGAAATAATGTACACTAACGACATTTGTGGTCAAATCAACGGTTGTTTTTATTATTTCATAATTTGCATAATTTATTTTAGAAAACATCAAAATGGCTACTGGCATATTCCATAAAACAAAATGGCGTCCATACTTCCACCTCTTTACACAATTAATAATTCTTCTTTAGTTACCCTAGATATTTAATTTTATTTCCCAAAAGACTTTAAAATAAGCTGCAGCTCTGTTAAAATGATCATTTAAATTTTCAGATTACTTTTATAAAACAATTAATCAAAGAACACAAACCAACGCCTCATGGCGTCTCGCCAGTTTAATAGCCGGCCTTACATTTACTCAGACACACACACACACACACACACACACACTCATTCGTTTTTCTTTAAAGTAGAGACAATTTTAATTGAATGGATTTTTTCATGTTTGAGCTCAAAACGTATTGTAATCAGTAAAGGGAATTGTGCACTTTCCTGTTTCTGAAGTGGCGTAGCTCCTTTGAAATCTCCTCTTTGCCGGCCTGTATTTTCCATAGTTCTACTGTATACTGATTAGATTTCTGGTGGTCACAACACTGAATTTAAACTCTGTTTTTACATTTTGATCACTAATTGAAATTATTGTTACATTTTGTTGAAATTTACACTTTTGCTGGTAGTAGCTGCCGGACGACCTTTTACAAGGTATTGTTGCCTCGGCTGTAGTATGAAGACTGGGTAGATGTAATGTACATTTTTTCGTATGTGTGAGTGCGTCACGTCATTGTTATTTTGTTTCTCATCATTGTGGTTACGTCATTATTATATTTTTAATGACGCCCAGTATTGTGGACCAATGAAAATTTATATTGAGAGTCTGTGTTCACTTATGCAGCCATTGTATGCGCTCTGCTTCACACGTCCGCTCTTGACCTTGGAATCGTTCTGTTCTGCTGAATCTGCGTCGTTGTCTTTTTACAAAGGGAAAATAGTCCTACCCATGTATGTGTGGGCAAAAATAATGAAATACAATAATTTGATACCACTCGTACCATAAATCCGACATCAGTGTTTCCCGTACTGTCACAGGGTCCTGTATACAATAATAATAATAATTTTTTCATTATTCCCTGTAGAGTACTGGGTAACTCTCTGTTCCTTATTAATATCTTTTCACCGACCTGGTATTTTATTGGTTTTGGGTGGTTCTTTTTATACTTCTTTTTCTGTTGTTCTGCTTTTTCCATTACTCTGTTATAGAATTTGATACTTTCAAATTGATAATCTGGGTTAATTGGAAAATTGATGATATCCTGGATTTCTCTAGGTGAAGGTTTTTCAAACATCACCATATAAGGTGTATTTTCTATGGACTGATGGTATGATATATTGAGAAATTCTTCGGTAGGTAACAAGTATTCGTTCCATCTCCTCTGTTGATCATGACAGTAAGTTCGGAGTATTCTGCCAACCTCCCTCAGCACTCTCTCCGCCGGATTGCTGCTGGGGTGGTAGACTGATGTCTTATATGTTTTAATTCCATGTCTTAGAAGACTATCCCTCCATTTACTTCCCTTAAACTGTGTACCATGGTCTATGATAATGGATGTAGGTTTACCAATCTCTGGTATGTAATGTCCAATAACTATCTCCAGTATTTTCTTGGTAGTGGCTCTGCTGATAGCATAAAGTTTAGTGTACTTGGTGAAGTGGTCGAAAATAATAATAATAAATTTGTATCTATGTCTCCCTCCACTACGTGGAAAAGGTCCACAGATGTCCAGGAATACTTTTTCCAGCTTATGTTTGGATGTAATGGGAATCATTACCCCCTCCTTCTTCTCGTTGTTACATTTAACCATTTGGCAAATGTGACAGGTTTGAATGGATTTTTGTACCTTTCTGTTAATATTCTTTATGTATACTTGTTCTTCCAGGGCTTTAACTATTTTTATCGCTCCCATGTGTCCATATCTTATATGATAATCTAATATTAATTTATTTTCCACAGCTGGTGGAATTACTAGCTTCCAGCTTTCTTGATTAGGGGTAACTTTAATAAATAACCTATCATCATGTATACAATAATATTTTGTACGGATTTTGTCTGCATCTTGCATTCTCTGGCGGATGTTCATTAATTTGGGATCCAGTTTTTGGTGTTGTTTAATTTCATTTGTGATGGTTTCCAAATCTTTTCTACTTTTAATGATATTATAAACTTTTGCTATTTGCTCCTTTTCTCCATTGAACGATTGGTCTTGTATGTTGATTGGGGACAAGATATTGGCTGCTATGTTCTTCCTTCCAGGTATATATTCCCAATTAATGTGATATTCTTGCAATGCAAGGACCCATCTAGTTAACCGACCATGACTGAGCTTACATCGTTTTAGGAATGAGGTGGATTTATGATCACTCCTTACTGTCACTGGGTATCCAAGTATATAGGTCCTGAACTCATTGCATGCGTATACTACACTCAGCAACTCTTTTTCAGTGACGTTATAGTTGCGTTCGCAGTTGTTCAGCACCCTGCTGGCGAAGCTAACAACCATGTGATGTTCTTCTTCGTCTTCCTGATACAAAGTGGCTCCTAAGCTTACATTGCTCGCATCACAATTTAGATAGAAGGGTTTATTAAAGTCCGGGTGGTGCAGCATAACTGTCTCTAGAAATTTCTCTTTTATAAGTTGTAGAACTTTATCTTGTTCTGGTCCCCATGCCCATTTGTCTTTGGAGGATAGCTGTTTTTGGAATTTAGCAGTCATTTCTGAATAATTATCTTGGAACTTGCGATAATAGTTACAAATTCCGAGGAAAGATTGCAACTGTTTTCTGTTTTTTGGAGTAGGGAACTGTTGAATTGCTTCTACTTTCTCTTGTGATGGTGATATACCCATCTCTGTTAAATTAAAACCTAAAAACTTTACTTTGTTAGCAATAAATTTTGATTTGTTTAGTTTAAGTGTTACATTATTCTCTGACAGCTTTCTCAGTACTCGTTCCACCCTTGTACAGTGTTCATCCCAATTAGAAGAGGTTATCAGTAAATCGTCTACGTATACTGTGGTGAATTGCAGAGTTTCTTGTCCCAATATCTGGTCCATACATTTTACGAATATCGCAACAGAATTAATCAATCCGAAAGGTAACCTTTTAAACTGGTAGTTCCTTCCGTCGAAAAGGAACACCATATATTTCCTACTATTTGGGTGCAACTCCACCTGCCAGTATCCGCATACAGTACCCCAGGTACTAATGTATTTGGTACCGTGAAATTTTTTCAGAATTTCTTCAATCTCGCCAGGGGACGTTCTATCGTTTATAATCATTTTATTTATCTCCCTAGTGTCCAGGCAAATTCTTACTTTCCTATTCTTTTTTGGGATCGCCACTATGGGGCTGGTATATGGTGATTGACTATATTCTATGATGTCATCCTTTATCATATGATTTATCTTCTCTCGAACTTCGTTTTTGATTGAATAAGCTATCGGGTAGGATTTTCTGCGAAAGTCTACCGGTTCTTTGAAATCGATTTCACATTGGTAACCCTTAACTTTACCGGGAGCGTTGGAAAAGATATGTTTATAGGTATTGTATATTTCAATTAATTTTTCAGCCTGTACCTCACTTATCTGTTGACCTGTCTTTTCCCTTTGGAACTCTCGTATTTCTTCCAACTTACTATGCCATAATTCTTGATCGTTGTCCTCATATTTGATCACTTCTGGCAGTTTATTATCTTTACAAAAATAGCTCTTCATGACATGACATTTGTTATTGATTGGAACGGTTCTATTTGCGTCTACTAATTCCGCTGTCCACACTCCTTCTTCGGACGTCAAGGATACTATTCCTCTACTCAGGTCTATTATTGCCGAATGTTGTCGTAATATGTCACATCCAATCAGTACGTTGAACGGTAACCCCGTTGTGACTAGGAATCCTATTGGTATCGTCACATTATTATTTCTGAGGTCGAGCGATACTTGCTTCTTAACAGATTTATTTTGCCGTCCAGTAGCTCCAATTATTATTATATTATTCACAAGTAAAGTGGGTATAGGTATTTGACCTTCTCGTTGGATTCTCTCCAGTTCGGTACTAGGGGTTTTTATTTTTATTAAATTTGGGGTTTTATTTTGGAAAATTTCACAATTCAATTTCCATTTGTGTGGCCAGTACCCGGTTGAATCTAAAGCGTAGTTTCTAACAAAGGAACTGTGGTGAAACAATTGGAAAGGAATGTCGTGTTGTCAACTGTGACACAATTCTAAGAACTTTGCGGCTGTGTGACACCTACACCCAAACGCACTACACCAGCATGTGCGCATACCCATGCTGACTGAAAGACGCTCAAGATGGCTTGGCGATGAATTTTGCCTTACACATGATCCTAGCTGACGGAAATAAAGTTTAAGTCCAGCCTACTTTGTGACGTCGGCCAGTGCACACCAAATATCATCCACGACTACAACACGGAAAAACCATGTGTTGAATGTGTCACCGCTATGACTACCAAATAGAAGGCATTGCTTTCCGTCTTCTTCAACAAATATATCGAGGAGGCGGGGACTGATAGACGCTTCCCAGTTTATCACCGACTTCAACCTGCGCAGGTTGCCCGGCAACTCGGGCTTTTAAAAATAATTTTTTAATATCAAATAACAGTGAGTGAAAGTTCGGCAACATCCCATAGTGAGAAAGTTCACGAAAAATGAACTAATAAATCGTTCTCGTTAATAACAGAAAGAAAATTGTGTGCGATTCAATGCGAAGTCGGGATGACTCCACGTGGCCAGCCGGAGTATCGAGATATATATCAAGATTAATATAAAATGGGGTTTTAAAATAAAGGTATTGTAAAATTGAATGTGTGTGTGTGAGAGAGCAGGCTGTGCTGTCTGATGTATATAATAAGGTAAGATGTAGTAAATAAGTTTAAATGGTACAATATAATGTTTCAATTATTTCAAGGAAGTTGTATTCAATTTAAAAGTTGACTAAAAGTACTAGATTGTTTTTACACATACAGAAATGAATAACGAATAATTTGATATAGAACATTTTAAATAAAAAATAAAATTTAATTAATTTCTCTTCATAAAAAGCGAGTTGCATAAGTTATTCACACAACCTGAAATCATGCTTGCATCCTAGAAGTTCGTATGACGTAACTCTGGACTAAAAAACGATTTTTAAGGTAAGTGGAAGATTAATAATTTTATATATTTGTAGTAATAAATATATTATTACAATTGGCGCTATGACAAGGACGAATTTGATTAATTAAATAATTAAAATTCCATACCTACAAACAGATGCAAGCGTGATTTGGAGGTTGAGTTAGGAATACGCAAAAAATACGTAGAAGTACGTAATATACGCATTGTCCATATAAGATTGAAATTGTATTATGATAAATTAAACTGATTAAAGTAAATGAACAAATATAAATTATAAAGAATAAGAGATGGCCACTAAGGAAAATGAAGCTGATGTAATTGTAGGCGATAAAACCGAATGTAAAGCAATGAACGAAAGTAATGAAAATATGTCAACTGAATCGGCTGATAAAAGCGATTCAGGTATCCAGACAGAGTCACTGTCAATGAGTGACACTAATGTAGAAGAATCTATCAAAATATGTGCAGCAGGAGCTAATTCTACTCCTGTAATATGTAAAACAAAAGAAAAAGAATATTCAACGAGTGATATATTTAATTTTATGAGAGCAATGTCTGATAATATTAAGCAAAATAATAATAATTTCAATGATAAATTTGATGAATTAAAAAAGCAGAATGATGAATTAAAAAATGATATTCAAGAAATTAATAAACGTTTAGAGAATACTCATGAGATAATAGAAACTAGCTTCAACAGACTAGAACAGAATATAGAGAAAATGGTAGAGTCAGTAGAAAAACAAATGTATAAAAATGTGGTATTAGAGAATAAGGTAACAAATGATAACAATGATGTCGAAAATGATAATGTAATTAAGAATGTGGTATCAGAGAGTGATACGTTGACAATAGATAATGAGATAGTAAGTGAGAGTGAGAGAATGATAGGTTGTAACGGAGTAATAATTAGTGTTGATGAATTAGAGAAAGAATGGAGAGAGAGAGAGAGAGTAGATGAGTATGTAGGGCAGAGGGTAAATTTTCCCTATATTTGTGATGAACCAAGGTGTTCACAAGTGTTATTGTCGAAGGGCAAGAGTCCCGTGTTAATGGAAGATTTGAGTTGTTTCCCCTTTTTGTATGAATTAGTACCCTCTGTGTGGAATGGTGTTGAAAGTGAGAGATGGTGTTATGATGAGAGAGATTTAGATGGAGATTTGGGTATTGATAGAGAGATAGAATTATATAAATTAAAGAGAGACTGTAGTGAGTTGAAAGAAATGTTGGAAGTGATAGAGATAAATGGTATTAAATACTTACCTGTTAAAATAGAGAGTGAGAATTGTTTTAATTATACATGGTTAAATAATAACAATTTGCCTTATGATGAGAAAATAAATGACCTTATATTGAATATAACTACTAATGGAGACTGGACAGAAATAAATAATGTTGAATTGGTTTATGATTATTGTGGTAAAATGATTAAACTAAAATTTTATGGTTATTACACACAAGGTAACCATATGAGGTATGTAAATAAAATTGAAAACTGTTATGTGAAACCCAGATTAATATTCGATGATGTAGGCTGAACAGCAAATTCATAAATGGACAATTTTAAGTATTTTGTTTTATGGTTCTGACTGGCAGACTTGGACAATGAAGTGTGATATAACTGAATAATTAATGATGAAGAATTGTAGATAAATGTTTAGTGAATTTAATTGTGTATATTGTAAAATGTTAGGTAAACAATGTGTTTATATAGTAAAAATTGTGTGATGATAATAATAATAATAGTTTTGCAGTCTAAATAAATAACCAATAATTTGGAAGAAGATAATAAATGAATTGTAATTTTTGTAATTGGTGAAAGTAATTAAAAGGTTGTGTTTTCAACAATTAATTTAATTAAACTAATTTGAAATGTTTAAATATTTTTGATTGATTTAAATGTTATATAATTGAATTTTTCTAATGAGTGTAAATTATTTTATGAGATGTGAATTTGATAGTAATAAATAGATAAATGTTAAATTGTTTGGTATGAAATAACACTGTTGTTAAATGTTTCAGAGGTTACGTGGAAGTATTGGTGGGTGTGGTGTGTATATTTTGTGTTTATGTCAGTAGGTGAATAAGGTACTGTAAGTATAAAAATTTATAATCCCAATTAGCTAGAGCAAAATGTTTACAGGTGTTTAACTCAAATGAAAAAAGTTTAACTCAATAATGAAAATAATTTGAGAGAAATGTACTAAATAGAAACTATAATTAAAAAATAATAATAACTGAAAGGTAATGTAAAACAAATGTTAATAATAAATTTGAAATTTTGGAGGAATATAATTGTAGTGAGTGAGAGATAATGAAATGATGTACTGTACAAAGTTTTAGTTTAGTTAGTAGTGTGCTATCGCTGTGGTGGCATGTGCCACAGTGGATAGTGGAAAGTGTTGGGGGTAATAGAGAGTGTTACCTCCATCGGAGGCCGAAATGGCGAAAATGCACGGCACACCCCTTTTTATAATTTTATATTGTACACTGATAAATAGCCGTGCCGTGCAGATTAATGATTGTAACATGCCTGAAAGTAAAGTTGATTTCCCCGACTTTTTGGGCGATTACTGCCTTACCAGCACTAATCGTGGTTTTGGTTAGCGGTCAGCTATGGCCATAAATTAAGTCCCTTGACCATAGCTGGCTTGAAATTGGTTGATATTAGAAATTAATGGGGGGTGAAACTAGGGGAAATCCCGGAAACTATGGAACAGCGGCTGCCACTCTGTTCGAGGAGGAACAGCAAAGCCAGGTGGTAGACCCGCATTAAGGGCGCATAATTATATAACAAAGATATGTTGATATCTAAATCTTTCAAATGTAACGCGGAAGCAAGGACACGGAGATGTTAAATTTCGAGTGTTTTATTTTGGAAAATTTCACAATTCAATTTCCATTTGTGTGGCCAGTACCCGGTTGAATCTAAAGCGTAGTTTCTAACAAAGGAACTGTGGTGAAACAATTGGAAAGGAATGTCGTGTTGTCAACTGTGACACAATTCTAAGAACTTTGCGGCTGTGTGACACCTACACCCAAATGCACTACACCAGCATGTGCGCATACCCATGCTGACTAAAAGACGCTCAAGATGGCTTGGCGATGAATTTTGCCTTACACATGATCCTAGCTGACGGAAATAAAGTTTAAGTCCAGCCTACTTTGTGACGTCGGCCAGTGCACACCAAATATCATCCACGACTACAACACGGAAAAACCATGTGTTGAATGTGTCACCGCTATGACTACCAAATAGAAGGCATTGCTTTCCGTCTTCTTCAACAAATATATCGAGGAGGTGGGGACTGATAGACGCTTCCCAGTTTATCACCGACTTCAACCTGCGCAGGTTGCCCGGCAACTCAGGCTTTTAAAAATAATTTTTTAATATCAAATAACAGTGAGTGAAAGTTCGGCAACATCCCATAGTGAGAAAGTTCACGAAAAATGAACTAATAAATCGTTCTCGTTAATAACAGAAAGAAAATTGTGTGCGATTCAATGCGAAGTCTGGATGATTCCACGTGGCCGGCCGGAGTATCGAGATATATATCAAGATTAATATAAAATGGGGTTTTAAAATAAAGGTATTGTGAAATTGAATGTGTGTGTGAGAGAGCAGGCTGGGCTGTCTGATGTATATAATAAGGTAAGATGTAGTAAATAAGTTTAAATGGTACAATATAATGTTTCAATTATTTCAAGGAAGTTGTATTCAATTTAAATGTTGACTAAAAGTACTAGATTGTTTTTACACATACAGAAATGAATAACGAATAATTTGATATAGAACATTTTAAATAAAAAATAAAATTTAATTAATTTCTCTTCATAAAAAGCGAGTTGCATAAGTTATTCACACAACCTGAAATCATGCTTGCATCCTAGAAGTTCGTATGACGTAACTCTGGACTAAAAAACGATTTTCAAGGTAAGTGGAAGATAAATAATTTTATGTATTTGTAATTAATTATATTATTACATGGTTATTGGTCGTTGGTCCCCAAGAGATTGGTTCAGTGATGGGTGGTCTTCAGTTCTCACTGCCTCTGTGAGGAGGGGCTTCCCTCCTCCTCTCTGTTTTCTGGTGAGTTTTGAGGTAGGTTCAGTAGTGGTTCCTGTCTGTCCCCAGGATTGTTGTCCATCGGTCTACAATGTCCTCCGTATTGGTGGTCGTCCCCGTGTTGTGACTGGTTATAATAGTTGTGGTTCGTGTGTGTCCTCGGGTAGTACCGTCTCTGATTACCTTGAGGTCGGGAGTATATGTAACTCACGTTGTGTCGGTAGTTGTTGGGTCGGTTGTCCCCATCTCCTCTATTATGCCGATTATCGCAGTAATTATAATGGTTATTACCCTGATAATTATTATTCCTTTGATTATTATTTGGGTAGTTAGTAGGAGTTCTGTTTTGGTTACCATTTTGGTTTGTTTGATTATTATTATTACTGTTTGGATTTTGTTGATGGTCGTTGCCGTTGTATCTATTGTATTTAGCATTTATTATGCGGTTCCTTTGATACTGTCCCTCATGCTCATAACTTTCTAAAAAGTTAGCCATGGCTTGGATAGTTTCAATCTGGCTATATATACGGGCGTTCTTTATCCCTTCCTCGTAATGGTATGAGAGTTGTATCACCAAACACTCCTCAGGAATTCTGGGCTCCAGATTACGGGCCATGCACACCTTGCCTAGGAAGTATGATGTGGGAGATTGTCCTACGTTTGCCTCATACCGACCATTGCTTAAATTATTTCTTACCATATTTTGGGTCGACTCCGACCAATACTTCTCCCTAAACTGTTTTTTGAAATCTGTTATATCTTGAATGACGGGACGCACTGCCGTCCACCAATTGTCGTGGGTATCCTTAAACATCTCATCGATCATTCCTCGGATAACATTCCAACGGTTCTCTCTATTCCTTGCTATCATCTCCTCTACCCTCATCAGAAACACTCCATGGGGTTACGTTTGTAATTCCGAAAATGGATTGACTCCCGGTTATCATTGTTGGTGATATAAGTATTTTGACATGTTCTATCCCGCCATGAATCCACTTCTTCTTGTAGTTGTATTTCGCATCGACGGATTTCCTCGATCTTCTCTTTGTTCGTACTTACTTGGCTTTCGACATTGTTTAAGTTATTATATACTCTTTCCATTAGTTCACCAATGTCAGTCTGTACTTGTGCTATTCCTTCCTTATTCTCCTCCCGTATTTGATGTACCTCTTGTTTAACCTGCTCGCATCTTTCTACAGTCTGCTGTTGGAGTCCTTCAACCATAGTTTTATTTTTATTTTTTACGTTGTTTATTTTATTTTGTATTTCCTCACGGACTTGTGCCACTGTTGGTTTTTTCTAATTTTTCATTTGTTTCGGCTATTTCTTGTTTCCTTTCTTCGTTGTTTTTGTCCACCTTTTGGTTAATTGTCACATGGACATTCTCAATTCTTTCATTAATCTGCCTTAAATTCTCTTCATTTAATTGTCTGATCTCTTCCTTCATTTGTTTTATACTCTCATCGTTCCTGTCGAACCTTTCGTTAATTTGGATTAAGCTTTCATTATTCTTATCAAACTTCTCGTTCATTAGTTTTGAGGTTTCCTCCTGTTTCCTAAAATTTTCCTTATTTTCCTCATTTATTTTCTTTGAGTTTTCTTCCTGTTTCCTAAAATTTTCCTCTATTTTATTAAATTTTTCGCTCAAGGTTTCATTTTGTTTCTTTGAGTTTTCATCTATTTTGCGAAATTTCACGTTCATTTTATTCAAATTTTCGTTAGTTTGTCTACTTTGTTCTGCCATAAATTTCATTATTTCCTGCCAATTTGGTTCTTCTCTGGCTCCCGCTTTATCTAGTTGGTCCCCTTGGGCATCTTCTTCAATTATTTCCTTTTCCGTGTCCATAACGACTTCAGTTTCTTCTTTATCACCTATCTGTTGTTCCATTCCACTATTCGCGACTATTTCTATTTCTTGTTCCTATCCAATTTCTTCCTTCTCCGTGTCTTCTGCTCTCTTCTTTGACCTACCTCTGGTATTATGCATTTTTTGTCTCTAATAGTTGCCTGCTCGAGTTAAGTAATAGTTATGGAATTGACGTTTTACTTAACTTAAGCCCTAACAAGTTGAGCGCCAATTTATAATACTTCTGTTCCTGCTCGTTTTGGGTGTGTTATGCCCCACTAGTTGAGCGGTAATTTATGGTAGTACTGTTTACATTATTAATTAAATTTTAGAATGTTTAAAAACCCCACTATTAGGTTCGCCAATTTATAATAACCCTGATTCACTCTTCAAGGAATATAGGTGTTGTGGTGATTTAAATTATGTATTAAGTGTTGATTGGTTTCTCTTATAGAACCGCAATGTTCGATTATTTGTGAATAAATAATATCTTCTAAAGGGTGATCTTAATCAAATATTAAGAATATCTCTTTATTCTGTATTAATTTAGTGCTTTCGGTAATAATAGCGTTCAATACCAGTTGATATAGTGTGTAATTCTAATGTTCTTATTCAAGCCTAGTCCGCGTTTTGAGAGAGGAGAGGAACTCCTTATATCTGTTTCTCGTTCTCTGTAATTCAACAGCGGTCCGCGAGCTAGCGCTGTTGTTCACAGTCAGCTTTCACAGTCAGCTGAGTATTGTAGGTTAGTTGTCCGTGCACAATAATTCCCACGTTACACTCTCTACATAAATTACAACTTGTTCATACTGCACTAAATATTATACAAATGATAAGATATCGTCAATTTCACAAATGATTCTTTATTATGGATTTTTTATTTCTTGACAACAAAGTTCTTCCTTTACGAGGATACAAAAATCAATCGTATTGGAAGTAATCGATTAATTATCGGATGCAGGGTTATATATTATTTTTAATTATTATTGTATTTCTTTAAACACAGGGTGTGAAGGTTCTTTCAACTATTAGTAAGGTCAGAAAATGTATAAATAGGATTACAAGGTATTACAATATATTACTAATTTCTTATTAATTATTATTTAAAATAAGTGGAGTTTACCGTCCGATTGGCATCGTCACCTGTGGTGGCCGTGTACAGCTAACCTCGTTCGATGTGTTTGGTCAACAACAGAATACTGATGAATAAATCCTCGCCAGTCTTCACTCCAAGTTCAAAATAAAAGTTGATGTCTTGATCCTGGGATGACGCAGAAATGCCGCTCCTTACTGTTCACCAATGTCCAATTCTTGTGGTTACGGGTTTCAATGTATTTCGTGTCAAACTATGCTTTCTCTATCGAATTGTGGAAGGTGATGTTCGAGTACAATTTTGAGTTCTGCTTTCGTTCTTTATAATACTGGATTATATTATTCTATTCAGGTAGTTATTTCTCTTCATTGGTTTATTAATTAAGTTTAAGTATTACTCATTATACTGAGTTTTATTGGTAGAGTTCTTCCCTTAGATTTTCGTCAATTTTGATTTATAGGTTTATTAGTATTCGGTTATATGTGACCATCAAAAGTCAGTGAACCTTCCTATGATTATTTATTACTTAATTTTGATCACTCATTTATTTATTTAATTTAACTTTATCGTTTTCCCTAACTGCATCAAAACTAAACTGTTCTCGTTCATGGGTAACAATTCAATAATCGAATCAACAAATTTTATTCCACTTTGTCGTCCTTGACAACCATTCTGTCTTCTCTTATTGGATAATATTTATAATCCTATAACCATAATCATACAATGTTCTTGCACTTATTAAAATACTCCTTTACTAAATTTACATTATATCATATTATACCTTTACATATTGTTTGTTACTAATTTATATACATTTTGCTGTCGTTTCCTCTTAATCTACTTACTCTAACAAGTATTATTTTTCTGTTACAAAATATTACCTTTCGGTATCATTGCACTATTACATTTTGAGATTTTATTTAAATTGAATTTACTTATCTGCTATCAGTAATTATTATTGACTTCTCCTAACTCATTATATTCTATTTAGTATTTTTTTTACAAATTTCGTTACCTAACTTTTCTGACCTGACTCACTATACAATGTTACTGGTTTGTGGCCTATCATTACATTTTTATCATTTGTTTATTATATAATTACACTAAACCCTTTTGTATCTCATTAGCAGTTATAGCCTTTCTGGCCAAGTTTACAATTATAATCTGCATACTAACTAAGTACATGTATACAACACATTTAACTTTATAAAGTTTAACACCAGCTCTATAATGATATATTTGATAACACAAAAATGAAATTAATATCAGTTAATTGATATTCTCTTAAAACAATTACTCCACTTGCTACATACAAAAACAACATAAATATCATGACAATAACACAACATGATAAAACATAATAACATGTACATTTTTATCAAATAAATCATGCACTAAGTAATCATTCTCCTCTCATTTAATTCATCAATTATTATAAAACTGTCTAAGTTAGGTTTTACATTACTTGTCAATGTCTATGGTTTACCCCTTTTCACTGAACACTGAAGTTGGTATTTATAAACATTCTTAATTTTTCCTTTTTACCTTGTATTCTTATTGTCGGATTATTCATTTATTTAATAATGGGTTATGTTTCTGACCTTTTATTATTATGGACATGTATTATTTTTATTTTTAATTAAAAATTCATAAACTTTTTATGTAACATAGGGGACCATATTTTCGTTACGTTACAATATATATTACATTTAATGTTTATAATGAATTTATCTCAAGATATTTTTTTCCTTATTAGGAACATGTTTCGGGTACCATCTTGTACCCATCCTCAGCCTTCCGGTTTTTGTGTCTGGTGAAGTACATACTGTATGTGTTGGTTGACTATTATTATTGTGTCTTCCTGTTGGCTTCTGGTACTTCAAATTGGTTTTATTGTGTGTGATTGTAGTGTATGTGTTAGTTTTTTCTGTATTTTCGATATTGAGTGCTTTGAATATTGTGTCATGTTTTGTATTGATTTGTATTTGTTCAAGTATTAGTTTGTTTTGTGTTTTATGTTTGTATATTTGTAAATTTTCCCAAATGTTCATTATGGTGCCTTTGTGTGGTATATGTTTTATTAGTGTCACATTGATTGTCTGGGAATTCATAAACACAGGACATGAATTCCCAGACATAACTAATACTTGAACACTCAACATCGAAAATACACAAAAAACTAACACATACACCACAATCACACACAATAAAACCAATTTGAAGTACCAGAAGCCAACAGGAAGCTACAATAATAATAGTCAACCAACACATATGTACTTCACCAGACACAAAAACTGGAAGGCTGAGGATGGGTACAAGATGGTACCCGAAACATGTTCATAATAAGGAAAAAAATATCTTGAGGTAAATTCATTATAAATATTAAATGTATTATATACATCAAGAAACGGACTGTAGCAGTAAGTGATTGAATGTGTGTGTATATATATATATATATATATATATATATATATATATATATATATATTGTAACGTAACAGAGTTGAGGTCCCCAACGTTACATAAAAAATTGAATGAAACATGGTCAAGGACCATACCCTGAATTAAGGTTGCTCAGTAGTTAATGTATCTGAGAAGTACCTCAAGTCAAAAGAGGCAATGACTAATGTTAAATATAAAAAACCAGACCAATGAATAGTTAAATATAATAAAATGCTTGTTTTTATACTGTAACATGTTGAGGTTTACAGAATATTTATGTTATATTTTGAGTATGGTAGAAATGAACTGATGTTGTTTAATAGTAATACTTCATCAAAGATTATGGTTGTATTTATGTTAAATTTGTCTTTAGACAATCAAGTATAGTTACCAGTGTTAGGCATTATACTAAGTTCTAAGTATTGTCTAAAGTTGAATAATACTGTTGTTTTAATTAATGTTTGTAAACTTGGCCAGGAGGGCGATCAGTGTTTACTGTTTGACAAGTAGTTTGGACAATTATATTATAAACTAATGAAGGGTTCCAGAACCAGTTCATTGATGTAATAAAGTAACCACCAGAAAGTTAAAATTAATGTAATTAAATATTAACCAATAATTAATTGTACAGTAGGTCAGGTAAAAGAAAATTAAGTTAAAAAAACCAAATAATGTTATAACGGTTGTAAGAAAAGCTATAGGCCTAAATTCCATATTTGTGAAAGGAAATTAATACCTTTTTAAGGAGTCCAGTCCAACGAAACTATGGTAAAACATTTACTGTTTAAGAAGGAAGGTTAGGGGAGAATTTTAGGTAATTTAATATTAATCCAAGCATGGAGTATTTTATTGGAAAAGAGTAGTAATATTCTATAATGCCGGCTCAAGGATATCTAGTAAACGTGATTGTTAAGGCAACTGAAATGGAAATGAGTTGTTTATTTGAATCATTCGTTCTGATTGTTACAAGCTATTAGGTTGAGATGGGCAGATACATTTAACAAAAATTGAATAATAAATTCGGAAGAAAAAAGAAGTAAAATTAAAAACCCTCTTTGAAAGATAATTACAACTTAATACTGATGAGTAATAAAATTAAATAACCTTCCAAATTGTAACTGAATACATTTAAAAAGAATTGAAAACCTCTCACCTCATTCACCAAATAATTCTGCTGGATTCGGTATTAAACCAATTCCTTCTATAAACAGAAGATCAGTTAAGAGAAAAGGCCCGAACTAACAGAATTATTGAAAATACAAGAAGACCTAGTTTGGGAGAGTTAACCTTCACTGGCAGCAGAAGAAGCTGGGATCCTATTTTCATTTCACCGGGACCGAGAATTATGAAGATCATAGAAGAAGATCAGAAGTCCGAAGAATTCCTGAGAGCTTCCCATTACTCTCCACAATCGATTTTATTAAAAGCCAGAACACTTTTATTGGATGAAGATAAGTTAAGCTGAGCCTTGTCAACTGTTTACAGACGTCCACAGCCAGTCGAAGCTTTCGTCGACTCGGTAACAAAAAACAACCTATTTTAATCTCACTATATTTAGAGTAAATAATTTTGTTTTGTAATACTTGAGTAACCTTAATTATGCATTTTACCTGGCCTTACTAATGGTTCCAAGAACTTTACGAACCCTGGGATAAGAACTATTTATTATTATTTTTCATTTGTATAAGTCTATGGAATTGGATTGATTGATAATCGATATATTTTTGTGTGATCGATTTGATTATATTGTTATTTTGGAAATAACGGGTACTGTGAATTAATAGATAAAATTAATAAAGGATCTTGATGGTATGAGATAATATTTGAAGTTATTGCAGAATAGATACTATAAGTAGTGGTTGTAATAATTTACAATAAGAGGTTTATTCAAACCTGATGAACAACTAACCTATAAGTACGCTTATTACAAGTGGCAGCGCTAAATACTTACAGCTGGTGGAACGGGAGATCGCGGAACTAGCGTGTTTTCAGTGCAAACTTTGAATAGAATTTTCTAACATCGAGTGACTAGGGTTGACAAAAATACCCATTACATTCAGTCAATACTCTATACATATCGCTAATATTACCCAACCACTGAAAACTAAGTTAAATCTATATTGTAGTATGATTATCAGTTAAAAAAAAAACATTATTATAATTATATTTGTCTAATAACATATTTTCAGGAGGTTTCATCGGTCACAACCGAATAGATAAATTAATAAATAACAAAACACAGAAACCAAGTGATCTGTTACAAATTGGCGCATACCAACGTGGAGCTGGATTGAACCCCAGTACACACACTCACATACTTGTAAACGTTGTATTCCAAATTGGAACCCAACAGTGGTGCTTTCACACATCTTCATATAAGTAAATAAAATATCGTAACTCAGATTTGTTACAATATATATATATTGTAGCATAACAAAATTATCACACTAAACATTTAACTTAATGCAACATAAATAAAGGAGAAAAGTTCCATAGTGAGTGAGAAGAATGAATTGTTTTAAGAATTAAACTAGAAACTGTATAATTAAGTCAATAAAATGTTAATAAGAATAAAAAATAACAAAGAAAACCATTGATCAAAATAACTTACTATGTAAAAACCCAATAAACCAGCAGTATACCCAGTAGATTGGTGAAGCAGTAAAAAGGGAAGGACAAGAAAAAGGAAATAAAAGGATGAAACAATATTAATAATGGAAATTTATAAGGTCACGAAGCAGAGAAACCACAAGACCAGAAATTACTAACATAATAATGAAGAAAGGACAAAATAGGTCAAGATTCCTACAAAGAGCCTAGAAACAAGAAGAGCTATTCCAAAAAATGATAATCATGGAATACATACCTTTAAACAAAATTAAAACCAATATATTTAGACCCAGTAACAAGTTACAAGATACAATCCCAAAGAAAACCGAATTGTATACTAGTTATAAGTATAATATGTGAAAAATTATTAAAAGGACTACCATTAGTGTAGACAAAAATAAGTGATACACTATAATAAAGTGTAGTGTAAGAAATCTATTAAAAAGACTACCATCAGTGTAGGGAAATATTATATAGAAAATAAAAGACAGTCTAATGACTGAGGTCAATTTTGATAGTAAAAGTGTTTTCAAAAATTAAGTAGTATAAGAAAATAATAGGTATAAGATGTTTTTATTTTTTTTTATTGTGTTACCAAAAATAATTATAATGAACACTAGAGACAGTGAATAACTGAAGGTGTCAGTAATTATAAGATGTTTTTATTTTTATTTCATTATATTACTAAAATAGTTATAATAAACACAAGAGACAGTGGATAACTGAAAGTGTTATTAGGCATACGATGTTTTTATTATGTTTAAATGATATTAAAAAAAAAATTTGGTAGATATAAGATATTCCATTGTATTTTAAAATCATGTTATTTAATTTTCAAGTTTGTAAGGCAGAGAGGCAAGTAGGAAATAGAAATGTAATAATTTTATTTTTAAAACTGTAAACCATATATAATGTACAAAGCAGACTAGCTAAGACACCACTTTAGAAAACACAGACTAGTAATGTAAACCCAAAACTATCTATCAGAGAATCAAACTACATAATAAGGAATAGAATTCAATACATACAACACAGAAATTGAAAATATAATTAATACAGATACAATTAATAGCGAATGGAATGACAAAGGAAAGAAAATTAACTTATTTTTGAAACAAATAATACTAGGCCTATAATGGTAATCAAATCAGACTAAACAATAAATTAATCAATATTGAAGTGTTTTAACAGCAAAATTATTAACAACAAAGATAATCACGGAGTTATTAAGAATATTCCATGGAAATATTATCAGAAAAAACAATTAAAAACCATTTAAACACTAAATTTGTACAAAATATGAGGCATACAATAATTATAAAAAATTGTAATTTTTGGGCTTAAATGAACTTGAAACAAACCCAGCTATATATCCAAATATGTAAAATTAATTAATCAATATTACTGAGTAGTTAGATTTATGTAAAATTAAGAAATATTTGAAATACAGTAAAAAATAAGAAAACTTATTATGTATATTTAGATGGTGAACCAAGTCTTAGACAGATATTTTTATAATTGAACAATATAAAGAGGAAAAAGACATATCACAAATTACCCTAAAACGACGACGTTCAGAGTTTAGTCTATTGTTAATCGTGAAGACGACTAGTTGAAAATGTATTAACAGAATACCGAAAAAGAGTAATTTTGTGTAAAACCGAGTGTGGTTATGCGGAGTGTAACAGAGGTTATCTAAAAATGAAAATAACATCAACTAGTCATATTTAACACCTCACTAATTCCAAACAACAGTAATAACTTCATAAAACACAAGCACCAGAAATCAACGGCCATTTTGAGACAATTTTGGACCATATTCGCAGAACACGTATACACATATTTGAACACCGGACACTTCACAAGAAACCCATCACGAAACGACATCGCAGGAGAAGAAAGGACACTCTACACTATATTCCTGGACCAACACTACTTCGCAGAGAAGGGAATATTCATTTATTTCTGCGGGAGAAGCTCAGCCAGTTCCAGCAGTATAGCAGCTAACATCGAGGTGACGGCAGCCATACTTGATTCCCGGACCACCACGAGGACACGGCCAGCTTGAAGGGAGTGACGTCATTTCGTCGAATGGTTCGATATTAATTTTCCTAATTGACAATTTAAATAATAATATTGTTTTATTTCAGCCATAATAATTTAGTTTAAGAATACCTGTAAGAATGTATCTTGTTCCTTGCCCTCTGACCATTTCGACTCGTTAAAAGAACCATAATTACTAACCTTGTAAAAAATATATTTTATTAATCTTGTTCGCTACCGACTGGAGCACATATCAGCCAATGCCTTGGCCATGCGCAGTTTGACTGGCGCATAATTTTGAATGTCAATAAATGAACATCATTATTCAGTTACAAGAGTTGTCTTTATTTATATAATTAATGTTAACTATTTTTTTTTTCTAAACAAAAAAAATTTACAGTGCTAGAATAAATATCTAAGAAAAGTACACCCACAATTAATTAATTATTTATTAATTAATTAAATTAACCAATTAAACCAAAACTCAATATTAGTACAAATTTCATAACTTACAAAATTTTATTTTATTATCAATCCATCACACTTAATTATAAAATATTATTTATATTTAATTTATTCTTTGTAATTGGTGAATCCAAAGTGGAGCTGTATCATCGGCGAGTTCAACACCGAGATTCAGACAACATAATTCTTGCTATCTATATTCTTTTATTTATATTTGTAATATTGTTTATATTACAATATATATATTGTAACAAGTACAAATAAATAATGTAAGTTCGTTTAAACCTTTTTGTTCTTCAACGTTACGCTCCCCTGTTGTGAGCGTCGATTTGTAACAAGACCTGTTTTCTCTGGTTACAAATAAATATTTCTTCGTATTGTACAAAGAGAGAAAAAAAATTTTTATTAAAAAAAAAAATTGTTTATGTTTGTGTTATTGTAATAATTTAGAAATAATCCTGGTTCTGCGTTTTGATTAACATTTTAAAATTCTGTGAGTTTATTTTGGTTAAATTTTACATTTCTGGTTGACCTTAACTAAATCTGGAGTTAATCAGATTATCTGCTGACAGTAATAGATTTGTGATTTTCAGCTTTGCTCCAGTATATCACTTTCAGTTGATCCTTGTCGTCTCCCAGTAAGTCCTGTAGTTAGTTAAACTCTTAATTTAATATCTATATATATAAAAGAGAAATACCACTGACTCACTGACTGATTCATCACGAAATCTCCGATACTATAACACCTAGAAACTTGAAATTTGGCATGTAGGTTCCTTATGTGATGTAGGTATCCGCTAAGAAGGGATTTTTGGAAATTCGACCTTTAAAGGGGGAAAAAGGGGGGGAAGTTTGCCTGACTGACTGACATAGAATCAACGTAGAGCAAAAACTACTGAATGGATATCAATGAAACTTTGAACATAGCTTCATCATAGGTCTTAGGTGCTCACTAAGAAACGGTTTTAAAAACTTTCACTCCTAAGGGGCAAACCCCCCCCCCATTGTATCTATGTATGTATGTTCCACATCTCCTCCTAAACCACTGGACCGATTTCAACCAAACTTGGCACAAATATTTTACACGACGGGAGAACCAACATAGGATAGGTGTTTTTTTCGATGGGGTCCTTTGGGGGGTTCTTTGGGGTCTTTCACATCTCCTCCTAAACCACTGGACCGATTTCAACCAAACTTGGGACAAATATTTTACGCAGCGGGAGAACCAACATAGGATATGTGTTTTCTTCGATGGGGTCCTTTGGGGGTTCTTTGGGGTCTTCCACATCTCCTCCTAAACCACTGGACCGACTTCAACCAAACTTGGCACAAATATTTTACGCAACGGGAGAACCAACATAAGATAGGTGTTTTTTTGAACTTCGGGGGGTCCTTTGGGGTCTTCCACATCTCCTCCTAAACCACTGGACCTATTTCAACCAAACTTGGCACAAATATTTTACGCAATGGGAGAACCAACATAGGACAAGTGTTTTTTCGATACGATCCTTTGGGGGGTCCTTTGGGGTCTTCCACATCTCCTTCTAAACCACTGGACCGATTTCAACCAAACTTGGCACAAATATTTTACACAACGGGAGAACCAACATAGGACAGGTGTTTTTTTCGATACGATCCTCTGGGGGGTCCTTTGGGTCTTAAACAACTATTAGATCTGGTTACTATGGCAACCCAATAGAATAGATTCTTGTTACCATAGCATCGGTGGAAGTCTCCCGCGTAGGAAATAGCGCGGGAGTCGTCCGACGGGCCTTCCCCGGAGTTCATCCACGGAACCCGGGGAGTCTTAGGTCGGATCCCGCGAAAGACGGCGGGGCCAGAGTCCACGGTTCTTATAAATAAAGATATAGGTTATGATATCAAAGGTGGTGTATGCATCTTAAGAAACGTCTTAATAGTGTGTGAATTCAGAGTTGTTTCAGTTTGAATTTAAAAGTGGATAAGTTAAGATCGAAGTAAGTTATAAGCGAGTACAAAAAACAAAGTTTTGATAGCGAATGTATTCAGATCATAGAGCTCAGACAATATAAATGCACTTGCTTCAGTTTGAATTTAAAAATTGATAAGCTGAAATCTATAGAGGTATTGTATTGTTAGAATAAGTTTAGGAGACACTAATTTAACAAATGCCTTATTTCAACATTAACACAATGAATTATAAAACGACAGTTAAATACGCAGCGCGTGCAAGTACTGTAGACATTTTATTGAAAACTAATTTAGCTGTTCGCCCTCTCCCAGAGTTAGAAATCGAGCAGGAGCATCACGCGCAACAGAATTCTTCTCCAGATATAAGAATACAGTTTATGACATGTTCTTAAACAGGTGTGCTACAGAGTATTCCTCCAGTGAGAATGCGAACGTAACAATATAAGGAAGATTATACAGTACACAAGTAATATAACGTTAGAACAAGAATAGGTGCCTATGAGCCTATGAATAAATTATGAACCCGAGCAACGCTGGGTAAATCGGCTAGATATAGATATCTATATAAGCCAAATACCACTGACTGACTCACTGATCACGATATCTCTGAAACCACTGAATGGATATCAATGAAACTTTGAACATAGCTTCATCATAGGTCTTAGGTGCTCACTAAGAAACGGTTTTAAAAACTTTCACTCCTAAGGGGCAAAAAACCTAATACGGAAATTTATAGCGGGAATTGCATACTTGGTAAATGAAGTGGTTGACATCTCAGTTTACTGGAAACCCCGAATACATTTAGTCCTGAGTTTTTAATCATTGTTTTAAATTGAAAAAACTTCGTTGTTTGCAGGTTCTTATAGTCGAGAAAAATTCAAAGTTCAATTAATTAATAAATGTATGTCCTTTTTTTCTCGGAAACGGCTCTAACGATTTTTTCGAAATAAATAATAAATAGCTGTTGCTATGAATGTAAATAGACAAACTAAGATTTCAGAATTTGTACAATCTATCTAATCCTATACTATTAAGCGAGCAATAATTGTACAATTACGTACAACGTGAAACTCCGTAGCGAAGCACGGGTATTTTGCTAGTGTCAAATAATTGTAAAATCCAGATAATTGAAATAATTTAATTTATTAATAATAATTCTTAAAGATCGATTTAAAATCGATGTTGAGCAAATATTCGACTCTTTCACAGGGATATATCGATTTGCAATTACAGGTTATTTTTATATAAATATTAAAAAAGGTTCTTTCAACGATTATAATTATATAGTCAGAGAAGGGTAGGCCTAGAAAGTATAACATGTACAAAAATAAGTCTTAATAAATAATAAATGACAATTTGTTAATAATATATAATGTTTGTAGTATACAATTTATACCCAATCGTTGACTAGATGACTTCGTTGCTGGTTGATACTTTGCATCATGGGAAAATCAAAATGGCGGCACGTCTCGCTGTGGAATATTACTGTGAATTGATGGTTGGAAATTCTGATAATAAATTCACCTTCACAACTGTTTTATTGGTCTCCGTGATAGTGTATATTGTCTATTGTGTTGTTCTGGTATCCTGGATAAGTGTTCAGTATTCACTGGTGTTAATTGTCTTATTTTAGATGTATTGAATGTTTGCTGGTTATGGCAAAAAATCGAGAAGTTGTTACGAAGTGAATTATTAATGTTAGGTTGTTTGACTGGTTTAATTCACTTGTATGGTGTTGTGTGTTGTTTGTTTTCACTGTTGTGGTAGAGTATTTCACTGATTTTAAGTCAAAAAGTGTCAATCTAGGTAACTCTCGTATTTCACTTATTTTCAACTTTTACTCCATTACAATTTGTTATACGGTTTTATAACGCGATCGAGCATCAACCGTTCCCGTTGAATGTTAATAATGAACTCTTTTACTTCCTTCGTCTTAGGAAATATCTTGCCAAGTTAATATTGGAAAAGTATTGTTAAATAATTTTCACTTCCTATTTAGGTAATTATAAAGTACATTATATATGGAATATTTTTAGTTTATTGATTGCTTTCATGAACTATTAACCACATAATTGGTTTATTTATCTCATTCTGTTTAATTTGATATGTCATAATCCATATTTATTGAGATTTTTGTTAAAATAGCCATATTTCTGTGTTTTTGGAAATCTAGGCCCAAAATTCGGTTTCCTGTTCTTGTACAAAATTCCTGCCATTTTAGGTGTTATATATATAATTATAATAAATTTCAAATGGTCACAAATCTTTTGCTTTCCTTAATTCCTTATAAATTTAACATTTGAACTGTCTTTTAGTGATAATTCATTAATTTACTATTTCTCCTCTGAAATAGTTAGTTTTTACATTTCGAAAATTTTTAATAATTTAAGACATTTTTCTATATTACTCTTTTAAAGCATAGGATCATTTACAGTAGTTAGTTATCGATCCACCTTACATAAATCTTGTTAGTTTACATGGTTCATAGGTTAATTAACTAGTTTATATTAATTTTTGGGAATTCATTATTTGGCCTAGAGTTTAGTATTTTACATATATGGTTTTTTCAAATAAAGTTAATTCTACACCTCCTCTAACTTTTAAAAGTTAACATAACATGAAATATAATTGCTTACATAACTACTGATACCAGTAGCATATAATTCATGCTACTAATACAAAAAATAATATTTGACATGAATTAGCAGTCTTCAAAGTTAGACATGTTTGTTGGAACTATTTTGAACATACATTTTAAACATTTTATAAACTGATACAGCATCCATACCTAAACATTTTAATCTGTATGCATGCTGTTATGTAACTAAAACATCTTACACTAAATATAATCCTTATTCTATAGGAACTCTTTGAAAGTTGGAGTTCTTAGGCTCTAAACATTATTAGCCATTTAAATTTCTTAAACTTTATTTAACTTAAGTTACTTTCAGTCTTTTCTGATTATACTATATTATTATCTTTAATCCCCTTGTACAATAAACATTCCCCACATACTTTCTTTATTATTGGCATTACTATGAATGTTTTGATATAAAAAAGTGACCTTATTTATGAAATATAGGAAATATTTGTCATTTCAATATTTCATCACCTGTTAATTATAAAATATAAAAGTTATTTAATAGCACCTTGTTTAAGTTATAGTTACACATTAACTTGAAGTTTATTATACTTAAAACCAATTCCACTGGTACACATTCACTGTTGGTTCTAACTTATATTTGAGTTTTATTATATTCTCAGACCAAACCTTTTGTCATAATGGACTGTGAAGATTTGTTTATTTTACCATATAATAACTTTAGTTGGTTCACTTCTTATCATACTACTAAATACTTTTGTCTATAATTAAGTTACAATTTCATAAGGTTTTGGGGTGTTATACTTTCTTTTGTGGTATTAACATTTGGTTTGGGGTTCATGGTCGTTAATAATAGGTTTTTATTGTGGTTTTTCCATCCTATATCTTCCTTTCTTCTCTTCTTCCTTCTTGGGTTTGGGGTATCTTCTTTATCATGCTACTAAACTTCCTCTTCTCTCTTGGGTTCGGAGTATCTTCTTTATCATGCTACTAACTTTACTCTTCTTTCTTGATTTCAGGATATCTTGTTTATCACCTGCTACTAAACTTCCTCTTCTTTCTTGGGTTCGGAGTATCTTATTTATTGCATGCTACTAACTTTACTCTTCTCTCTTGGGTTCGGAGTATCTTCTTTATTGCATGCTCCTAATCTCCTGGGTAATCTGCTGATTTTTTAAAACGAGTTTCCTTTAATTTATTTTCTTGAATTTTATTGTTGCATTTTTATTACTTAATTACTTTTTTTTTATATAGTGGTGTTTTTCTTTGAAGTGTAATTTTATTTTCATTTGAAATTCTTGGTTATATGTAATTTAATTATTTTTATGATCTTAATGGAATTAATTTTTAGTGGATTATCTGTCATGCTACAGATTGCCCTCCTCCAGAAGTGATTTTTTTCAGACTATACTTGGTTTGTCTGAAATAATTGCTTATGATAATTATTATAGTTTTTTAGTATTCTTGACTTCCTTCCATTTCAAAATTTTTCTTATATATATTTGAGCTTACATCTTTTTCCTTCTTACTTGATCTTCCTTGATAGTAATAGTCATCTGAGTTTCATATTTATTATTTTATTTTCGTTTTTCTTCTTAGTATTTTATCCTTGGGATATTTATTCCCTATCATTCCCTAACATGTGAGCTGGTGCAGTTCAGAGAGGCACTGTACGCTACTTCCTCTGCTGTCCAATACTTCACTTCTATTTGAGTACAGAGGCAAATCATCTCTGCTCAAAAAACATATTAATACTGCTGGAATTATCTACCGACAGTTATTAAAAAAAATTACATCAGAATAGTACACTTTTGTTACTATTTAAAAAATATCTTTGGATACTTCACTTCTTATATTGCTCAGAGATTTTAATATTCCTATCACAGTTGTTCTTCTGACTTGTTAACTTGATGGTTATTTCATTTGGTATCATGGTGGGAAGCTCTTTTCTTAATATAATTATCAATGTTTATTATCATACAAAGTTTTTGTTATTAGTTCTTTATTCTTCTCTGGTTTTTATTACATTCGGCTTTTGTTTATTGTAGCATATAATTCTGATATATTTGTTTGTTTCTCAGTTTTTATTTGTTCCACTTGTTCCATGTTCTAGAACTTTCTTATAATTGTCTTTATTACATTTGACACTTATTTCATGATTTCATTATTGATTTATTTAATTACATTTATAACTCTGATTCTTTTCTTAAATTACTCCTCTCTGGTTTTTTATTCAAATGAATGTTTTAATTATTTGTTAATGAGGTCATTGTTTCTCTTTATACCACTTCAAAGTTTTATTATTTTTATTTCCACATAAGTTTATTCAGTTAATCGTATCACTGGTTTTTATTTCTTTTTATATCATTTCATAGAAGGTTTTTACCATTTATTGGTTGAAATTAGACATTATTGTATTCTTTTAGAATTGATTGGTTTAATTCTAAATTCTTTTTCTTTCATATATCTCATAATGATTTTCTATAAATATGGTAAATATATTGTATTAGTACCATAAATATGGTATGAATTCTCTTCTTTTTATTTCACCATAGTTTTTTCATTTCTAGATTGTAGTAAGGTGCTCTTACTTAATTTTTTAATTTTGTAGGTGTTTAACCTTTCAAAATTCTTCTCTTTTTATTTTCTCAAATGGTTTCTTTCAAATAATTGTAGTAAGGTGGTCTCACTATGTTTTTGGAATTTTTAGGGTTTTTCAATATTCAAAATTCTTTTTATTTATTTTTCCAAATAGTTTTCATAATAATCTGTAGTAAAGTGTACTTACTTTGTTTTTGAATTTTTATTATTTTTTAATTCAAATTCATTTTCTTTTTATATTATATTTCCAAATAGTTTTTTCATAATAATGGTAGTAAGGTGATCTTACAATGTTTTGGAATTTTTATGTTTTTCAATATTCAAAATTCTTTTTATTTAATTCAAATTGTTTCTTTCAAATCATTGGTAGTAAGTTGATCTTACGTTGTTTTTGAATTTCGTGATTTTTTATTCAAAATTCTTTCTATTTCACTCTTCATGATACTTCTTCATGGATGCCTGGTTATATACACCCTTTATTTTTTTCTTTGGAGACTATATAGGGTCCAGTGTATAAGAGTAATAATTTCTTAGTTATCCCTTCCAGTGAACTTGGTAACTCCCTATTTTTTAATAATACTTTTTCACCAATGGTATAGGTAATTGTTTTACCCATACCTTTATGATATTTAATTCGCCGTTTCTCCTGGTCTTCGGCCACCTTGTTATAAAATTTAATTCTATAAAAACTATAGTTATTTTCACTCGGGAACTCCAATATTTCTTCGATCTCCCTTGGGGGTTGTCTTTCGTACATGGCGGAGTATGGGGTAATTCCTATGGCTGGGTGGTATGCCAGGTTGAGGAATTCTTCTGTGGCCTCTAGATATTCTTGCCATCTCCTCTGTTGATCGTGGCAATAAGTTCGTAATATTCGCCCCACCTCTCGTAATACTCTCTCTGCCAGGTTGCTGCTCGGGTGGTATACCGAGGTTTTATACGTATGAACCCCCATCGACAGTAGGGTATCCCGCCATTTTTTCCCCTTGAATTGGGTTCCGTGGTCGGTGATGATCGAAACTGGTTTTCCTACGTTTGGGAAGTATTGGTTGGTTAAGATGTTGAGAATTTTATTTGTAGTCGCCCGATTTGCTGGGTATAGCTTGATGAACTTCGTGAAATGGTCCACCACGATGACTAGATACTTGTATCTGTGACGACCCCCACTGCGGGGAAATGGCCCGCAGATGTCCAAAAATACTTTTTCCATCTTCGCCTGAGATGTTATTGGAATCATTTGCCCATCCTTTTTCTCGTTATTCGATTTCACGAGTTGGCAAATGCGGCAACTCTTTATATATTTTCGGACCTTCCGGTTAATATCTTTAAGGTGGCAGCTCTCTTCCAGGGCCTTTATCACCTTTAAGGCGCCCATATGCCCATATCGAACATGATAGTTATTTACTATCTCCTTTTCGATATGGGATGGAATGATAACCTTCCATTTCTCCTGCCTCAAAGATGGTAGTATGAACAGTACATTATTATGAATTTTATAATATCGGGCGATAGTCTCGTCCCCTGCTTCCAATCTCGTCTTAATGGATTGTAATTTCGGGTCTGCTTGTTGGTGGGTGCTCAGGTTTTCCAATAATGATTCTAGATCGGCTCTGTTACTAAGAATGTGGTATACCTTAAGTACACTCTCTTTCACCCCATCCAAAGTTTGCTTATCAATGTCGATTCGTGACAACACGTCCGCAACGACATTCTTCTTTCCGGGGATGTACTCCCACTTAAGATCATACTCTTGTAGTAACAGTATCCACCGGGTCAACCTTCCGTACTGAGCTTGCATCTCCTTAAGAACGATATGGACTTATGGTCTGTCCGGACGGTAACGGGGTAACCAAGGATGTAGGTGCGGAATTTTCCGCACGCGAACACTACACTTAACAACTTTTTCAGTGACGTGATAATTCTTTTCGCACTGGTTTAACGCTCTACTGGCAAAGCAAATCACGAGATGTTCGCCCTCCTCATCCTCTTGATACAGTGTTGTGCCAAGGCTAATGTCGCTGGCATCGCAATTCAGGAAGAACGGTTTGCTGAAATCCGGATGGCGAAGTATGATTGGTTCAAGGAACTTTTGTTTAATCAGCGTTAAGGTTTCATTCTGCTCTATACCCCATATCCATTTATTCTTGGATGACAGTTGCGGCTGAAATTTGGCGGTCAATTCAGAATACTTTTCCTGGAACTTGCGGTAGTAATTACAGAGCCCCAGGAATGACTGTAATTGCCTTCGATTCTTCGGTGTTGGAAATTTCTGAATCGCTTCTACTTTTTCAGCCGACGGTGAGATTCCCTGGTCGTTCAATATAAAGCCCAAGAATTGAATTTCCTTGGCTATGAAGTGAGATTTTTCTAGCTTTAGCGTGATGTTATTCGCAGCTAATTTCCTTAACACATGTTCCACATGGTAGCAGTGTTCCTCCCAAGTTTCTGAGGACACTAGCAAGTCATCTATGTACACGGTGGTGAATTGCAGTGCTTCCTGGCCAAGTATCTGGTCCATGCAGTGTACAAAGACTGCGACCGAATTCACTAGTCTGAAGGGCAATCTCTTAAACTGGTAGTTCCGCCCTTCGAATATGAAGGCCAGATACTGGCGACTCTGTGGATGCAATTCCACTTGCCAGTAGCCGCACACCGTGTCCCAGGTACTAAAGTACTTGGTACCGTGGAACCGTTTTAAAATCTCTTCAATCTCACCGGGCGAAGTCCTGTCATTAATAATCATTTTATTAATTTCCCGCGCATCTAGGCATAAACGGACTTGTCCGTTTTTCTTAGGAATAGCCACGATAGGACTTGTGTATGGGGATTGGCTACTCTCTATAATGTCACGGTTAATCATCTTAGTTATTTCAGCTCTTACTGCTTCCTTTCGTGATTGCGCGATGGGGTATGACTTCCGGTTAAAGTCCACTGTGTCTCGGAATTGTAGAGTACACTGGAAGTTTTTTACTTTACCGGGCTCGTCTGAAAATACTGATTTATACTGTTCGTAAATATGAATTAATTTGTTTGCTTGGTGTTGTTGCAACCTTTCTCCTGTTATACCGCTCCGGAAATCCCTAATCTCCTGGATCTTTTGGGACCATAAGTCCTCATTAGCGTTATCGTCTATCTTCTGTTCAATAATAGGATTTTGATGTATATAATTGATCTTACGAATCTGTTGGTGGATATTGTTGGGAATTACTTGGTAGCTACCAACCAAGTCAGCCGTCCAAGTTTGTCCGTTGGTGAACAGTGACAATTTCTCTGTTCGTAAGTCAATTATGGCGGAGTTCCGCCTGAGCACATCGCACCCGACCAATATGTTAAATGGCAGCCCGCTCGCCACTAAGAATTCCATTTCGATAGCTATACCGCAGCTCATCACACTGGCGGAGACTTGCCTTCGTATTGTCTTATTTTGGCGGCCGGTTGCACCTAACAAAATAATATTATTTAACGGCAATGTCAGGAATGTTCGTCCGCATTCTCTTTGTATTCTCTTCAACTCAGTAGTACTTATTATGGATACGTTGGAACCAGTATCGATCATTAAACTGGCGGGGATTCCTTCTACCTCCGCATTTATATGTATTATCTCGTGATTAATGTTATTGGTGGGACTAGTATCGTCCTCCTCCAATAATTCGTGTCGGATGTTCTTTAGGTAATTACAACCGATTATAGTGATACGATTATTTTCAGTTGTATGTGTCAACTCATTTAAATACCCAGGGTTTAGGAGCAGCAACGGGTTTCGGTGATTTATTACTGCCTCCTCCCGTTTAAATGCTCGACATCATTGTTATGGTGTGTCGCACTGGTAGATGCATCATTCGGGAGACCTAGAGTGGGTCCCTGCCGCTCTGTTCGATGATCTGCCGGTTGTTCGCTGTTGGTCAGCCGTTCGGTGTTATCTAGGCTGGTACTCCGTCTAGCAGGATTGTACCTTGGTTGGTCACGTTCTCGGCTCCTCCGCCTATCTTCATATTCATGATAGCTGTTGCGTCTCTGGTGGTAATACCTACGTTGGCGACCATCTTCCGCTCGGATGAAATTTACTCTCGGTCGAGAAAACCTATTATTATTGGTGTTACTATTCTGTGGATTGCCACGACTATTATTATTATTATAATAACGATCGTTATTATAATTGGGGCTTCTCTGACTATTAGGGTTTGGGTAGTATGGATTTCGGTTACCCTGATAACCATTATTTGGTCGATTATTGTTCGGATTATTTTGGACCTGGTTATTATTATTATTGTTGTTGGTCTGTGGATAGGCTCGGTTTCCTTGATATCCAGTGTTGTTGTTGGTTGCACCGTGGTTGGTATTTGTATAAGTTCTAGGTTCTGGCCGATCATTTCTTCTCCGGCTTTGTCGGTAGTATTCCTCATTTTCGTAGTTCTCGAGGAGTTCTGTCATGGCCTGTATGGTCTTAATTTGGCTGCCTCTCCTCACTCGAATCACCTCCTCATCATAATGATACGACAGCTTGTTGATTAGGCATTCTTCAGGTATGGCTGGTTCCAAATGTTTGGCCATACATACTTTGCCAAGGAAGTATGCCGTCATGAAGCTACCCAGTTGTGGTTTATAATGTCCGTGACATATGTTGTCACGGATTAAATTTTGGGTCGTTTCAGACCAACACTTCGCATTGAAGAGGCTTTTAAACTGCTGGTAGTTCTCTATGTCACTGCGGTTGGCCATCCACCAATGATCGCTCATTTCTCGGAAGGACTCGTCCAATAGTTCTCGGTTATTTACTCATCTGTCGCCCCTATGTTTGTCCATGTATTCTTCGATTCGGGCCAAGAACTCCATTGGCTTTCGTTTATATTGTCTGAAGTTCAACCATTCTCTATGTTCGTTCATGGGGAAATTATTGAAACTAGTCGGCCGGTTCCGGATTACCTCCATCTCTTCCTGGCTCTGTCGCACTTGTCCATTGATATTTGTCATTGCCGCTTCCATACCGTCACACCTCTCTGTTACTTGGGTTCGCACCTTATTTATTTCCTCCTGTGCTTCCTTTCGGTTTTCTTCCCATTTAGTTTTCTGGTGTTCTTTGACCTGGGTAATTTCCATATTTATTACCTCCCTGACTTCCTGTATTTCACCCTCAGTTTGACGACATCTTTCGTCCACTTCCCTGATCTGTTGGTTTATGATTACTACCTCTTGTTCCAATTTTTTAACTATGGATTTCTTAGTGTCGTTTATTTTTCTATTCAACTCTTCTTTTGCCAACTCTATTTTCTCCTCTACCTTATTCATGATTTCCTGGTTGACTTCCCTTAGTTCTTCTCTTAACCGTTGGTTATTCTCGTCCATTTTCTCCTCCATTTTCTGATTATTTTCCTCCAACTTTTCCTTCAGTTGTTGATTCTCGTTTTCCATCTTCCTACTATTCTCCCTTAACTCTTCCCTTAATAGTTGGTTGTCATCTTCCATCTTCTTACTGGTTTCCTCCATCTTCTCTTCCATTTTATTACTGTTTTCTTCTAGGTCCTTCCTTAATTTTTTTTTCGTGGATTCTATGTTCTTATTTATATCTTCCAACTTCTTATTTAAAGACTGGTTGTCTTCCTTCTTTTCTTTACTATTTTCTTCCTTTGTTGCTTGGTTGTCCTTTCTCACTTGCAGGAACATTTCCATTATTTTGTCCAAAATGGGATCTTCTGTTGTTTGGGATTTCTGCTTTTCCTTCTCTGGGACATTGTCGTCCCCTGTTTGCGTTGGTACTTCAGGTTGTTCCTCTGGTGGTGCGGGTTGTTTATGTTCCACCGGTGTTACTAGCACTTCTGGATCCTCCACGGATGTTGCCTCCTTGTCCCCCATATCGACTTCCTTTTCGGCCTCTGCCGCCCTCTTCTTAGAAGTAGCTCGTCGTTGCATTTTGCCTCCTTCACTACAGTATAATCGCTGCCAAGCTTAATAAATTAAGCCCTCTAGTTGGACGCCAATTTGTAACAAGTACAAATAAATAATGTAAGTTCGTTTAAACCTTTTTGTTCTTCAACGTTACGCTCCCCTGTCATGAGCGTCGATTTGTAACAAGACCTGTTTTCTCTGGTTACAAATAAATATTTCTTCGTATTGTACAAAGAGAGAAAAAAAATTTTATTTAAAACAAATTTTCGTTAAAAAAAATTGTTTATGTTTGTTTGTTATTGTAATAATTTAGAAATAATCCTGGTTCTGCGTTTTGGTTAAAATTTTAAAATTCTGTGAGTTTATTTTGGTTAAATTTTACACTTCTGGTTGACCTTAACTAAATCTGGAGTTAATCAGATTATCTGCTGACAGTAATCGATTTGTGATTTTCAGCTTTGCTCCAGTATATCACTTTCAGATAATCCTTGTCGTCTCCCAGTAAGTCCTGTAGTTAGTTAAACTCTTAATTTAATATGTGAAATAATTGTAAAATCCAGATAATTGAAATAATTTAATTTATTAATAATAATTCTTAAAGATCGATTTAAAATCGATGTTGAGCAAATATTCGACTCTTTCACACGGATATTTCGATTTGCAATTACAGGTTATTTTTATATAAATATTAAAAAAGGTTCTTTCAACGATTATAATTATATAGTCAGAGAAGGGTAGGCCTAGAAAGTATAACATGTACAAAAATAAGTCTTAATAAATAATAAATGACAATTTGTTAATAATATATAATGTTTGTAGTATACAATTTATACCCATTCATTGACTAGACGACTTCGTTGCTGGTTGATACTTTGCATCATGGGAAAATCAAAATGGCGGCACGTCTCGCTGTGGAATATTACTGTGAATTGATGGTTGGAAATTCTGATAATAAATTCACCTTCACAACTGTTTTATTGGTCTCCGTGATAGTGTATATTGTCTATTGTGTTGTTCTGGTATCCTGGATAAGTGTTCAGTGTTCACTGGTGTTAATTGTCTTATTTTAGATGTATTGAATGTTTGCTGGTTATGGCGAAAAATCAAGAAGTTGTTACGAAGTGAATTATTAATGTTAGGTTGTTTGACTGGTTTAATTCACTTGTATGGTGTTGTGTATTGTTTGTTTTCACTGTTGTGGTAGAGTATTTCACTGATTTTAAGTCAAAAAGTGTCAATCTAGGTAACTCTCGTATTTCACTTATTTTCAACTTTTACTCCATTACAATTTGTTATACGGTTTTATAACGCGATCGAGCATCAACCGTTCCCGTTGAATGTTAATAATGAACTCTTTTACTTCCTTCGTCTTAGGAAATATCTTGCCAAGTTAATATTGGAAAAGTATTGTTAAAATAATTTTCACTTCCTATTTAGGTAATTATAAAGTACATTATATATGGAATATTTTTAGTTTATTGATTGTTTTCATGAACTATTAAACACATAATTGGTTTATTTATCTCATTCTGTTTAATTTGATATGTCATAGTCCATATTTATTGGGATTTTTCTTAAAATAGCCATATTTCTGTCTTTTTGGAAATCTACGCCCAAAATTCGGTTTCCTGTTCTTGTACAAAATTCCTGCCATTTTAGGTGTTATATATATAATTATAATAAATTTCAAATGGTCACAAATCTTTTGCTTTCCTTAATTCCTTATAAATTTAACATTTGAACTGTCTTTTAGTGATAATTCATTCATTTACTATTTCTCCTCTGAAATAGTCAGTTTTTACATTTCGAAAATTTTTAATAATTTAAGACATTTTTCTATACTACTCTTTTAAAGCATAGGATCATTTACAGTAGTTTGTTATCGATCCACCTTACATAAATCTTGTTAGTTTACATGGTTCATAGGTTAATTAACTAGTTTATATTAATTTTTGGGAATTCATTATTTGGCCTAGAGTTTAGTATTTTACATATATGGTTTTTCAAATAAAGTTAATTCTACACCTCCTCTGACTTTTAAAAGTTAACATAACATGAAATAAAATTGCTTACATTACTACTGATACCAGTAGCATATAATTCATGCTACTAATACAAAAAATAATATTTGACATGAATTAGCAGTCTTCAAAGTTAGACATGTTTGTTGGAACTATTTTGAACATACATTTTAAACATTTTATAAACTGATACAGCATCCATACCTAAACATTTTAATCTGTATGCATGCTGTTATGTAACTAAAACATCTTACACTAAATATAATCCTTATTCTACAGGAACTCTTTGAAAGTTGGAGTTCTTAGGCTCTAAACATTATTAGCCATTTAAATTTCTTAAACTTTATTTAACTTAAGTTACTTCCAGTCTTTTCTGATTATACTATATTATTATCTTTAATCCCCTTGTACAGTAAACATTCCCCACATACTTTCTTTATTATTGGCATTACTATGAATGTTTTGAAATAAAAAAGTGACCTTATTTATGAAATATAGGAAATATTTGTCATTTAAATATTTCATCACCTGTTAATTATAAAATATAAAAGTTATTTAATAGCACGTTGTTTAAGTTATAGTTACACATTAACTTGAAGTTTATTATACTTAAAACCACTTCCACTGGTACACATTCACTGTTGGTTCTAACTTATATTTGAGTTTTATTATATTCTCAGACCAAACCTTTTGTCATAATGGACTGTGAAGATTTGTTTATTTTACCATATAATAACTTTAGTTGGTTCACTTCTTATCATACTACTAAATACTTTTGTCTATAATTAAGTTACAATTTCATAAGGTTTTGGGGTGTTATACTTTCTTTTGTGGTATTAACATTTGGTTTGGGGTTCATGGTCGTTAATAATAGGTTTTTATTGTGGTTTTTCCATCCTATATCTTCCTTTTTTCTCTTCTTCCTTCTGGGGTTTGGGGTATCTTCTTTATCATGCTACTAAACTTCCTCTTCTCTCTTGGGTTCGGAGTATCTTCTTTATCATGCTACTAACTTTACTCTTCTTTCTTGATTTCAGGATATCTTGTTTATCACCTGCTACTAAACTTCCTCTTCTTTCCTGGGTTCAGAGTATCTTATTTATTGCATGCTACTAACTTTACTCTTCTCTCTTGGGTTCGGAGTATCTTCTTTATTGCATGCTCCTAATCTCCTGGGTAATCTCCTGATTTTTTTAAAATGAGTTTCCTTTAATTTATTTTCTTGAATTTTATTGCTGCATTTTTATTACTTAATTACTTTTTTTTATAGTTGTGTTTTTCTTTGAAGTGTAATTTTATTTTCATTTGAAATTCTTTGTTATATATAATTTAATTCTTTTACTTCCATGTTCCTTAAGGAAATGGGAGTATGGTGATGGCAAAAAAAATCGTGTTCGAGATTATTGCAGATTCTGATTGTACTACACTCAGAACATGAAAAAAAGTCGTTTTTCGAAAAGTGTCTGTGTGTGTGTCTGTCTGTCTGTCTGTAGATTTTCTTTCTATGGCAAACGATAACAGCCGCAAATTCAAACTGAATCAAATCATTTTTTTGCATACAGCCCTGATTTGTAGAGTACTCACGACCTATTGTTTTTGGTGAAGATCGGTTGAGGGAAAGGGGTAGTTTACCTGCAACGGTTTTTTTTTTAATCAAGGGTAATTGTTTTCTATGGCAAACGATAACAGCCGCAAATTCAAACAGAATCAATTACTCTTTTGCATACTGCCCTGAATTGTAGAGTTCTCAAGACCTATTGATTTTGGTGAAGATCGGTTAAGGGAAAGGGGTAGTTTACTGGTTACGTTTTATGTTTTAAAAGGGTATTTTCTATGGCAAATGATAAGAGCCGCAAATTCAAACAGAATCAAATAATGTTTTGCATACAGCCCTGATCTGTAGAGTACTCAAGACCTATTGTTTTAGGTGAAGATCGGTTAAGGGGAAGGGGTAGTTTACCTGCAACCTTTTATGTTTTAAAAGGGTATTTTTTATGGCAAACGATAAGAGTCGCAAATTCAAACATGATATAGTTTACCCGAGCTATATGGGTTCCCTGGTCATTACTTGGTGGATTTTCCGAGGGTATGTCTCTCCTTTGTTCCCTGCTTCCTCCATCATGCTCGACGCTCCTATTTGTTTTGATTTCTTCCATTATCGTTCCCTTGGTTATTATCCCAATAATCTCTCCCATAGTCAAAATTCCTGCGGCCTGTTCTGTATCTGTTATTATCATGATTAGCATAGTGATTACTTGGGTATTAATTGTTGTGATAACGATTGTTCATAAATTGGTCATTCACCCTTCGGTGATAATTATTATTGTTAAATCGATTTGTTCCTGGACGCGACTCTTGATTTGTCTCTTCCCTTCTATTGTTGTAATATTCACCTTGCCGTCGGGACCTTTGATAATAGTCTTCCATTTCGTAACTGGCTAACAAGGTTTCCATTGTTTCTACGGTCTTTACTTGTCCACTGCGTCTGGCACGAACTATCTCTTCTTCAAAATGGTAAGACAATTTATTTACCAAACACTCCTCTGGTATCCGCGGTTCCAAATGACGCGCTAAACATACCTTTCCCAAAAAGTAAGTAGTTGGTGACTGCTCTTGATTAAAATTAAATCTCCCGTTAGTAATGTTATCTCTAATCATGTTCTGTACAGAATCTGACCAGTATTTTGACTTAAAAGTCCTTTTAAATTCCTCATAATCACTAAGTTCATTCCGGACAGCTGACCACCAATTATCATTTATACTTTTGAAACATTCATCTAAATAGCTTTTTATTACGTTCCATCGAGTTACTTTAATTCGGTTAAACCATTCGTCTATTCTCTCCAGGAATTCTATGGGATTTCCCCTATAAATTTTAAAATTGATATTATCTTTATGCTCAGGGGCTATGTGAGGCGCTAGATACATTGGTCTATTTTGTAAAATCTCTATTAATTCCTTTATATTACTTATTTCATGATTTTTTATATTTTCCATAGTCTCTTTATTTTGAACTACTTGGGTTTTTATTTGTTTTATTTCGTTATTTACCAATTCAATTCTCCCATCTATATTAATTTGCACCCTGTCCAATTTCTCTTGTGTTTCTAATTGTACTTGATTTATCATAGTTTTGTTGGTATTTTCCCCATGATTAATTTTGGCCTCTACTTCCATTGCGAGTTGTACTATTGTTTCATCTGTCCTTTCCAGACCCACCTTAATTTCATTTATTTGCTGTCTTACTTCCTCTTCACTATTATCTACCCTTTTGTTAACAGTTTCATTGACATTTGCAACCCTTTCATTAATGACTTCCCTCAGCGCTAGATTTTGTTCATTTATAATTTGCCGTAATTCCTTATTACTATTTTCAATTTTCTCGTCAATTTGTTTGTGATTTTCTTGAATCTGCCTTAAGCTCTCATTGTTTCTATCAAACCTTTCATTGATTTGGTTTAAGCTTTCATTTATCAGCCGGTTATTCTCATCGTTTTCCTCTTTATTTTTGTCAAACTTCTCATTCATTAGTTTGATTAAATTCTCACTCAAAATTTCGTTTTGTTTCTTTGAGTTTTCGTTGATACTGTCTATTTTTTCATTAGTTTGTCTATTATCGTCTTTGATACTGTCTATTTTATTTTCTAGCTTTTCTGAATTTTCCTCGAATTTTTTATTTAATTCTTCCTTTTGTTGCCTTGAGTTTTCCTCCTGTTTTCTGAAATTTTCATTATTGCTTTCTTTCATGCTATCAATTTTCTCCATCATTAGCCTCATCATTTCTTGCCAAGCTGGTTCGCTTCTGGCTTCCACTTTATCTGGTTGGTCCCCTTGGGCATCCTCTTTATTGCTCGCCTGTTGTTCCATTTCGGTGTCCGTATCTACCTCTGTTTCTTCTTCCTGTCTATCTTCTTCTGTTTCTTGCTCCTTCTCCATCCTTTTAGTAACACCTCTCGTATGCATTCCTGTGCCTCTAATGGTTGCCTGCTCAAGTTAAGTAGTAATTAATACGATTTTTTACTTAACTAAAGCCCACTCGTTGGGCGCCAATTTGTAATTAACCTATTATATTGTGTTAAGAGAAGATAATGATGCCCCACTGTTGTGAGCGTCAATTTGTAACTAATAGTATGTTGTTACTTTATTTACTTATATGAGTGTGTGTACTGGGGTTCAATCAAGCTCCACGTTGGTTTGCGCCAATTTGAAACAAAACTTGTTTCCTATGTGTTAAGAGAAGATGATGATGCCCCACTGTTGTGAGCGTCAATTTGTAATAACCAAATTATAAATTGTGAGGGTTCCGGGGTTTAATCTATATATCGTTAATGAATATAGTTATTAGGTTGTTACAGATGAAACCTCCTGAAAATATATTATTAGGCAAATATAGTTATGATTATGTTCTTTTAATTTATAATCATACTACGATATAGGTTTAACTTAGTACTCAGTAAATACTAATATACGCTATATATAGTGTATTGACTGAATGTATCGAGTATTCTTGTCAACCCTAGTCCCTCGATATTAGAGAATTCTATTCAAATTTGGTACTGAAAACACGCTAGTTCGGCAATCTCCCGTTCCACCAGCTGTTGGCAATTAGCACTGTTATTTGTAGTAAGCTTGCTTATAGGTTAGCTGTTCATCGGGTTTTAATCAACCTTTTATTATAAATTATTCCACCCACAACATATAGTACCTATTCTGTAATAACATAAAACAATATCTCATACAATAAAGATCCTTTATTAATTTTATACGTTAATTCACAGCAACCGTTATCTCAAAAATAATAATATTATCAAATCGATTATACCAAGATATATCGATTGTCAATTGATCAAGTTCCTTTGACTTATACAAATTAAATATAACAATAAATATTTCTTATCCCAGGGTTCGTAAGATTCTTTTAACCATTAGTAAGGCCAGGTAAAATGCAAAATTAAGGTTACTCAAGTATTACATAAGTTTATTAACTCTAAATATATTGAATTTAAAATAAGTTGTTTTTTACCGAGTCGACGGAATTCAGACTGGCGGTGGACGTCTGTAAACAGTTGACTATGCTCGGCTTAAATCACGTTCATCCAGTAAAAAGTGTTCTGGCCCTTAATAAAATTGATGGTGGAGTATACAGGGAAGCTCTCAGGAACTCTCCTGACTGCTGTTCTTCTTTTATGATCTTGATAGTTGCCAATCACGGTGGAATGAAAATAGTATTCTGGCTTCTTCTTGCAAGTGAAGGTTAACTCTGCAAAACGAGGTCTTCGTATGTCTTCTCAATAATTCCGTTAGTTTCGGCCTTTATTTCCCTCGATTAGGCTTCTGATTACAGGGGAAATCGGTTTAATACCGAATCCAGCGGAATTATTCTGGTGAATGAAGTGAGGAGTTTTCAACTCTTTTAAAGGTATTCAGTTATAATTTGTAAGTCTAATTGGTTTTATTACTCATCAGTAGTATGGTAGAATTAGGTTTCAAAAATGTTTTTTTAATTTAAATTCATATTTTCTTCAAATTTTATTATTCATTCTTTTAAATGTGTCTGCCCATCTCAACTCATTAGCTTGTAACAATCGGAACGAATGATTCAATATCAACAACTCATGTACATTTCAGTTGCCTTAACAACCACTTTTTCTGTCATTGGATGAAATTAGATATCCTAGAGCCAGAATTATAGAATATTATTACTCTTTTTCAATAAAATACTCCATGCTTGGAATAATACTAAATTACCTAATATTCTCACCTAACCTTCCTTCTTAAACAGTATATGTTTTACTATAGTTTCATTGGACTGGGCTTCTTAAAAAGGTATTAATTTCCTTTCATAAATATTAAATTTAGGCCTATAGGTTTTCTTGCAACTGTTATAATATTGTTTGGTTTTTTAACTTAATTTTCTTTACCTGACCTACTGTACAATTAATAATTAGTTAATGGTTATTTACATTAATTTTAATTTCCTGGTTTTTAATTTATTACATTAATTAACTTGTCCTGGAACCCTTCATTAGTTTACAATATAATTATCAGAACTACTTGTCAAACCTTAAACACTGATTGCCCTCCTGGCCAAGTTTACAAACATTAATTAAAACAACTTCATTGTTCAATTTTAGACAATACTTAAAACTTAGTATAATGCCTAACACAGGTAACTATACTTGATTGTCTAAAGACAAATTTAACATAAATACAAACATTATCACTGATTAAGTATTCCTATTAAACAACAGTTCACTCTTACTATACTCAAACCATGACATAAACATTCTGTGAACACTAACATGCTACAGTATAAAACACAAGTACTATTTATTATATTAACCATTAATAGGTATAGTATTTTATATTCAACGTTAATTATTGCATCTTTTGACTTGAGGTACATCTCACATGCATTAATTACTGAGCAACCTTAATTCGGGGTATGGTCCCTGACCATAGTTAATTCAATTTTTTTTTTTTATGTAACGTTGGGGACCTCTACTCTGTTACGTTACAATATATATATATATATATATATATATATATATATATTGTAACAGAACTTACAACGTTAAGATTAAATGTATTAAAGGTGTGATTATTAATAAAATTTGAATGAGTGTTCACGTTTAAGAGTTTGTTGTTTAAAAGAGTATTTACCACTTCACTGTGTCAACCACCCCACTTAACCATATGTGCACGTCTTCAATATTCTCTATAGTGACTTCTTCTACTGTAAAAAACACTGGATATACATACCTAGATATTCTGTTTGAATATCACAAATAATGCACATACACAATAAAAATAAATTCAAAATTCAATTGCAATTCGAATGATATCATTCATTCAAATACTACCGCCACCGTATGAGAAAACTGTTCATGAAAAAAAATTAAACTACTTTTCTATTTTATAGAAATCAAAACTCGGTTTCCACTGGTAAATAAACTGGGGATTTATTCACAATTATAAAATTCAATGAACTCTTTTAAAAACAATTAATAACATCTTTTGACAAACAATAACAAATTTAAACAATTCCTGAGATCTCTGTACCTCAAGGCTGGTAACACTGCTGTGTAGTACAATGTTTTTGGTGAACGAGGTTAGGTTCACTTTATTCAATTATGTTACCAAATTAGTGAGTTCTTTGAAGATACATGATACCAGATTACAAGATATGACTTTAGTTAACAATATCTAATTAAACATTTACTATAAAAAGAACAAAATTTAAAATTATAAAACTCGGTACCATAACCGATATATATCGTACTATCGTACGCTAAGCAAACGTATATAGCAGTTGTGGTCAAACACATGCTCTGGGATTCGCACTGTTAAAATTATTATTATTAATTATTCATTAACTATCAAAAACATGTACTGGCAAGAGAAAAAATCTAGAAAAAATAACTCTTGTTATATCTTTCATTTCAGTCAAATTATTTAAGAACAGAATTATTTCTTGGTGACAATATTATATTCATCAGTTCTAGGTTAGTTGACCTAGTGTACGTAAGTTATTATTTAGAATAAGTATGTTACTTATTAAATTCTTAATGGTATGATCACAAACATTTTATTTATAAAGTATTTGACGTATAATTATCAGTTATTTAAAATATCTGCACAATAAAATAATTATTTGTAAATTCAGAAGTTTAGTCAAGTAAGCGACTATACGCTATATACTGATGAGTGGTGTTTAATTTAATTCCGCCTTTCTCCATTATTATTTAACTGTAAAATAATTAATTTTAAATTAATTATTGTGCTATGATTTATTTATTCAGTTCTGATAATTTTTCATCATAATTTAAGCACTCGATCGTTTTGACTAGTGCAGTCCAAAACAATATCTTTCGTTTATTAACGAAAATTATTATTTTTCATTAATTTCGTTAAAGTAATTAAAATATAGTACTCCCTGATTTAAAACACAAAACACGACCTTTATTATACACTGGTCGAGTTATATTTCACTGTTCACTTAATGCACTGGACACTCGGTAATATATTGTTGTGTATAGGTTAGCGTATGTTGACTTATTACGGTATGTGACGCGCACATTTTGAAATAATCTTGCCGACTTCTTGCGTGGACCTTCCGTCTTGAGTGATGCAGAACGATTTGATTGAATTTGATTGGTTCAAAAGGTCAAACTCTCAACCCCAAAACACTTTGGTCAAATAAAATTTTTAATTTTTGACAACTATCAGCGTGGGTTCGAGACTATAAATGACGTATGCATGGCTACACAAAATGATTGAAAAGTTTATAATTGTCATAACTTTCTTATTTTTCGTCGTATCGTCGGATGGGTAGTGGCATTAACTCGCTTTATGGCTTTATTAAGACACTTGTGGCTTTATTATAAGTCTAAACAAGAACTAAATCCGTTCATTATTAATTCACTTAGCCATCCCAAAAACCCATATGGTGATTCTTAATATAAATAAGTTTGTTTCACCATATTTTGTTACAATTACACTATAACACTAATTACTAAACGTTTCGAGTCCATTTCTCTTTCGTTTTAGTACATAAAATAGTTATATTTACAATTTAAACAATATCTGGTAATGGCGTCCATAGCGACCATGTTTGATTGTTTATAATTACATGTAACGCTATTATTCCTTACCTTATTACATATGTATGACATCCTAACACTAATATGTACATTTATTTACATTTGTTCACATTTTATTTTGCTAAAAACGTTATTTTTTACATACTTATAGTATAACCAAAATACTCTCTGTTCTCATTTCTCTATTTTGTCACCTTTTTAATTATTTTATCATACAAAGGATATAATGTTAGTATTTAAAATAGTGTACAATTGTTGTACCTTGTTGGTTCAATGTATTTATCAACCTTTCGTTATCTGAAAGCTCTCCAATTCATAGTATAGTGTTTGTTTACATCTGGTTTTACAGTTGTAGTTAGTTAGTTTCTAATATTTCAATTACTAAACTACTACTATTACATTTGTGAGGTGTTCTCATAGCAGTATTAGACATTTCTCTAACTACTGATAACATTTGTCACAATCTTTTGATAAGTTTTGATAATGCATTTTGACTAACTATTTTGTCACATTGGGATTCTGTTCAATTGGCTTTATAATATCATATTTAATCTGATTCATTTGCTGTGTATCTCAGTACATATTGTATTTATTGGTTTGCATTATTATTCATAACTAGTCTTTGTTTGAAACAATTGTGGATATTTGCTTGGTTTAACTAATTTACATGATTTTATGTTATAGGTGCACTTTCTGTGAGGTTATATGTCTGTTGTCTGACAACAATGTGCTACATATTTTTATGCAGTGTTTGACTCAACTATTTCCATCTCATTATGGCATTCTACTACAATGGTTTAATTATTAAGTTATACACATTTTTACACTATTTGTTGAAACAATAACACAGGTATTCTTAGTCTAATAAGATTACATTTCTTGGTGGGTTGCACCTAGTTTTTGGTACATTGATTGTTTTATATCTAACAAACTAGCTTATTTGCTACTATTTGTTCTGGAATTTATTTATATTTTGTTTGGTCTTGCTGTGGCATTCAGTCACATTTCATTTTAAGACTTACAAAGCTTTTATTATTAGTCCCTATGAACAATTAATTTACTGTTCTGTCTCATATTTCTTTTTGGTGGTCTTAATGATTATCTATGTTGTGTTACAATCTTGATTAAACTGGTCACACTAATTGTCTGTGCATTTTAATTAGTTAATCTCGGATTCTTTCACTTATAATGGTTACTCATTTTTCTCCGTCATAAACATTTTCACTTGTATTGTCTGTGGTGTTTATTTGGGGTAAAATGGTTCTCATATCACAGGTTTTTACACTCATATTAAGGTTTCACTGTTATTGTTCGTGATCACTCAATGATGTTAAACACTGGTTTCTTTGTCATTGCTCTTCGAATAATCATTACACTTCTTCCGGTCACTATATTAATTTTAGTTCCATGTATATCTTGTGAATGTCGATGTCTTGTACTGTTCATACATTATCTTCATTATTCATGATATGTTTCCTTTCCTCTTCTCCTTCCTGTCTTCTTCTTCTTCTTTTCTTCTTCTGGTTAGTTGTTGCTCATTATCGGTGTTCTCCTGGGTTATACATTATTTGTGATAATCAATGTTCCCTTAGTCTTGTCCTATTCTTCAATATTTCTATTCGTGGTAGTCATTGTTCCATATTATTTTATACTAATAAACAAATTCGTTTGTTTCATCATCATTTTGGTTGTACTTCATTTTAATAATTATTTTCGTCATGTCCCCTCACTATCTTGGACCTATTGGCTCCTCTTCATTTTAATAATTATTTCTGTTGTTTCCCCTCACTATTTTGGACCTATTGGCTCCTGGATTCTAACATATTATATTGGCTCGTTGTCATTTTCTCTCTCTTCTATACTTGATGATATCCTCATTACTCTTCCTTCTTCTTTGTTGGGTTGTTTTCAATAATATACGTTCGTAGATACACACTTTGGTTATATTCTCCTGTTCCTTCTTTGATGCACGTTGAAATATTTTCATTATATCTTTTTATTTGACGCATTATATAGTTATCTTATGTAACTGCCAATTTGGTACGTTACATATGCCTTCCTATAAGAATTGATTAATTCTGAATTCGTATATTTATTTTTTATTGAAGAATTCATCAATTGTTGTACATTTCCATGTCAACTCTCATGCTTTTTTATATATCCCTTCACTTTCTTCTGTTTGAATCATAATTATTTCCTTTGTTTATTTTAATTCCCTAATTCCCTAACATAAGTTTAGCTGGGGCAGTTCAGAGTGGCTCACTTTGGCATACAACTCCACTGGCCATACTAACGTCAATAAATACAGAGGCACATCATCTCTGTTAATAATATAAATGATTGCTGGAACATTTCATCAGTCAATTCATCTCAAATTAATTCAAATATAAAGTGGTCGTTCTTTCGACAAATAATAAATATCCTCGGGATCATCTCACGCATCTGCGGTTTATGCATTGTTATATTCTCTTCTTCTTGATTCAACTTAACTAAATTCTTCACATTTTACAGTGATAGTTTGTTTACATTTCATCACTGGTATACTCTCATGATCATCTTCGTTAATATATTATTTTTTCATTCTTCTTTGTCATCAATTAATCTTTTCTCTTGGTATTACATTAAACGTCATTTCATAATCTTCTTCATTTTCATGATTCACTTCTTTGGGATATAATTCATGAATATATTTTCATGATGTCAAATGAAATATAAACCCATTTGATACAGGCTCTCCTCTAGTGTCTTGCCTCGTGGTTGCGTGTCATCTATTATCTACATCAATGGTATTTATTTGCTTTCTTTCCTCCAACTTCTTATTTTCTTCTCATTCTGTATATCATCTAGTCCATCGTCTCCTCCTTTAGTAGTACGGGTAAGTTGTTGTTTACTTGTTGACTTGGCTCTTGGAAATTTATATTTTTATATTAGTGTCATGGATCTTATTTGTCCTTCTTTTTTGTAGTACGGGTAAGTTGTTATTTACTGGTTGACTAGGCTCTTGGAATCTGCTGTGCCATGGTTGGTGTTTGTCTGCCTCGTATAATTATATCTGTAGTAGTACGGGTAAGTTGTTGGTTACATGTTGACTTGGCTCTTGGAAATTTTAATATGTTTTATATTGGTGCCATAGATGGAAGGTGTCTGCCTCGTATAATTATTCTTCTTTTTGTAGTACGGGTAAGTTGTTGTTTACTTGTTGACTTGGCTCTAGGAAATCTTATTTTTGTGCCAAAGATGGTGTTTGTCGTTCTCGTATATTTGTATCTGTAGTAGTACGGGTAATTACAATTTTCTTCATCCTTTACATAATTTCTTTAGATTACATTTTTATATTACAAAACTACAATATAGTCAACATTTATTCTCACATTTATATTTTCACTTTTTACTTAGTGTCAATAACAAATAGTCTTCATCGCAATATTTCACTCTTTCTTCATAATTTAAATTTCAATATACCGTTTCATGGAAGTTTGGTTGTAGTTGCCCTTTATTTTCTTTGTTATAGGGTCTTGTAATTCATAAGTGTTGTTCATGTTATTCTTGGTAACAGTATACGGGCCTGTGTATAGCAGTAACAATTTTTTAGCAATACCTTCCATTGCACTTGGGAGTTCTCGATTTTTTAAGAGTACCTTGTCTCCCACTTCGTATGTTATGATCTTAGGTTGTGATTTCTGATATTTGAGCCTAAGTTTGTCAGCTCGTTCGACTGCATTATTAGAGAATTTGGTTTTATTAAATTTAAATTCATTTTCTGGTGGAAACTATAATTTCTGCAATTTCACGGGGGTGGTCTTTGCTCAAACATAGCAGTATAGGGTGTTTCATCAGTTGATTGGTGGCAAGCTAAGTTAACGAAATCTTCAGCTGGGGATAGATATTCTTCCCATCTCCTTTGCTGGCTGTGACAGTAGGTTCTTAAAATCCTTCCTACTTCTCTCAACACTCTCTCAGCAGGGTTGCTGTTAGGGTGATACACTGACGTTTTGTATGTTTTCACACCTTGATTGATTAGAGTATCTCGCCATCTTCGGCCTCGAAATTGCGTTCCATGATCTGTAATTATTGATTGGGGTTTTCCTATCTCGGGTATGTATCTTGATATTATAATGTCCAAAATTTTGTTGGTTGTTGCCCTGTTTATGGCATAAAGTTTCGTGAATTTCGTATAGTGATCAAATATTATCACCATATATTTGTATTGGTGTCTGCCACCACTTCGTGGAAATGGTCCACAAATATCTACGAATACTTTCTCTAATTTTTCTGCTGAAGTAATGGGTATCATTACCCCTTCTCTCCTCTCATTGCTACATTTGACTAATTGGCACAAATGACAATGCTGTATATATTTTCTTACCCTGCGGTTCATATCCTTGAAGTAGACATGTTCCTGTAGTGCCTTGACTACTTTTACTGCTCCAATATGACCATAGCGCACATGGTAGTCAACTGCAATTTCTTTCTCAATAGACTTTGGTATTACAACCTTCCACTGTTCACTAGATTGTTTGGTTTTAGTGAATAGTATGTTGTTGTAGGTACAGTAATATTGTATGATTCTTTCATCGTTTTCTGCTAATCGTTGTATGATTTGTAAAATTTTGGGATCATTACGCTGATGAATTTTATAACAATCTAAAACGTGTGTGTTTAATTTTATGTTTATTCTGTAAATAAATCGGTCGAATACGGTGTTTACGTTAACTTGTAATAAAATAAAAGTGTTGTTATTTAAAATTATATTCGTGTTTAAAATATTGAAGGTCTCGTTAAAACAAAGTTCAATTATGTGTGAAATATTCTTTTGAGATAAATCAATGTTTGGAATAGTTGTTTCTAATTGAAGGTTACTAATGTAGTAAAGTAATTTAAAATGAAACATTCAAAGTTACTCACAGTGTGTGTACAATGGTTTAATTATACTTGTTTAAAAAGAATTCCCTTATATTAAATAAATAAAGTAGTGAGGTTGATAATAATTAAATGCTAAATTAGCTTAAGTTGAAATGTAAATTACAGCAATTGGTTGCTTGGTAATGGTTAGCGTCGGGTTGAAACTGGCAGTAAAACTTCTTCTCCAGATTGCAGGTAGTCTGAGTGTGTCACGTCTCGTAATGTCCGGACAATATCCTAAACAAAAATATACTTTTACGTACCTGGTCGTGTTTACTAGAAGTTCACTAAACTGTCAACTCAGTTTACAAACACCAACTCACTTTGGTTGCAAGGTTAGATTACCTTGTTTATTAATTAGTGGGCGCCACACGGATTTATTCAGGGAAAATCCCGTGTAAAACCCACACATAGAATTACTGAATGATTAGAAAATTTAAAGTAATTGAGTATCACCTTTTGGCAATGTTATTCCAAAATATTAAACACAACGGAAGGTTGTTTAAGTTTTTTTTTTTTTTTAAATAAAATATTTAATTATTCTATAGAAATAAATCAAATCAAGTCATGCTGTTAATAATGGGTTTATTTACACCCTCATAGAGAATTCAAAAACAAATATAATGCAAACATACAAAGTTGTACAATTATAAATCAGTTATTATATGCCTCATACGGCTTGCTCAGAACATGAATCATAAATCTGGCTAAGTCCAGATGTTATTTATTTTTAACATTAAAATCATGAAAATCTCAGATGTGAATTCTTTGAGACACGAAAAAGAATATTATGCCTACACAATATCCAATAATCTTTTGATATAAAATTGATCAACAAAGTTTTTAGGTTACTTTCGTAAAGTAAACAAAATAAAAATGATCTGTTGAGAGATCGCGCGTTCATCAACGCTTGCTTCTTTAGTGACAATATTTATCATGTGAGAACCCTTACAACTAACATATAGCTTAATTCATAATAACAAATTCATATAATAAATTGAGACGTGGTGTAATCTTGAAATGTTTCTGTGTTTTGCGTCAGTACAGACTAGTGTTGAAAAAAGTACAGGTTATGGCGCTCAGATAAAAATTAATAATAATTGCACTGTTACCTTTTGAGTTTTAATTATTTAATTAAAACTTATTAATCACTTCAGTAATCGGATTATAGTGATTACTGGGTTTTGGCACTACACTCGCACAAGAACAGAATAATGCGATCCTCTTCTGATTAAAATGGATCGTGAATGATAACAATTAATTATTCCTGTTCATTATTTCCCGCACAAAATTAAAATGATACTGCACTTAATCACTGTTGTTTGCTGTAGATTAACTTGAAGTAGTCGTTTCTTGGTGTTGAACTATTTGTTTCGATGTAATGTGTAGATGACGCTAATAGTTATTAAAAATGTAGAGATGGCGGGCGCACGTCTGTGCTATATGATGGTTGGTAAGAGTCTGTCTCAAAATTGGCTGCTCCGTTCTTATATACCCCCTTCTTTGATCGGTCTTAGGTAAAAATGTTAATTACTAACTAATTTTCTGATTGGCTCTGGCAGGTGTGACAGTATGACGTATCATTTTTTGGCAGTTGATAACGGTTTTTTTTAACCGTCAAACGCTGAGGTGACAGATAGCTGTCATTGTTGTTGTTATTCATAAACAGTTTTCTGATACATATTTTGAAAATGATGCTAACATCTCTCCCGCACTAAATACAGTTGCGATTGGGTTGATATCATTATCAAATTAAAGATCGTTTTTTCTTCTTTAATTTGATATCACTCGATATCGAATTACTTTCACTTTGACCGACATTGTTATAAAACCACTGTTCGGGTACATCACTTTCACTGTCGTCTGCTTTTTCTGAGTCGCCGATTTTACACTTTTGGTTAATATTGTTTGTGTTCACATATCATTTTATTATTCAAACGTTTATGTGGGAACACCATTAACGCTGTACTGACATTGTTACTGAACATTATGTGTACACCTAAACTCTATACATTGTAATGAATGATCCTACTTATTATGACATTTCGTTTTATGCTAACTCGTTCTAATCTACTGTTTAACAATTAAAATTATGATTAAACCTATTGTTTTAATAATGTTTTTTGTTATGTCAGTGCATAACCATTGTTCGGTGTATCTTAATTTACACTTATGTTAATTCTCAATAGTCAATTTACTGACTAATGTTTGGTCTAAGCGTTGTTAAGACATATCGCCTATATGGAATTTTGCCTTAATAACACTTATTGGTTCTCAATTCGGTAATTTGTGGAGGTATCTTATTTGTATAAGATTCTCTCTTATAATTAGTTTTTCTTTCTAACAAGTATATTTGATGCTGAAATACATCTTTGTTCTCACTATGTAGCCATTGTTAATTTTCATTTTGGCATTCATAATTTACTAGTCATTGTCAAATTTATTATCAGCAAAATGCTAATTCTGATTTCACAGTATTTAACTTCTTATTAATTCATTTTTTATTTACATATAACATTCGGTTTACATCAACTACTGACTGGATTGACAGCTGAATGTAAATTTACTCTGTCCATCAGTTTGTCTTAGTCTTAGTCTGGTTGTAGTGTCAAACAGCCTTTGGGTTACTGTTTCATGTGGCACTTCTGCTTCATTCTTCTTTCTTGATTTCTCCTTTCTTGGTTATTTTTACTATTATATTCCTATTTACATTGTTGTTTTGTCCTTATAAAATCTGATAACATACATTTAGGTTAGGTAACATTTTGTTATGTTACATATACACCCTCTTTAAAATTGATCATTTGAGAAAAATTTATTTTTGGTAAAATTATCAATTCATGTCAGTTTCTTAGTATACTCTTATAGTTTTTTTTTTCTTGTACTCTTTGATTTCTTAAACATACTATTGGTGTATTACTCTAGCTTGATTTTTTTTTTCTAGTGATATAACTCTTTACTTACTAGTATTTTCAAGTTGCTTACTTTCTAAGTCATTTAACTACAATAGATCTCGTTTCATAAGTTAACAATTTCCTGTCTTATTCACATTCTACTTTCTTATCACATATCTTTGCATTCGTGATTATCTTAATGGTTATTATAATTCATACCTCACAGATTCTTTCATAATAGTCCTTGATACATTAATACAATATAATTCCCTAACTGTTGTAGAGGTTTCGGAATCAGGGTGGCTCACTATGGCTAACATCCTCTGCCGTTCCTCACTACACATTCTCAGATTCAGAGGCATTACTCTTCTCTGTCTGAGAAAAAAATAAACATTGCACCTGGCAATAGTTGCACTATCACAACTCAAAAAAAATATCACATATCATTCATATTCAATAACATAATATATTCACTATAATATTCAAGGTTTCAGAGGTTTTCATTTAGATCACATTTCCATCTTTATACTAGCTAACATACTTTCTTTCTTACAGGTAATTATTTCTTTTTTAGACTTGATATTCTTAGCTGTGCTTTTATCAGCTATATAGTTACTTATGTACTAGTTAACAATTTGCTTTGGTTTACTTGAATGTTCTTAAGATTATACACTTATTTTGATGCTTATAGTACTTATGCATTTGGTTTGTTCTATCTAGAGTCTACAATATTTTTGTTTTCACAATAGTTCATTAAATCTTTCTTAACAAGTTATATTCATCCTGAATTATCAGGGTATACATTGTTTGTATACTAAATAGTTTTTTGTTTGATGTTCTCTGACATATTCTGGTGATGTATAATATTTGATAATTGACAAACATTTTTCTTTTCCTTCATTCCATTATAACAATAGTTCTCTTTACAATTAACACTCTTTGTTATTTTTCTTCTCTACTCCTTCAAGTGATGGTGGTTTTCACTTATTCTGGATGATTTTATATAATATACAATATTCTATAATTAAAATTTCATGTGACAATATAATGACATACTAATATCTAATTTTATAGACATTCTTGGGGTTTACATGGTTTGTTTTATAAACATTTTTTCTCTTTTCTTACATTCCATAATAATGTCCTTCTTTTATTTTACACACTTTGTTATACTGCCTCTCTACTCCTTCAAAGGTTAGTTGGGTGAACCTTTATTCTGGACGATTTTATATAATATTTGAGTTTTATGAGAGGTACACAATAATCATTTTATAAACATTAGGTTACATAGAATATTCATTTGGATACACATTTTTTCTCTAGGTATAGTATAGTAATTGTAGTTATATGCCACTACTGGCTCTTTGTGACATAATAGATGTCCCTTTTCTTATTAAATCATTTAGTTGACATTACATAACTTTCTATCCCTTGGTGTGATAGATCTGGTACGTTTTCACCAGTAACAAATAGTTTGGCTTACATCTTAATTCTACACACTTTTGTAACTCGATAAGGCAAATTGATTAGTTATAGTCAATTAGTTACCTTCAACAATTTGTAGTTTAACATGAAATGAGTTTGTTTACAGTAATGGTTTTTAAACATATATATTTTTTCTATTTATACCCTAAACATTCGGGTGATGATTGTTGCTTACTACTACATATTATCCGTCCTTAACAATAATTATTTTTTTTTTTTTTTAATAGTCGATATTCATGGGGTTATTTGTGCTCTGCCACTCTATTGGGTCTATGATTGGGGATGATTACGTCATACAGGTGTCCTTTCCCATATCAGTTTTCAGTATTACATTTTCTGGATACTTTACATATGTTCAGTACTAGTGGTCTTGGAGATACCTTCCTATCAGGCGGTTCTTCCATTTGGCGGCTACCAGATAGTCATTGGCTCCCCGTTTCCTTGCCTTCTTTCTCTCATTATCTTTGGTATTCCTGAGTTCATTGTACTCTGGGCCTTGGCTATTATTGATCTCTGGCCCTTCTTCTAATCCGGGTTGACCTTTGTTCATTTCCTGGTTGGATTCTTCCATCACTTGGTCCCTCTTCTTCCACATTTCCCTTATTCTTTGAGCGTACCTTTCAATAAGCTGGTCCAGTCGTTCTTGATCATTTTCCTTCTCCCTGTGAAGCTCCTTTCTTCTAGGAGTATTCCCTTTAAATACCTCATTGTTTATAATCTTCTCCTTCATAACATAGCCACTGGCATGTAACATTGTCTTAATCGTTCCGTCATCTGGGTTATCAATTAAATATTTTAATGGTTGGTTATTCATTAAGGAGTCAATTGATTTTGTTTGGTGTATTTTATTTGTCGGTATATTTAATTTAATTGGATTCTTATTTAAGTTTTTACCCGTGGTTTTACGGTGGTTTATTTTTAATGTTTTTATGAAGTCTGGTTTATACTTCTTACCGTTGGTTCTTGCTCTATGACGCATACTTGGGTTGTCCACGAAGTTAATTAATCCACTCCTAGTCATCTCTAATATTTCCTTTGTAATCCTTGTCTTCTTAGAGCGTATTATTCTTTTTATCTTTGTCTCTTTCTCTCCTGTTTTCTTAATTATCTTATTTTTAAAATTTTTAATGATGGCTTCTTTATGCTGAATATTCTCTTCCTTCCTGTGGTGTGTATCCTCAGGCACCAATGCTTTCGAGTCTTCTTTATTCTCAGTTTGTTTCCCAGTGTCTTCGGATTGTAGGCTTAATTCTTCCATGGTTTCATCATTTGGTACTTCTTCTATTGCTGGTTTGTCATCGTCCTTTCCTTCTTCATTATTCTCAGGCTCCGGACTCATTTGTTCCATGTTTTTGTCTTCGGATACTTTCCGTTCTTCTCTCCACTTCCGGTTATTCATGTCATCCATTTTTTGGCTAATTTTCATTAAGGCGGTGTTCAATTCTTTTCTGATGGCTTGACTGTTATCGTCGATTTTACTGTTCAGCGCGTCCATGGACTTATGAGTATTGTCGATCCTTTTATTTAGGTCCTCTTTCAGCGATTCCATATTTTTACTAAGCGATTCCATATTTCTATTTAAGTCCCGATGGTCCTCCTTTATTGATTCTATATTTCTATTTAATAACTCAATATTTCTTTGGTTCTCTTCCCGGGATTTCCTACCATCTTCCTGTAATGCTTCCATATTTTTGTTGATCGATTCCGTAGTTTTATTCATTGAGTCATTCAGTTTTTTATGGGACTTCTTGCCGTCTTCCTTTACCTGTCCGAATTGTTCCATCATCATTCTCATCATGTAATCCCATCTTGCCTCTTCGGATGGTCTGTCTGGTTGGTCGCTGACAATTATTTCCATCTCTGGTTCTACATGAGGTATTTCGTCGGTACTAGTTTCGATATTATTGATTGTAATAACTTCCATCTCATCTATGGGTTGTGCTTCAGAAGTCTCTGTTCCCGTTGTATTTCTTCTACCCTACTGTCCTTATATCTCGTATCATATTGGTGGGTGTGCGGCATGTTAATTTTTTCGTGTCTACCGGGCTGATATAAAATATGAAAAATATTTTTTATTTAATATTTTTTAGGCCACACTAGTTGGTGCGCCAATTTATAACAATCTAAAACGTGTGTGTTTAATTTTATGTTTATTCTGTAAATAAATCGGTCGAATACGGTGTTTACGTTAACTTGTAATAAAATAAAAGTGTTGTTATTTAAAATTATATTCGTGTTTAAAATATTGAAGGTCTCGTTAAAACAAAGTTCAATTATGTGTGAAATATTCTTTTGAGATAAATCAATGTTTGGAATAGTTGTTTCTAATTGAAGGTTACTAATGTAGTAAAGTAATTTAAAATGAAACATTCAAAGTTACTCACAGTGTGTGTACAATGGTTTAATTATACTTGTTTAAAAAGAATTCCCTTATATTAAATAAATAAAGTAGTGAGGTTGATAATAATTAAATGCTAAATTAGCTTAAGTTGAAATGTAAATTACAGCAATTGGTTGCTTGGTAATGGTTAGCGTCGGGTTGAAACTGGCAGTAAAACTTCTTCTCCAGATTGCAGGTAGTCTGAGTGTGTCACGTCTCGTAATGTCCGGACAATATCCTAAACAAAAATATACTTTTACGTACCTGGTCGTGTTTACTAGAAGTTCACTAAACTGTCAACTCAGTTTACAAACACCAACTCACTTTGGTTGCAAGGTTAGATTACCTTGTTTATTAATTAGTGGGCGCCACACGGATTTATTCAGGGAAAATCCCGTGTAAAACCCACACATAGAATTACTGAATGATTAGAAAATTTAAAGTAATTGAGTATCACCTTTTGGCAATGTTATTCCAAAATATTAAACACAACGGAAGGTTGTTTAAGTTTTTTTTTTTTTTTTAAATAAAATATTTAATTATTCTATAGAAATAAATCAAATCAAGTCATGCTGTTAATAATGGGTTTATTTACACCCTCATAGAGAATTCAAAAACAAATATAATGCAAACATACAAAGTTGTACAATTATAAATCAGTTATTATATGCCTCATACGGCTTGCTCAGAACATGAATCATAAATCTGGCTAAGTCCAGATGTTATTTATTTTTAACATTAAAATCATGAAAATCTCAGATGTGAATTCTTTGAGACACGAAAAAGAATATTATGCCTACACAATATCCAATAATCTTTTGATATAAAATTGATCAACAAAGTTTTTAGGTTACTTTCGTAAAGTAAACAAAATAAAAATGATCTGCTGAGAGATCGCGCGTTCATCAACGCTTGCTTCTTTAGTGACAATATTTATCATGTGAGAACCCTTACAACTAACATATAGCTTAATTCATAATAACAAATTCATATAATAAATTGAGACGTGGTGTAATCTTGAAATGTTTCTGTGTTTTGCGTCAGTACAGACTAGTGTTGAAAAAAGTACAGGTTATGGCGCTCAGATAAAAATTAATAATAATTGCACTGTTACCTTTTGAGTTTTAATTATTTAATTAAAACTTATTAATCACTTCAGTAATCGGATTATAGTGATTACTGGGTTTTGGCACTACACTCGCACAAGAACAGAATAATGCGATCCTCTTCTGATTAAAATGGATCGTGAATGATAACAATTAATTATTCCTGTTCATTATTTCCCGCACAAAATTAAAATGATACTGCACTTAATCACTGTTGTTTGCTGTAGATTAACTTGAAGTAGTCGTTTCTTGGTGTTGAACTATTTGTTTCGATGTAATGTGTAGATGACGCTAATAGTTATTAAAAATGTAGAGATGGCGGGCGCACGTCTGTGCTATATGATGGTTGGTAAGAGTCTGTCTCAAAATTGGCTGCTCCATTCTTATATACCCCCTTCTTTGATCGGTCTTAGGTAAAAATGTTAATTACTAACTAATTTTCTGATTGGCTCTGGCAGGTGTGACAGTATGACGTATCATTTTTTGGCAGTTGATAACGTTTTTTTTTAACCGTCAAACGCTGAGGTGACAGATAGCTGTCATTGTTGTTGTTATTCATAAACAGTTTTCTGATACATATTTTGAAAATGATGCTAACATCTCTCCCGCACTAAATACAGTTGCGATTGGGTTGATATCATTATCAAATTAAAGATCGTTTTTTCTTCTTTAATTTGATATCACTCGATATCGAATTACTTTCACTTTGACCGACATTGTTATAAAACCACTGTTCGGGTACATCACTTTCACTGTCGTCTGCTTTTTCTGAGTCGCCGATTTTACACTTTTGGTTAATATTGTTTGTGTTCACATATCATTTTATTATTCAAACGTTTATGTGGGAACACCATTAACGCTGTACTGACATTGTTACTGAACATTATGTGTACACCTAAACTCTATACATTGTAATGAATGATCCTACTTATTATGACATTTCGTTTTATGCTAACTCGTTCTAATCTACTGTTTAACAATTAAAATTATGATTAAACCTATTGTTTTAATAATGTTTTTTGTTATGTCAGTGCATAACCATTGTTCGGTGTATCTTAATTTACACTTATGTTAATTCTCAATAGTCATTTTACTGACTAATGTTTGGTCTAAGCGTTGTTAAGACATATCGCCTATATGGAATTTTGCCTTAATAACACTTATTGGTTCTCAATTCGGTAATTTGTGGAGGTATCTTATTTGTATAAGATTCTCTCTTATAATTAGTTTTTCTTTCTAACAAGTATATTTGATGCTGAAATACATCTTTGTTCTCACTATGTAGCCATTGTTAATTTTCATTTTGGCATTCATAATTTACTAGTCATTGTCAAATTTATTATCAGCAAAATGCTAATTCTGATTTCACAGTATTTAACTGCTTATTAATTCATTTTTTATTTACATATAACATTCGGTTTACATCAACTACTGACTGGATTGACAGCTGAATGTAAATTTACTCTGTCCATCAGTTTGTCTTAGTCTTAGTCTGGTTGTAGTGTCAAACAGCCTTTGGGTTGCTGTTTCATGTGGCACTTCTGCTTCATTCTTCTTTCTTGATTTCTCCTTTCTTGGTTATTTTTACTATTATATTCCTATTTACATTGTTGTTTTGTCCTTATAAAATCTGATAACATACATTTAGGTTAGGTAACATTTTGTTATGTTACATATACACCCTCTTTAAAATTGATCATTTGAGAAAAATTTATTTTTGGTAAAATTATCAATTCATGTCAGTTTCTTAGTATACTCTTATAGTTTTTTTTTCTTGTACTCTTTGATTTCTTAAACATACTATTGGTGTATTACTCTAGCTTGATTTTTTTTTTTCTAGTGATATAACTCTTTACTTACTAGTATTTTCAAGTTGCTTACTTTCTAAGTCATTTAACTACAATAGATCTCGTTTCATAAGTTAACAATTTCCTGTCTTATTCACATTCTACTTTCTTATCACATATCTTTGCATTCGTGATTATCTTAATGGTTATTATAATTCATACCTCACAGATTCTTTCATAATAGTCCTTGATACATTAATACAATATAATTCCCTAACTGTTGTAGAGGTTTCGGAATCAGGGTGGCTCACTATGGCTAACATCCTCTGCCGTTCCTCACTACACATTCTCAGATTCAGAGGCATTACTCTTCTCTGTCTGAGAAAAAAATAAACATTGCACCTGGCAATAGTTGCACTATCACAACTCAAAAAAAATATCACATATCATTCATATTCAATAACATAATATATTCACTATAATATTCAAGGTTTCAGAGGTTTTCATTTAGATCACATTTCCATCTTTATACTAGCTAACATACTTTCTTTCTTACAGGTAATTATTTCTTTTTTAGACTTGATATTCTTAGCTGTGCTTTTATCAGCTATATAGTTACTTATGTACTAGTTAACAATTTGCTTTGGTTTACTTGAATGTTCTTAAGATTATACACTTATTTTGATGCTTATAGTACTTATGCATTTGGTTTGTTCTATCTAGAGTCTACAATATTTTTGTTTTCACAATAGTTCATTAAATCTTTCTTAACAAGTTATATTCATCCTGAATTATCAGGGTATACATTGTTTGTATACTAAATAGTTTTTTGTTTGATGTTCTCTGACATATTCTGGTGATGTATAATATTTGATAATTGACAAACATTTTTCTTTTCCTTCATTCCATTATAACAATAGTTCTCTTTACAATTAACACTCTTTGTTATTTTTCTTCTCTACTCCTTCAAGTGATGGTGGTTTTCACTTATTCTGGATGATTTTATATAATATACAATATTCTATAATTACAATTTCATGTGACAATATAATGACATACTAATATCTAATTTTATAGACATTCTTGGGGTTTACATGGTTTGTTTTATAAACATTTTTTCTCTTTTCTTACATTCCATAATAATGTCCTTCTTTTATTTTACACACTTTGTTATACTGCCTCTCTACTCCTTCAAAGGTTAGTTGGGTGAACCTTTATTCTGGACGATTTTATATAATATTTGAGTTTTATGAGAGGTACACAATAATCATTTTATAAACATTAGGTTACATAGAATATTCATTTGGATACACATTTTTTCTCTAGGTATAGTATAGTAATTGTAGTTATATGCCACTACTGGCTCTTTGTGACATAATAGATGTCCCTTTTCTTATTAAATCATTTAGTTGACATTACATAACTTTCTATCCCTTGGTGTGATAGATCTGGTACGTTTTCACCAGTAACAAATAGTTTGGCTTACATCTTAATTCTACACACTTTTGTAACTCGATAAGGCAAATTGATTAGTTATAGTCAATTAGTTACCTTCAACAATTTGTAGTTTAACATGAAATGAGTTTGTTTACAGTAATGGTTTTTAAACATATATATTTTTTCTATTTATACCCTAAACATTCGGGTGATGATTGTTGCTTACTACTACATATTATCCGTCCTTAACAATAATTATTTTTTTTTTTTTTTAATAGTCGATATTCATGGGGTTATTTGTGCTCTTCCACTCTATTGGGTCTATGATTGGGGATGATTACGTCATACAGGTGTCCTTTCCCATATCAGTTTTCAGTATTACATTTTCTGGATACTTTACATATGTTCAGTACTAGTGGTCTTGGAGATACCTTCCTATCAGGCGGTTCTTCCATTTGGCGGCTACCAGATAGTCATTGGCTCCCCGTTTCCTTGCCTTCTTTCTCTCATTATCTTTGGTATTCCTGAGTTCATTGTACTCTGGGCCTTGGCTATTATTGATCTCTGGCCCTTCTTCTAATCCGGGTTGACCTTTGTTCATTTCCTGGTTGGATTCTTCCATCACTTGGTCCCTCTTCTTCCACATTTCCCTTATTCTTTGAGCGTACCTTTCAATAAGCTGGTCCAGTCGTTCTTGATCATTTTCCTTCTCCCTGTGAAGCTCCTTTCTTCTAGGAGTATTCCCTTTAAATACCTCATTGTTTATAATCTTCTCCTTCATAACATAGCCACTGGCATGTAACATTGTCTTAATCGTTCCGTCATCTGGGTTATCAATTAAATATTTTAATGGTTGGTTATTCATTAAGGAGTCAATTGATTTTGTTTGGTGTATTTTATTTGTCGGTATATTTAATTTAATTGGATTCTTATTTAAGTTTTTACCCGTGGTTTTACGGTGGTTTATTTTTAATGTTTTTATGAAGTCTGGTTTATACTTCTTACCGTTGGTTCTTGCTCTATGACGCATACTTGGGTTGTCCACGAAGTTAATTAATCCACTCCTAGTCATCTCTAATATTTCCTTTGTAATCCTTGTCTTCTTAGAGCGTATTATTCTTTTTATCTTTGTCTCTTTCTCTCCTGTTTTCTTAATTATCTTATTTTTAAAATTTTTAATGATGGCTTCTTTATGCTGAATATTCTCTTCCTTCCTGTGGTGTGTATCCTCAGGCACCAATGCTTTCGAGTCTTCTTTATTCTCAGTTTGTTTCCCAGTGTCTTCGGATTGTAGGCTTAATTCTTCCATGGTTTCATCATTTGGTACTTCTTCTATTGCTGGTTTGTCATCGTCCTTTCCTTCTTCATTATTCTCAGGCTCCGGACTCATTTGTTCCATGTTTTTGTCTTCGGATACTTTCCGTTCTTCTCTCCACTTCCGGTTATTCATGTCATCCATTTTTTGGCTAATTTTCATTAAGGCGGTGTTCAATTCTTTTCTGATGGCTTGACTGTTATCGTCGATTTTACTGTTCAGCGCGTCCATGGACTTATGAGTATTGTCGATCCTTTTATTTAGGTCCTCTTTCAGCGATTCCATATTTTTACTAAGCGATTCCATATTTCTATTTAAGTCCCGATGGTCCTCCTTTATTGATTCTATATTTCTATTTAATAACTCAATATTTCTTTGGTTCTCTTCCCGGGATTTCCTACCATCTTCCTGTAATGCTTCCATATTTTTGTTGATCGATTCCGTAGTTTTATTCATTGAGTCATTCAGTTTTTTATGGGACTTCTTGCCGTCTTCCTTTACCTGTCCGAATTGTTCCATCATCATTCTCATCATGTAATCCCATCTTGCCTCTTCGGATGGTCTGTCTGGTTGGTCGCTGACAATTATTTCCATCTCTGGTTCTACATGAGGTATTTCGTCGGTACTAGTTTCGATATTATTGATTGTAATAACTTCCATCTCGTCTATGGGTTGTGCTTCAGAAGTCTCTGTTCCCGTTGTATTTCTTCTACCCTACTGTCCTTATATCTCGTATCATATTGGTGGGTGTGCGGCATGTTAATTTTTTCGTGTCTACCGGGCTGATATAAAATATGAAAAATATTTTTTATTTAATATTTTTTAGGCCACACTAGTTGGTGCGCCAATTTATAACAATCTAAAACGTGTGTGTTTAATTTTATGTTTATTCTGTAAATAAATCGGTCGAATACGGTGTTTACGTTAACTTGTAATAAAATAAAAGTGTTGTTATTTAAAATTATATTCGTGTTTAAAATATTGAAGGTCTCGTTAAAACAAAGTTCAATTATGTGTGAAATATTCTTTTGAGATAAATCAATGTTTGGAATAGTTGTTTCTAATTGAAGGTTACTAATGTAGTAAAGTAATTTAAAATGAAACATTCAAAGTTACTCACAGTGTGTGTACAATGGTTTAATTATACTTGTTTAAAAAGAATTCCCTTATATTAAATAAATAAAGTAGTGAGGTTGATAATAATTAAATGCTAAATTAGCTTAAGTTGAAATGTAAATTACAGCAATTGGTTGCTTGGTAATGGTTAGCGTCGGGTTGAAACTGGCAGTAAAACTTCTTCTCCAGATTGCAGGTAGTCTGAGTGTGTCACGTCTCGTAATGTCCGGACAATATCCTAAACAAAAATATACTTTTACGTACCTGGTCGTGTTTACTAGAAGTTCACTAAACTGTCAACTCAGTTTACAAACACCAACTCACTTTGGTTGCAAGGTTAGATTACCTTGTTTATTAATTAGTGGGCGCCACACGGATTTATTCAGGGAAAATCCCGTGTAAAACCCACACATAGAATTACTGAATGATTAGAAAATTTAAAGTAATTGAGTATCACCTTTTGGCAATGTTATTCCAAAATATTAAACACAACGGAAGGTTGTTTAAGTTTTTTTTTTTTTTTTAAATAAAATATTTAATTATTCTATAGAAATAAATCAAATCAAGTCATGCTGTTAATAATGGGTTTATTTACACCCTCATAGAGAATTCAAAAACAAATATAATGCAAACATACAAAGTTGTACAATTATAAATCAGTTATTATATGCCTCATACGGCTTGCTCAGAACATGAATCATAAATCTGGCTAAGTCCAGATGTTATTTATTTTTAACATTAAAATCATGAAAATCTCAGATGTGAATTCTTTGAGACACGAAAAAGAATATTATGCCTACACAATATCCAATAATCTTTTGATATAAAATTGATCAACAAAGTTTTTAGGTTACTTTCGTAAAGTAAACAAAATAAAAATGATCTGTTGAGAGATCGCGCGTTCATCAACGCTTGCTTCTTTAGTGACAATATTTATCATGTGAGAACCCTTACAACTAACATATAGCTTAATTCATAATAACAAATTCATATAATAAATTGAGACGTGGTGTAATCTTGAAATGTTTCTGTGTTTTGCGTCAGTACAGACTAGTGTTGAAAAAAGTACAGGTTATGGCGCTCAGATAAAAATTAATAATAATTGCACTGTTACCTTTTGAGTTTTAATTATTTAATTAAAACTTATTAATCACTTCAGTAATCGGATTATAGTGATTACTGGGTTTTGGCACTACACTCGCACAAGAACAGAATAATGCGATCCTCTTCTGATTAAAATGGATCGTGAATGATAACAATTAATTATTCCTGTTCATTATTTCCCGCACAAAATTAAAATGATACTGCACTTAATCACTGTTGTTTGCTGTAGATTAACTTGAAGTAGTCGTTTCTTGGTGTTGAACTATTTGTTTCGATGTAATGTGTAGATGACGCTAATAGTTATTAAAAATGTAGAGATGGCGGGCGCACGTCTGTGCTATATGATGGTTGGTAAGAGTCTGTCTCAAAATTGGCTGCTCCGTTCTTATATACCCCCTTCTTTGATCGGTCTTAGGTAAAAATGTTAATTACTAACTAATTTTCTGATTGGCTCTGGCAGGTGTGACAGTATGACGTATCATTTTTTGGCAGTTGATAACGTTTTTTTTTAACCGTCAAACGCTGAGGTGACAGATAGCTGTCATTGTTGTTGTTATTCATAAACAGTTTTCTGATACATATTTTGAAAATGATGCTAACATCTCTCCCGCACTAAATACAGTTGCGATTGGGTTGATATCATTATCAAATTAAAGATCGTTTTTTCTTCTTTAATTTGATATCACTCGATATCGAATTACTTTCACTTTGACCGACATTGTTATAAAACCACTGTTCGGGTACATCACTTTCACTGTCGTCTGCTTTTTCTGAGTCGCCGATTTTACACTTTTGGTTAATATTGTTTGTGTTCACATATCATTTTATTATTCAAACGTTTATGTGGGAACACCATTAACGCTGTACTGACATTGTTACTGAACATTATGTGTACACCTAAACTCTATACATTGTAATGAATGATCCTACTTATTATGACATTTCGTTTTATGCTAACTCGTTCTAATCTACTGTTTAACAATTAAAATTATGATTAAACCTATTGTTTTAATAATGTTTTTTGTTATGTCAGTGCATAACCATTGTTCGGTGTATCTTAATTTACACTTATGTTAATTCTCAATAGTCATTTTTAAAGACCGGATTTTCGTGCAGTATAAACCATTGAAACGTGCAACAAAAACTGCAAAACGTGCAAAAACGTGCAATAAAAAAATCAAAACGTGCAAAAAGGTGTACTAAATAAAAAGATTTTCGTTTTTATTTTTTATTAGCACCAAGTAGGCATAAAATGAAGTAAAATATTGAATACAATAAAATTAATAATTTTCCTTTATTTAAACTATATTTTGTATTAATAAAATTAATTAAAAAACACTCTTAGGAACAATAATTATATGCGGTTAAAAAGGCATAAACAGTAAGACAAAACATAATACAAAATTCTATTAATTACCATCAAGTAGATACATAATATTATGTTTTAAAAGAATATACTTTAAATCTATCTTTTAAACTATAAAAGACGAAAACAATAGGAACATTCTCTAGGACAAGAATCAATTAATTAGACGATATAAACAATTCAATAAGACAAAAACAAAATAAAGAAATCAATTTTTTTCGTTAAAATTTACTACCATGTACATTTCTAAATTTTTTCTGTTAAATTATACCTCCTGTCATCGAGGATATGTTTTAAAAGAGAAAAAGCTCTTTCTACATCAATACTCGTAATTGGGCATTTTTTATAGGAACTTAAAATGTTTGGTGCCACATCTACATCTGAACGTTTGCCATTTAAAACGTCGTTAAATGTTTGTAAAATTTTAAAGCCAAGATTTTTTTCAAATACGGTTTGAAATTTTTCATAAATTAATTTTCCTTTGTCGTTATTTACTTTTTTGAGTGTCTCTTCAATACTTTGTACGATATTGATTTGTTCATCTAACGATAGATTTTTTGCCTCTAAACGTTTTATTGCAACGGGTATTGGGCTAAAATGGGACCTTATGAATGCCAATTCGGACTTAACTGAATTTTTTTTTACAATGCTTTTTAATTTGGTGATAGCAAGAGCATCTTCTTCCAAACGTTCTATTAACTCTGCATATCTATCCAAATTTTCGGAATAAAAAAGGGCAGCGTCTATCCAGGTTCCCCACCTGGTAAGAACTGCTTCTGGGGGCAAGGGGCAATTCATTACATTCCTATATAAAGCCACTCGCTGAGGGGCATTCAAGAAGATTTTTTTACCACAACTTATTAATTTATTTACATTTTGGAAAACTTCACGTATTTTCTCGGCAACTCTATTAAGACCATGCGCCACACATGTTGTGTGAACCATGTTTGGGTAAAACACTTTAAGAGCGTTCCCAGTTTTGAGCATATAAGGGGCTGCATCGGTTACAAAAAGTAAAACCTTATCTTGATACCCGTTTTGACCGAAAAAATTTAACAAACTATCGTTAACAAACCGCGACACCGTCTCAAAATTGGTTTTTTCCAATTCTTTACAAGAAATTAAGTGAGGGGTAGGCTCAATTTCTGGGGGCAAAATACCAATTATTAATGCACAAGTATATTTCCCTCTCGAATCAGTCGTTTCATCGACTGAAATATAAATAAAATTATTGGAAATTTCATTTTTAATTTTTATTAAAGTCTGTTCATAGCAGACATTTAGATAATTTTTTCTTAGTGTGCTCTCGTCAGGTATTTTCTGTCCAGTATATTTTTCTAAAAAGTTTGTAAATTGCGGACATGAAAGCTTGAATAGCGGAATATTGGAGGAGACTAATGCCATACACAAGTCCTGATTAAAAGAATTCTTCTTATTGGCGCCACTACAGCTTTCTGTTATCAAAAGTTGAGTTACGTTTTTTCTTTTCTTAGCGGCCTCAACTGCCTGTTTATGACTGCCTATAAAATAAAATAATAAAGTAAAAAAATGTAGGTACACAGACCGAGATAAATGATTTAAAGGTCAGCATAAATTGGGCAATTTGACTGTTTAGGAAAAATTAAAATTAAACGTAGGTAGTACATTAAATTACATTTTCTAGATTAGGATTCAGGAAATGCCATTTCATAATTTAAGTCTAAAACTTACTTGTTTGGCAGTGGGCGTCTACTTGCGATTTTCTATCGACACCTACATTTTTGCAGCAAGATTCACAAAAAATGATTTTTCCATCAGTTTTTAGTTCTGGGTACGGCTGTATCCATCCCTTTAATTTGGAGCAAACACTACTTTTCCCTTTAGGCATGTTTGATATTGAATTGCACAACTTGACAGTGGCAGAAGGAATGAAAATAAAGAACTGAGAAATACAAACACGGCTACCGGATATAGGGGGGAGTGGGGGTGTTGAAAAACATAAAACGATTCCCAGAAAATAGAACTGAGAAATACAAACACGGCTACCGGATATAGGGGGGAGTGGGGGTGTTGAAAAACATAAAACGATTCCCAGAAAATCATCGACTCGAGAACTGAAAACTTCTACGAAAAAATATTTAAACCGATTCAAAGAAAATGGTTTGTTTTATTCCACTTGTTTTATAAAACGTATAGTGTTTGTTTATATTGAAAGTAATTAATTTTAATGTTTTATCCGCTTTGTTGACTGTTTTTTTTTAAATAACAGACAAATTTAAAAATAAAACCTTAAAACGTGCAATTTCATGCAGGAAAACCTTAAAACGTGCAATTTCGTGCATTAACGTCAAAACGTGCAATTTCGTGCAATATAAAACTAGTATCGAAATAACGTGGTTTTCATGATTCGAATTTCTATCAAAGTTTTAATGAATTTGAAGTTAGCAAAAAAAAGATGCAATTGCACGAAAATCCGGTCTTTAGTCATTTTACTGACTAATGTTTGGTCTAAGCGTTGTTAAGACATATCGCCTATATGGAATTTTGCCTTAATAACACTTATTGGTTCTCAATTTGGTAATTTGTGGAGGTATCTTATTTGTATAAGATTCTCTCTTATAATTAGTTTTTCTTTCTAACAAGTATATTTGATGCTGAAATACATCTTTGTTCTCACTATGTAGCCATTGTTAATTTTCATTTTGGCATTCATAATTTACTAGTCATTGTCAAATTTATTATCAGCAAAATGCTAATTCTGATTTCACAGTATTTAACTGCTTATTAATTCATTTTTTATTTACATATAACATTCGGTTTACATCAACTACTGACTGGATTGACAGCTGAATGTAAATTTACTCTGTCCATCAGTTTGTCTTAGTCTTAGTCTGGTTGTAGTGTCAAACAGCCTTTGGGTTACTGTTTCATGTGGCACTTCTGCTTCATTCTTCTTTCTTGATTTCTCCTTTCTTGGTTATTTTTACTATTATATTCCTATTTACATTGTTGTTTTGTCCTTATAAAATCTGATAACATACATTTAGGTTAGGTAACATTTTGTTATGTTACATATACACCCTCTTTAAAATTGATCATTTGAGAAAAATTTATTTTTGGTAAAATTATCAATTCATGTCAGTTTCTTAGTATACTCTTATAGTTTTTTTTTTCTTGTACTCTTTGATTTCTTAAACATACTATTGGTGTATTACTCTAGCTTGATTTTTTTTTTTCTAGTGATATAACTCTTTACTTACTAGTATTTTCAAGTTGCTTACTTTCTAAGTCATTTAACTACAATAGATCTCGTTTCATAAGTTAACAATTTCCTGTCTTATTCACATTCTACTTTCTTATCACATATCTTTGCATTCGTGATTATCTTAATGGTTATTATAATTCATACCTCACAGATTCTTTCATAATAGTCCTTGATACATTAATACAATATAATTCCCTAACTGTTGTAGAGGTTTCGGAATCAGGGTGGCTCACTATGGCTAACATCCTCTGCCGTTCCTCACTACACATTCTCAGATTCAGAGGCATTACTCTTCTCTGTCTGAGAAAAAAATAAACATTGCACCTGGCAATAGTTGCACTATCACAACTCAAAAAAAATATCACATATCATTCATATTCAATAACATAATATATTCACTATAATATTCAAGGTTTCAGAGGTTTTCATTTAGATCACATTTCCATCTTTATACTAGCTAACATACTTTCTTTCTTACAGGTAATTATTTCTTTTTTAGACTTGATATTCTTAGCTGTGCTTTTATCAGCTATATAGTTACTTATGTACTAGTTAACAATTTGCTTTGGTTTACTTGAATGTTCTTAAGATTATACACTTATTTTGATGCTTATAGTACTTATGCATTTGGTTTGTTCTATCTAGAGTCTACAATATTTTTGTTTTCACAATAGTTCATTAAATCTTTCTTAACAAGTTATATTCATCCTGAATTATCAGGGTATACATTGTTTGTATACTAAATAGTTTTTTGTTTGATGTTCTCTGACATATTCTGGTGATGTATAATATTTGATAATTGACAAACATTTTTCTTTTCCTTCATTCCATTATAACAATAGTTCTCTTTACAATTAACACTCTTTGTTATTTTTCTTCTCTACTCCTTCAAGTGATGGTGGTTTTCACTTATTCTGGATGATTTTATATAATATACAATATTCTATAATTACAATTTCATGTGACAATATAATGACATACTAATATCTAATTTTATAGACATTCTTGGGGTTTACATGGTTTGTTTTATAAACATTTTTTCTCTTTTCTTACATTCCATAATAATGTCCTTCTTTTATTTTACACACTTTGTTATACTGCCTCTCTACTCCTTCAAAGGTTAGTTGGGTGAACCTTTATTCTGGACGATTTTATATAATATTTGAGTTTTATGAGAGGTACACAATAATCATTTTATAAACATTAGGTTACATAGAATATTCATTTGGATACACATTTTTTCTCTAGGTATAGTATAGTAATTGTAGTTATATGCCACTACTGGCTCTTTGTGACATAATAGATGTCCCTTTTCTTATTAAATCATTTAGTTGACATTACATAACTTTCTATCCCTTGGTGTGATAGATCTGGTACGTTTTCACCAGTAACAAATAGTTTGGCTTACATCTTAATTCTACACACTTTTGTAACTCGATAAGGCAAATTGATTAGTTATAGTCAATTAGTTACCTTCAACAATTTGTAGTTTAACATGAAATGAGTTTGTTTACAGTAATGGTTTTTAAACATATATATTTTTTCTATTTATACCCTAAACATTCGGGTGATGATTGTTGCTTACTACTACATATTATCCGTCCTTAACAATAATTATTTTTTTTTTTTTTTAATAGTCGATATTCATGGGGTTATTTGTGCTCTTCCACTCTATTGGGTCTATGATTGGGGATGATTACGTCATACAGGTGTCCTTTCCCATATCAGTTTTCAGTATTACATTTTCTGGATACTTTACATATGTTCAGTACTAGTGGTCTTGGAGATACCTTCCTATCAGGCGGTTCTTCCATTTGGCGGCTACCAGATAGTCATTGGCTCCCCGTTTCCTTGCCTTCTTTCTCTCATTATCTTTGGTATTCCTGAGTTCATTGTACTCTGGGCCTTGGCTATTATTGATCTCTGGCCCTTCTTCTAATCCGGGTTGACCTTTGTTCATTTCCTGGTTGGATTCTTCCATCACTTGGTCCCTCTTCTTCCACATTTCCCTTATTCTTTGAGCGTACCTTTCAATAAGCTGGTCCAGTCGTTCTTGATCATTTTCCTTCTCCCTGTGAAGCTCCTTTCTTCTAGGAGTATTCCCTTTAAATACCTCATTGTTTATAATCTTCTCCTTCATAACATAGCCACTGGCATGTAACATTGTCTTAATCGTTCCGTCATCTGGGTTATCAATTAAATATTTTAATGGTTGGTTATTCATTAAGGAGTCAATTGATTTTGTTTGGTGTATTTTATTTGTCGGTATATTTAATTTAATTGGATTCTTATTTAAGTTTTTACCCGTGGTTTTACGGTGGTTTATTTTTAATGTTTTTATGAAGTCTGGTTTATACTTCTTACCGTTGGTTCTTGCTCTATGACGCATACTTGGGTTGTCCACGAAGTTAATTAATCCACTCCTAGTCATCTCTAATATTTCCTTTGTAATCCTTGTCTTCTTAGAGCGTATTATTCTTTTTATCTTTGTCTCTTTCTCTCCTGTTTTCTTAATTATCTTATTTTTAAAATTTTTAATGATGGCTTCTTTATGCTGAATATTCTCTTCCTTCCTGTGGTGTGTATCCTCAGGCACCAATGCTTTCGAGTCTTCTTTATTCTCAGTTTGTTTCCCAGTGTCTTCGGATTGTAGGCTTAATTCTTCCATGGTTTCATCATTTGGTACTTCTTCTATTGCTGGTTTGTCATCGTCCTTTCCTTCTTCATTATTCTCAGGCTCCGGACTCATTTGTTCCATGTTTTTGTCTTCGGATACTTTCCGTTCTTCTCTCCACTTCCGGTTATTCATGTCATCCATTTTTTGGCTAATTTTCATTAAGGCGGTGTTCAATTCTTTTCTGATGGCTTGACTGTTATCGTCGATTTTACTGTTCAGCGCGTCCATGGACTTATGAGTATTGTCGATCCTTTTATTTAGGTCCTCTTTCAGCGATTCCATATTTTTACTAAGCGATTCCATATTTCTATTTAAGTCCCGATGGTCCTCCTTTATTGATTCTATATTTCTATTTAATAACTCAATATTTCTTTGGTTCTCTTCCCGGGATTTCCTACCATCTTCCTGTAATGCTTCCATATTTTTGTTGATCGATTCCGTAGTTTTATTCATTGAGTCATTCAGTTTTTTATGGGACTTCTTGCCGTCTTCCTTTACCTGTCCGAATTGTTCCATCATCATTCTCATCATGTAATCCCATCTTGCCTCTTCGGATGGTCTGTCTGGTTGGTCGCTGACAATTATTTCCATCTCTGGTTCTACATGAGGTATTTCGTCGGTACTAGTTTCGATATTATTGATTGTAATAACTTCCATCTCGTCTATGGGTTGTGCTTCAGAAGTCTCTGTTCCCGTTGTATTTCTTCTACCCTACTGTCCTTATATCTCGTATCATATTGGTGGGTGTGCGGCATGTTAATTTTTTCGTGTCTACCGGGCTGATATAAAATATGAAAAATATTTTTTATTTAATATTTTTTAGGCCACACTAGTTGGTGCGCCAATTTATAACAATCTAAAACGTGTGTGTTTAATTTTATGTTTATTCTGTAAATAAATCGGTCGAATACGGTGTTTACGTTAACTTGTAATAAAATAAAAGTGTTGTTATTTAAAATTATATTCGTGTTTAAAATATTGAAGGTCTCGTTAAAACAAAGTTCAATTATGTGTGAAATATTCTTTTGAGATAAATCAATGTTTGGAATAGTTGTTTCTAATTGAAGGTTACTAATGTAGTAAAGTAATTTAAAATGAAACATTCAAAGTTACTCACAGTGTGTGTACAATGGTTTAATTATACTTGTTTAAAAAGAATTCCCTTATATTAAATAAATAAAGTAGTGAGGTTGATAATAATTAAATGCTAAATTAGCTTAAGTTGAAATGTAAATTACAGCAATTGGTTGCTTGGTAATGGTTAGCGTCGGGTTGAAACTGGCAGTAAAACTTCTTCTCCAGATTGCAGGTAGTCTGAGTGTGTCACGTCTCGTAATGTCCGGACAATATCCTAAACAAAAATATACTTTTACGTACCTGGTCGTGTTTACTAGAAGTTCACTAAACTGTCAACTCAGTTTACAAACACCAACTCACTTTGGTTGCAAGGTTAGATTACCTTGTTTATTAATTAGTGGGCGCCACACGGATTTATTCAGGGAAAATCCCGTGTAAAACCCACACATAGAATTACTGAATGATTAGAAAATTTAAAGTAATTGAGTATCACCTTTTGGCAATGTTATTCCAAAATATTAAACACAACGGAAGGTTGTTTAAGTTTTTTTTTTTTTTTTAAATAAAATATTTAATTATTCTATAGAAATAAATCAAATCAAGTCATGCTGTTAATAATGGGTTTATTTACACCCTCATAGAGAATTCAAAAACAAATATAATGCAAACATACAAAGTTGTACAATTATAAATCAGTTATTATATGCCTCATACGGCTTGCTCAGAACATGAATCATAAATCTGGCTAAGTCCAGATGTTATTTATTTTTAACATTAAAATCATGAAAATCTCAGATGTGAATTCTTTGAGACACGAAAAAGAATATTATGCCTACACAATATCCAATAATCTTTTGATATAAAATTGATCAACAAAGTTTTTAGGTTACTTTCGTAAAGTAAACAAAATAAAAATGATCTGTTGAGAGATCGCGCGTTCATCAACGCTTGCTTCTTTAGTGACAATATTTATCATGTGAGAACCCTTACAACTAACATATAGCTTAATTCATAATAACAAATTCATATAATAAATTGAGACGTGGTGTAATCTTGAAATGTTTCTGTGTTTTGCGTCAGTACAGACTAGTGTTGAAAAAAGTACAGGTTATGGCGCTCAGATAAAAATTAATAATAATTGCACTGTTACCTTTTGAGTTTTAATTATTTAATTAAAACTTATTAATCACTTCAGTAATCGGATTATAGTGATTACTGGGTTTTGGCACTACACTCGCACAAGAACAGAATAATGCGATCCTCTTCTGATTAAAATGGATCGTGAATGATAACAATTAATTATTCCTGTTCATTATTTCCCGCACAAAATTAAAATGATACTGCACTTAATCACTGTTGTTTGCTGTAGATTAACTTGAAGTAGTCGTTTCTTGGTGTTGAACTATTTGTTTCGATGTAATGTGTAGATGACGCTAATAGTTATTAAAAATGTAGAGATGGCGGGCGCACGTCTGTGCTATATGATGGTTGGTAAGAGTCTGTCTCAAAATTGGCTGCTCCGTTCTTATATACCCCCTTCTTTGATCGGTCTTAGGTAAAAATGTTAATTACTAACTAATTTTCTGATTGGCTCTGGCAGGTGTGACAGTATGACGTATCATTTTTTGGCAGTTGATAACGTTTTTTTTTAACCGTCAAACGCTGAGGTGACAGATAGCTGTCATTGTTGTTGTTATTCATAAACAGTTTTCTGATACATATTTTGAAAATGATGCTAACATCTCTCCCGCACTAAATACAGTTGCGATTGGGTTGATATCATTATCAAATTAAAGATCGTTTTTTCTTCTTTAATTTGATATCACTCGATATCGAATTACTTTCACTTTGACCGACATTGTTATAAAACCACTGTTCGGGTACATCACTTTCACTGTCGTCTGCTTTTTCTGAGTCGCCGATTTTACACTTTTGGTTAATATTGTTTGTGTTCACATATCATTTTATTATTCAAACGTTTATGTGGGAACACCATTAACGCTGTACTGACATTGTTACTGAACATTATGTGTACACCTAAACTCTATACATTGTAATGAATGATCCTACTTATTATGACATTTCGTTTTATGCTAACTCGTTCTAATCTACTGTTTAACAATTAAAATTATGATTAAACCTATTGTTTTAATAATGTTTTTTGTTATGTCAGTGCATAACCATTGTTCGGTGTATCTTAATTTACACTTATGTTAATTCTCAATAGTCAATTTACTGACTAATGTTTGGTCTAAGCGTTGTTAAGACATATCGCCTATATGGAATTTTGCCTTAATAACACTTATTGGTTCTCAATTCGGTAATTTGTGGAGGTATCTTATTTGTATAAGATTCTCTCTTATAATTAGTTTTTCTTTCTAACAAGTATATTTGATGCTGAAATACATCTTTGTTCTCACTATGTAGCCATTGTTAATTTTCATTTTGGCATTCATAATTTACTAGTCATTGTCAAATTTATTATCAGCAAAATGCTAATTCTGATTTCACAGTATTTAACTGCTTATTAATTCATTTTTTATTTACATATAACATTCGGTTTACATCAACTACTGACTGGATTGACAGCTGAATGTAAATTTACTCTGTCCATCAGTTTGTCTTAGTCTTAGTCTGGTTGTAGTGTCAAACAGCCTTTGGGTTACTGTTTCATGTGGCACTTCTGCTTCATTCTTCTTTCTTGATTTCTCCTTTCTTGGTTATTTTTACTATTATATTCCTATTTACATTGTTGTTTTGTCCTTATAAAATCTGATAACATACATTTAGGTTAGGTAACATTTTGTTATGTTACATATACACCCTCTTTAAAATTGATCATTTGAGAAAAATTTATTTTTGGTAAAATTATCAATTCATGTCAGTTTCTTAGTATACTCTTATAGTTTTTTTTTTCTTGTACTCTTTGATTTCTTAAACATACTATTGGTGTATTACTCTAGCTTGATTTTTTTTTTTCTAGTGATATAACTCTTTACTTACTAGTATTTTCAAGTTGCTTACTTTCTAAGTCATTTAACTACAATAGATCTCGTTTCATAAGTTAACAATTTCCTGTCTTATTCACATTCTACTTTCTTATCACATATCTTTGCATTCGTGATTATCTTAATGGTTATTATAATTCATACCTCACAGATTCTTTCATAATAGTCCTTGATACATTAATACAATATAATTCCCTAACTGTTGTAGAGGTTTCGGAATCAGGGTGGCTCACTATGGCTAACATCCTCTGCCGTTCCTCACTACACATTCTCAGATTCAGAGGCATTACTCTTCTCTGTCTGAGAAAAAAATAAACATTGCACCTGGCAATAGTTGCACTATCACAACTCAAAAAAAATATCACATATCATTCATATTCAATAACATAATATATTCACTATAATATTCAAGGTTTCAGAGGTTTTCATTTAGATCACATTTCCATCTTTATACTAGCTAACATACTTTCTTTCTTACAGGTAATTATTTCTTTTTTAGACTTGATATTCTTAGCTGTGCTTTTATCAGCTATATAGTTACTTATGTACTAGTTAGTAACAGTACTAGTTAGTTTGCTTTGGTTTACTTGAATGTTCTTAAGATTATACACTTATTTTGATGCTTATAGTACTTATGCATTTGGTTTGTTCTATCTAGAGTCTACAATATTTTTGTTTTCACAATAGTTCATTAAATCTTTCTTAACAAGTTATATTCATCCTGAATTATCAGGGTATACATTGTTTGTATACTAAATAGTTTTTTGTTTGATGTTCTCTGACATATTCTGGTGATGTATAATATTTGATAATTGACAAACATTTTTCTTTTCCTTCATTCCATTATAACAATAGTTCTCTTTACAATTAACACTCTTTGTTATTTTTCTTCTCTACTCCTTCAAGTGATGGTGGTTTTCACTTATTCTGGATGATTTTATATAATATACAATATTCTATAATTACAATTTCATGTGACAATATAATGACATACTAATATCTAATTTTATAGACATTCTTGGGGTTTACATGGTTTGTTTTATAAACATTTTTTCTCTTTTCTTACATTCCATAATAATGTCCTTCTTTTATTTTACACACTTTGTTATACTGCCTCTCTACTCCTTCAAAGGTTAGTTGGGTGAACCTTTATTCTGGACGATTTTATATAATATTTGAGTTTTATGAGAGGTACACAATAATCATTTTATAAACATTAGGTTACATAGAATATTCATTTGGATACACATTTTTTCTCTAGGTATAGTATAGTAATTGTAGTTATATGCCACTACTGGCTCTTTGTGACATAATAGATGTCCCTTTTCTTATTAAATCATTTAGTTGACATTACATAACTTTCTATCCCTTGGTGTGATAGATCTGGTACGTTTTCACCAGTAACAAATAGTTTGGCTTACATCTTAATTCTACACACTTTTGTAACTCGATAAGGCAAATTGATTAGTTATAGTCAATTAGTTACCTTCAACAATTTGTAGTTTAACATGAAATGAGTTTGTTTACAGTAATGGTTTTTAAACATATATATTTTTTCTATTTATACCCTAAACATTCGGGTGATGATTGTTGCTTACTACTACATATTATCCGTCCTTAACAATAATTATTTTTTTTTTTTTTTAATAGTCGATATTCATGGGGTTATTTGTGCTCTTCCACTCTATTGGGTCTATGATTGGGGATGATTACGTCATACAGGTGTCCTTTCCCATATCAGTTTTCAGTATTACATTTTCTGGATACTTTACATATGTTCAGTACTAGTGGTCTTGGAGATACCTTCCTATCAGGCGGTTCTTCCATTTGGCGGCTACCAGATAGTCATTGGCTCCCCGTTTCCTTGCCTTCTTTCTCTCATTATCTTTGGTATTCCTGAGTTCATTGTACTCTGGGCCTTGGCTATTATTGATCTCTGGCCCTTCTTCTAATCCGGGTTGACCTTTGTTCATTTCCTGGTTGGATTCTTCCATCACTTGGTCCCTCTTCTTCCACATTTCCCTTATTCTTTGAGCGTACCTTTCAATAAGCTGGTCCAGTCGTTCTTGATCATTTTCCTTCTCCCTGTGAAGCTCCTTTCTTCTAGGAGTATTCCCTTTAAATACCTCATTGTTTATAATCTTCTCCTTCATAACATAGCCACTGGCATGTAACATTGTCTTAATCGTTCCGTCATCTGGGTTATCAATTAAATATTTTAATGGTTGGTTATTCATTAAGGAGTCAATTGATTTTGTTTGGTGTGTTTTATTTGTCGGTATATTTAATTTAATTGGATTCTTATTTAAGTTTTTACCCGTGGTTTTACGGTGGTTTATTTTTAATGTTTTTATGAAGTCTGGTTTATACTTCTTACCGTTGGTTCTTGCTCTATGACGCATACTTGGGTTGTCCACGAAGTTAATTAATCCACTCCTAGTCATCTCTAATATTTCCTTTGTAATCCTTGTCTTCTTAGAGCGTATTATTCTTTTTATCTTTGTCTCTTTCTCTCCTGTTTTCTTAATTATCTTGTTTTTTACATTTTTAATGATGGCTTCTTTATGCTGAATATTCTCTTCCTTCCTGTGGTGTGTATCCTCAGGCACCAATGCTTTCGAGTCTTCTTTATTCTCAGTTTGTTTCCCAGTGTCTTCGGATTGTAGGCTTAATTCTTCCATGGTTTCATCATTTGGTACTTCTTCTATTGCTGGTTTGTCATCGTCCTTTCCTTCTTCATTATTCTCAGGCTCCGGACTCATTTGTTCCATGTTTTTGTCTTCGGATACTTTCCGTTCTTCTCTCCACTTCCGGTTATTCATGTCATCCATTTTTTGGCTAATTTTCATTAAGGCGGTGTTCAATTCTTTTCTGATGGCTTGACTGTTATCGTCGATTTTACTGTTCAGCGCGTCCATGGACTTATGAGTATTGTCGATCCTTTTATTTAGGTCCTCTTTCAGCGATTCCATATTTTTACTAAGCGATTCCATATTTCTATTTAAGTCCCGATGGTCCTCCTTTATTGATTCTATATTTCTATTTAATAACTCAATATTTCTTTGGTTCTCTTCCCGGGATTTCCTACCATCTTCCTGTAATGCTTCCATATTTTTGTTGATCGATTCCGTAGTTTTATTCATTGAGTCATTCAGTTTTTTATGGGACTTCTTGCCGTCTTCCTTTACCTGTCCGAATTGTTCCATCATCATTCTCATCATGTAATCCCATCTTGCCTCTTCGGATGGTCTGTCTGGTTGGTCGCTGACAATTATTTCCATCTCTGGTTCTACATAAGGTATTTCGTCGGTACTAGTTTCGATATTATTGATTGTAATAACTTCCATCTCGTCTATGGGTTGTGCTTCAGAAGTCTCTATATCCCGTTGTATTTCTTCTACCCTACTGTCCTTATATCTCGTATCATATTGGTGGGTGTGCGGCATGTTAATTTTTTCGTGTCTACCGGGCTGATATAAAATATGAAAAATATTTTTTATTTAATATTTTTTAGGCCACACTAGTTGGTGCGCCAATTTATAACAATCTAAAACGTGTGTGTTTAATTTTGTTTATTCTGTAAATAAATCGGTCGAATACGGTGTTTACGTTAACTTGTAATAAAATAAAAGTGTTGTTATTTAAAATTATATTCGTGTTTAAAATATTGAAGGTCTCGTTAAAACAAAGTTCAATTATGTGTGAAATATTCTTTTGAGATAAATCAATGTTTGGAATAGTTGTTTCTAATTGAAGGTTACTAATGTAGTAAAGTAATTTAAAATGAAACATTCAAAGTTACTCACAGTGTGTGTACAATGGTTTAATTATACTTGTTTAAAAAGAATTCCCTTATATTAAATAAATAAAGTAGTGAGGTTGATAATAATTAAATGCTAAATTAGCTTAAGTTGAAATGTAAATTACAGCAATTGGTTGCTTGGTAATGGTTAGCGTCGGGTTGAAACTGGCAGTAAAACTTCTTCTCCAGATTGCAGGTAGTCTGAGTGTGTCACGTCTCGTAATGTCCGGACAATATCCTAAACAAAAATATACTTTTACGTACCTGGTCGTGTTTACTAGAAGTTCACTAAACTGTCAACTCAGTTTACAAACACCAACTCACTTTGGTTGCAAGGTTAGATTACCTTGTTTATTAATTAGTGGGCGCCACACGGATTTATTCAGGGAAAATCCCGTGTAAAACCCACACATAGAATTACTGAATGATTAGAAAATTTAAAGTAATTGAGTATCACCTTTTGGCAATGTTATTCCAAAATATTAAACACAACGGAAGGTTGTTTAAGTTTTTTTTTTTTTTTAAATAAAATATTTAATTATTCTATAGAAATAAATCAAATCAAGTCATGCTGTTAATAATGGGTTTATTTACACCCTCATAGAGAATTCAAAAACAAATATAATGCAAACATACAAAGTTGTACAATTATAAATCAGTTATTATATGCCTCATACGGCTTGCTCAGAACATGAATCATAAATCTGGCTAAGTCCAGATGTTATTTATTTTTAACATTAAAATCATGAAAATCTCAGATGTGAATTCTTTGAGACACGAAAAAGAATATTATGCCTACACAATATCCAATAATCTTTTGATATAAAATTGATCAACAAAGTTTTTAGGTTACTTTCGTAAAGTAAACAAAATAAAAATGATCTGTTGAGAGATCGCGCGTTCATCAACGCTTGCTTCTTTAGTGACAATATTTATCATGTGAGAACCCTTACAACTAACATATAGCTTAATTCATAATAACAAATTCATATAATAAATTGAGACGTGGTGTAATCTTGAAATGTTTCTGTGTTTTGCGTCAGTACAGACTAGTGTTGAAAAAAGTACAGGTTATGGCGCTCAGATAAAAATTAATAATAATTGCACTGTTACCTTTTGAGTTTTAATTATTTAATTAAAACTTATTAATCACTTCAGTAATCGGATTATAGTGATTACTGGGTTTTGGCACTACACTCGCACAAGAACAGAATAATGCGATCCTCTTCTGATTAAAATGGATCGTGAATGATAACAATTAATTATTCCTGTTCATTATTTCCCGCACAAAATTAAAATGATACTGCACTTAATCACTGTTGTTTGCTGTAGATTAACTTGAAGTAGTCGTTTCTTGGTGTTGAACTATTTGTTTCGATGTAATGTGTAGATGACGCTAATAGTTATTAAAAATGTAGAGATGGTGGGCGCACGTCTGTGCTATATGATGGTTGGTAAGAGTCTGTCTCAAAATTGGCTGCTCCGTTCTTATATACCCCCTTCTTTGATCGGTCTTAGGTAAAAATGTTAATTACTAACTAATTTTCTGATTGGCTCTGGCAGGTGTGACAGTATGACGTATCATTTTTTGGCAGTTGATAACGGTTTTTTTTAACCGTCAAACGCTGAGGTGACAGATAGCTGTCATTGTTGTTGTTATTCATAAACAGTTTTCTGATACATATTTTGAAAATGATGCTAACATCTCTCCCGCACTAAATACAGTTGCGATTGGGTTGATATCATTATCAAATTAAAGATCGTTTTTTCTTCTTTAATTTGATATCACTCGATATAGAATTACTTTCACTTTGACCGACATTGTTATAAAACCAATGTTCGGGTACATCACTTTCACTGTCGTCTGCTTTTTCTGAGTCGCCGATTTTACACTTTTGGTTAATATTGTTTGTGTTCACATATCATTTTATTATTCAAACGTTTATGTGGGAACACCATTAACGCTGTACTGACATTGTTACTGAACATTATGTGTACACCTAAACTCTATACATTGTAATGAATGATCCTACTTATTATGACATTTCGTTTTATGCTAACTCGTTCTAATCTACTGTTTAACAATTAAAATTATGATTAAACCTATTGTTTTAATAATGTTTTTTGTTATGTCAGTGCATAACCATTGTTCGGTGTATCTTAATTTACACTTATGTTAATTCTCAATAGTCAATTTACTGACTAATGTTTGGTCTAAGCGTTGTTAAGACATATCGCCTATATGGAATTTTGCCTTAATAACACTTATTGGTTCTCAATTCGATAATTTGTGGAGGTATCTTATTTGTATAAGATTCTCTCTTATAATTAGTTTTTCTTTCTCACAAGTATATTTGATGCTGAAATACATCTTTGTTCTCACTATGTAGCCATTGTTAATTTTCATTTTGGCATTCATAATTTACTAGTCATTGTCAAATTTATTATCAGCAAAATGCTAATTCTGATTTCACAGTATTTAACTGCTTATTAATTCATTTTTTATTTACATATAACATTCGGTTTACATCAACTACTGACTGGATTGACAGCTGAATGTAAATTTACTCTGTCCATCAGTTTGTCTTAGTCTTAGTCTGGTTGTAGTGTCAAACAGCCTTTGGGTTACTGTTTCATGTGGCACTTCTGCTTCATTCTTCTTTCTTGATTTCTCCTTTCTTGGTTATTTTTACTATTATATTCCTATTTACATTGTTGTTTTGTCCTTATAAAATCTGATAACATACATTTAGGTTAGGTAACATTTTGTTATGTTACATATACACCCTCTTTAAAATTGATCATTTGAGAAAAATTTATTTTTGGTAAAATTATCAATTCATGTCAGTTTCTTAGTATACTCTTATAGTTTTTTTTTTTCTTGTACTCTTTGATTTCTTAAACATACTATTGGTGTATTACTCTAGCTTGATTTTTTTTTTTCTAGTGATATAACTCTTTACTTACTAGTATTTTCAAGTTGCTTACTTTCTAAGTCATTTAACTACAATAGATCTCGTTTCTTAAGTTAACAATTTCCTGTCTTATTCACATTCTACTTTCTTATCACATATCTTTGCATTCGTGATTATCTTAATGGTTATTATAATTCATACCTCACAGATTCTTTCATAATAGTCCTTGATACATTAATACAATATAATTCCCTAACTGTTGTAGAGGTTTCGGAATCAGGGTGGCTCACTATGGCTAACATCCTCTGCCGTTCCTCACTACACATTCTCAGATTCAGAGGCATTACTCTTCTCTGTCTGAGAAAAAAATAAACATTGCACCTGGCAATAGTTGCACTATCACAACTCAAAAAAAATATCACATATCATTCATATTCAATAACATAATATATTCACTATAATATTCAAGGTTTCAGAGGTTTTCATTTAGATCACATTTCCATCTTTATACTAGCTAACATACTTTCTTTCTTACAGGTAATTATTTCTTTTTTAGACTTGATATTCTTAGCTGTGCTTTTATCAGCTATATAGTTACTTATGTACTAGTTAGTAACAGTACTAGTTAGTTTGCTTTGGTTTACTTGAATGTTCTTAAGATTATACACTTATTTTGATGCTTATAGTACTTATGCATTTGGTTTGTTCTATCTAGAGTCTACAATATTTTTGTTTTCACAATAGTTCATTAAATCTTTCTTAACAAGTTATATTCATCCTGAATTATCAGGGTATACATTGTTTGTATACTAAATAGTTTTTTGTTTGATGTTCTCTGACATATTCTGGTGATGTATAATATTTGATAATTGACAAACATTTTTCTTTTCCTTCATTCCATTATAACAATAGTTCTCTTTACAATTAACACTCTTTGTTATTTTTCTTCTCTACTCCTTCAAGTGATGGTGGTTTTCACTTATTCTGGATGATTTTATATAATATACAATATTCTATAATTACAATTTCATGTGACAATATAATGACATACTAATATCTAATTTTATAGACATTCTTGGGGTTTACATGGTTTGTTTTATAAACATTTTTTCTCTTTTCTTACATTCCATAATAATGTCCTTCTTTTATTTTACACACTTTGTTATACTGCCTCTCTACTCCTTCAAAGGTTAGTTGGGTGAACCTTTATTCTGGACGATTTTATATAATATTTGAGTTTTATGAGAGGTACACAATAATCATTTTATAAACATTAGGTTACATAGAATATTCATTTGGATACACATTTTTTCTCTAGGTATAGTATAGTAATTGTAGTTATATGCCACTACTGGCTCTTTGTGACATAATAGATGTCCCTTTTCTTATTAAATCATTTAGTTGACATTACATAACTTTCTATCCCTTGGTGTGATAGATCTGGTACGTTTTCACCAGTAACAAATAGTTTGGCTTACATCTTAATTCTACACACTTTTGTAACTCGATAAGGCAAATTGATTAGTTATAGTCAATTAGTTACCTTCAACAATTTGTAGTTTAACATGAAATGAGTTTGTTTACAGTAATGGTTTTTAAACATATATTTTTTTTCTATTTATACCCTAAACATTCGGGTGATGATTGTTGCTTACTACTACATATTATCCGTCCTTAAGAATAATTATTTTTTTTTTTTTTTTAATAGTCGATATTCATGGGGTTATTTGTGCTCTTCCACTCTATTGGGTCTATGATTGGGGATGATTACGTCATACAGGTGTCCTTTCCCATATCAGTTTTCAGTATTACATTTTCGGGATACTTTACATATGTTCAGTACTAGTGGTCTTGGAGATACCTTCCTATCAGGCGGTTCTTCCATTTGGCGGCTACCAGATAGTCATTGGCTCCCCGTTTCCTTGCCTTCTTTCTCTCATTATCTTTGGTATTCCTGTGTTCATTGTACTCTGGGCCTTGGCTATTATTGATGTCTGGCCCTTCTTCTAATCCGGGTTGACCTTTGTTCATTTCCTGGTTGGATTCTTCCATCGCTTGGTCCCTCTTCTTCCGCATATCCCTTATTCTTTGAGCGTACCTTTCAATAAGCTGGTCCAGTCATTCTTGATCATTTTCCTTCTCCCTGTGAAGCTCCTTTCTTCTAGGAGTATTCCCTTTAAATACCTCATTGTTTATAATCTTCTCCTTCATAACATAGCCACTGGCATGTAACATTGTCTTAATTGTTCCGTCATCTGGGTTACCAATTAAATATTTTAATGGTTGGTTATTCATTAAGGAGTCAATTGATTTTGTTTGGTGTGTTTTATTTGTCGGTATATTTAATTTAATTGGATTCTTATTTAAGTTTTTACCCGTGGTTTTACGGTGGTTTATTTTTAATGTTTTTATGAAGTCTGGTTTATACTTCTTACCATTGGTTCTTGCTCTATGACGCATACTTGGGTTGTCCACGAAGTTAATTAATCCACTCCTAGTCATCTCTAATATTTCCTTTGTAATCCTTGTCTTCTTAGAGCGTATTATTCTTTTTATCTTTGTCTCTTTCTCTCCTGTTTTCTTAATTATCTTGTTTTTTACATTTTTAATGATGGCTTCTTTATGCTGAATATTCTCTTCCTTCCTGTGGTGTGTATCCTCAGGCACCAATGCTTTCGAGTCTTCTTTATTCTCAGTTTGTTTCCCAGTGTCTTCGGATTGTAGGCTTAATTCTTCCATGGTTTCATCATTTGGTACTTCTTCTATTGCTGGTTTGTCATCGTCCTTTCCTTCTTCATTATTCTCAGGCTCCGGACTCATTTGTTCCATGTTTTTGTCTTCGGATACTTTCCGTTCTTCTCTCCACTTCCGGTTATTCATGTCATCCATTTTTTGGCTAATTTTCATTAAGGCGGTGTTCAATTCTTTTCTGATGGCTTGACTGTTATCGTCGATTTTACTGTTCAGCGCGTCCATGGACTTATGAGTATTGTCGATCCTTTTATTTAGGTCCTCTTTCAGCGATTCCATATTTTTACTAAGCGATTCCATATTTCTATTTAAGTCCCGATGGTCCTCCTTTATTGATTCTATATTTCTATTTAATAACTCAATATTTCTTTGGTTCTCTTCCCGGGATTTCCTACCATCTTCCTGTAATGCTTCCATATTTTTGTTGATCGATTCCGTAGTTTTATTCATTGAGTCATTCAGTTTTTTATGGGACTTCTTGCCGTCTTCCTTTACCTGTCCGAATTGTTCCATCATCATTCTCATCATGTAATCCCATCTTGCCTCTTCGGATGGTCTGTCTGGTTGGTCGCTGACAATTATTTCCATCTCTGGTTCTACATGAGGTATTTCGTCGGTACTAGTTTCGATATTATTGATTGTAATAACTTCCATCTCGTCTATGGGTTGTGCTTCAGAAGTCTCTATATCCCGTTGTATTTCTTCTACCCTACTGTCCTTATATCTCGTATCATATTGGTGGGTGTGCGGCATGTTAATTTTTTCGTGTCTACCGGACTGACATAAAATATGAAAAATATTTTTTATTTAATATTTTTTAGGCCACACTAGTTGGTGCGCCAATTTATAACAATCTAAAACGTGTGTGTTTAATTTTATGTTTATTCTGTAAATAAATCGGTCGAATACGGTGTTTACGTTAACTTGTAATAAAATAAAAGTGTTGTTATTTAAAATTATATTCGTGTTTAAAATATTGAAGGTCTCGTTAAAACAAAGTTCAATTATGTGTGAAATATTCTTTTGAGATAAATCAATGTTTGGAATAGTTGTTTCTAATTGAAGGTTACTAATGTAGTAAAGTAATTTAAAATGAAACATTCAAAGTTACTCACAGTGTGTGTACAATGGTTTAATTATACTTGTTTAAAAAGAATTCCCTTATATTAAATAAATAAAGTAGTGAGGTTGATAATAATTAAATGCTAAATTAGCTTAAGTTGAAATGTAAATTACAGCAATTGGTTGCTTGGTAATGGTTAGCGTCGGGTTGAAACTGGCAGTAAAACTTCTTCTCCAGATTGCAGGTAGTCTGAGTGTGTCACGTCTCGTAATGTCCGGACAATATCCTAAACAAAAATATACTTTTACGTACCTGGTCGTGTTTACTAGAAGTTCACTAAACTGTCAACTCAGTTTACAAACACCAACTCACTTTGGTTGCAAGGTTAGATTACCTTGTTTATTAATTAGTGGGCGCCACACGGATTTATTCAGGGAAAATCCCGTGTAAAACCCACACATAGAATTACTGAATGATTAGAAAATTTAAAGTAATTGAGTATCACCTTTTGGCAATGTTATTCCAAAATATTAAACACAACGGAAGGTTGTTTAAGTTTTTTTTTTTTTTTTTAAATAAAATATTTAATTATTCTATAGAAATAAATCAAATCAAGTCATGCTGTTAATAATGGGTTTATTTACACCCTCATAGAGAATTCAAAAACAAATATAATGCAAACATACAAAGTTGTACAATTATAAATCAGTTATTATATGCCTCATACGGCTTGCTCAGAACATGAATCATAAATCTGGCTAAGTCCAGATGTTATTTATTTTTAACATTAAAATCATGAAAATCTCAGATGTGAATTCTTTGAGACACGAAAAAGAATATTATGCCTACACAATATCCAATAATCTTTTGATATAAAATTGATCAACAAAGTTTTTAGGTTACTTTCGTAAAGTAAACAAAATAAAAATGATCTGTTGAGAGATCGCGCGTTCATCAACGCTTGCTTCTTTAGTGACAATATTTATCATGTGAGAACCCTTACAACTAACATATAGCTTAATTCATAATAACAAATTCATATAATAAATTGAGACGTGGTGTAATCTTGAAATGTTTCTGTGTTTTGCGTCAGTACAGACTAGTGTTGAAAAAAGTACAGGTTATGGCGCTCAGATAAAAATTAATAATAATTGCACTGTTACCTTTTGAGTTTTAATTATTTAATTAAAACTTATTAATCACTTCAGTAATCGGATTATAGTGATTACTGGGTTTTGGCACTACACTCGCACAAGAACAGAATAATGCGATCCTCTTCTGATTAAAATGGATCGTGAATGATAACAATTAATTATTCCTGTTCATTATTTCCCGCACAAAATTAAAATGATACTGCACTTAATCACTGTTGTTTGCTGTAGATTAACTTGAAGTAGTCGTTTCTTGGTGTTGAACTATTTGTTTCGATGTAATGTGTAGATGACGCTAATAGTTATTAAAAATGTAGAGATGGTGGGCGCACGTCTGTGCTATATGATGGTTGGTAAGAGTCTGTCTCAAAATTGGCTGCTCCGTTCTTATATACCCCCTTCTTTGATCGGTCTTAGGTAAAAATGTTAATTACTAACTAATTTTCTGATTGGCTCTGGCAGGTGTGACAGTATGACGTATCATTTTTTGGCAGTTGATAACGGTTTTTTTTAACCGTCAAACGCTGAGGTGACAGATAGCTGTCATTGTTGTTGTTATTCATAAACAGTTTTCTGATACATATTTTGAAAATGATGCTAACATCTCTCCCGCACTAAATACAGTTGCGATTGGGTTGATATCATTATCAAATTAAAGATCGTTTTTTCTTCTTTAATTTGATATCACTCGATATCGAATTACTTTCACTTTGACCGACATTGTTATAAAACCAATGTTCGGGTACATCACTTTCACTGTCGTCTGCTTTTTCTGAGTCGCCGATTTTACACTTTTGGTTAATATTGTTTGTGTTCACATATCATTTTATTATTCAAACGTTTATGTGGGAACACCATTAACGCTGTACTGACATTGTTACTGAACATTATGTGTACACCTAAACTCTATACATTGTAATGAATGATCCTACTTATTATGACATTTCGTTTTATGCTAACTCGTTCTAATCTACTGTTTAACAATTAAAATTATGATTAAACCTATTGTTTTAATAATGTTTTTTGTTATGTCAGTGCATAACCATTGTTCGGTGTATCTTAATTTACACTTATGTTAATTCTCAATAGTCAATTTACTGACTAATGTTTGGTCTAAGCGTTGTTAAGACATATCGCCTATATGGAATTTTGCCTTAATAACACTTATTGGTTCTCAATTCGGTAATTTGTGGAGGTATCTTATTTGTATAAGATTCTCTCTTATAATTAGTTTTTCTTTCTCACAAGTATATTTGATGCTGAAATACATCTTTGTTCTCACTATGTAGCCATTGTTAATTTTCATTTTGGCATTCATAATTTACTAGTCATTGTCAAATTTATTATCAGCAAAATGCTAATTCTGATTTCACAGTATTTAACTGCTTATTAATTCATTTTTTATTTACATATAACATTCGGTTTACATCAACTACTGACTGGATTGACAGCTGAATGTAAATTTACTCTGTCCATCAGTTTGTCTTAGTCTTAGTCTGGTTGTAGTGTCAAACAGCCTTTGGGTTACTGTTTCATGTGGCACTTCTGCTTCATTCTTCTTTCTTGATTTCTCCTTTCTTGGTTATTTTTACTATTATATTCCTATTTACATTGTTGTTTTGTCCTTATAAAATCTGATAACATACATTTAGGTTAGGTAACATTTTGTTATGTTACATATACACCCTCTTTAAAATTGATCATTTGAGAAAGATTTATTTTTGGTAAAATTATCAATTCATGTCAGTTTCTTAGTATACTCTTATAGTTTTTTTTTTCTTGTACTCTTTGATTTCTTAAACATACTATTGGTGTATTACTCTAGCTTGGATTTTTTTTTTCTAGTGATATAACTCTTTACTTACTAGTATTTTCAAGTTGCTTACTTTCTAAGTCATTTAACTACAATAGATCTCGTTTCTTAAGTTAACAATTTCCTGTCTTATTCACATTCTACTTTCTTATCACATATCTTTGCATTCGTGATTATCTTAATGGTTATTATAATTCATACCTCACAGATTCTTTCATAATAGTCCTTGATACATTAATACAATATAATTCCCTAACTGTTGTAGAGGTTTCGGAATCAGGGTGGCTCACTATGGCTAACATCCTCTGCCGTTCCTCACTACACATTCTCAGATTCAGAGGCATTACTCTTCTCTGTCTGAGAAAAAAATAAACATTGCACCTGGCAATAGTTGCACTATCACAACTCAAAAAAAATATCACATATCATTCATATTCAATAACATAATATATTCACTATAATATTCAAGGTTTCAGAGGTTTTCATTTAGATCACATTTCCATCTTTATACTAGCTAACATACTTTCTTTCTTACAGGTAATTATTTCTTTTTTAGACTTGATATTCTTAGCTGTGCTTTTATCAGCTATATAGTTACTTATGTACTAGTTAACAATTTGCTTTGGTTTACTTGAATGTTCTTAAGATTATACACTTATTTTGATGCTTATAGTACTTATGCATTTGGTTTGTTCTATCTAGAGTCTACAATATTTTTGTTTTCACAATAGTTCATTAAATCTTTCTTAACAAGTTATATTCATCCTGAATTATCAGGGTATACATTGTTTGTATACTAAATAGTTTTTTGTTTGATGTTCTCTGACATATTCTGGTGATGTATAATATTTGATAATTGACAAACATTTTTCTTTTCCTTCATTCCATTATAACAATAGTTCTCTTTACAATTAACACTCTTTGTTATTTTTCTTCTCTACTCCTTCAAGTGATGGTGGTTTTCACTTATTCTGGATGATTTTATATAATATACAATATTCTATAATTACAATTTCATGTGACAATATAATGACATACTAATATCTAATTTTATAGACATTCTTGGGGTTTACATGGTTTGTTTTATAAACATTTTTTCTCTTTTCTTACATTCCATAATAATGTCCTTCTTTTATTTTACACACTTTGTTATACTGCCTCTCTACTCCTTCAAAGGTTAGTTGGGTGAACCTTTATTCTGGACGATTTTATATAATATTTGAGTTTTATGAGAGGTACACAATAATCATTTTATAAACATTAGGTTACATAGAATATTCATTTGGATACACATTTTTTCTCTAGGTATAGTATAGTAATTGTAGTTATATGCCACTACTGGCTCTTTGTGACATAATAGATGTCCCTTTTCTTATTAAATCATTTAGTTGACATTACATAACTTTCTATCCCTTGGTGTGATAGATCTGGTACGTTTTCACCAGTAACAAATAGTTTGGCTTACATCTTAATTCTACACACTTTTGTAACTCGATAAGGCAAATTGATTAGTTATAGTCAATTAGTTACCTTCAACAATTTGTAGTTTAACATGAAATGAGTTTGTTTACAGTAATGGTTTTTAAACATATATTTTTTTTCTATTTATACCCTAAACATTCGGGTGATGATTGTTGCTTACTACTACATATTATCCGTCCTTAAGAATAATTATTTTTTTTTTTTTTAATAGTCGATATTCATGGGGTTATTTGTGCTCTTCCACTCTATTGGGTCTATGATTGGGGATGATTACGTCATACAGGTGTCCTTTCCCATATCAGTTTTCAGTATTACATTTTCGGGATACTTTACATATGTTCAGTACTAGTGGTCTTGGAGATACCTTCCTATCAGGCGGTTCTTCCATTTGGCGGCTACCAGATAGTCATTGGCTCCCTGTTTCCTTGCCTTCTTTCTCTCATTATCTTTGGTATTCCTGTGTTCATTGTACTCTGGGCCTTGGCTATTATTGATGTCTGGCCCTTCTTCTAATCCGGGTTGACCTTTGTTCATTTCCTGGTTGGATTCTTCCATCGCTTGGTCCCTCTTCTTCCGCATTTCCCTTATTCTTTGAGCGTACCTTTCAATAAGCTGGTCCAGTCGTTCTTGATCATTTTCCTTCTCCCTGTGAAGCTCCTTTCTTCTAGGAGTATTCCCTTTAAATACCTCATTGTTTATAATCTTCTCCTTCATAACATAGCCACTGGCATGTAACATTGTCTTAATCGTTCCGTCATCTGGGTTATCAATTAAATATTTTAATGGTTGGTTATTCATTAAGGAGTCAATTGATTTTGTTTGGTGTGTTTTATTTGTCGGTATATTTAATTTAATTGGATTCTTATTTAAGTTTTTACCCGTGGTTTTACGGTGGTTTATTTTTAATGTTTTTATGAAGTCTGGTTTATACTTCTTACCGTTGGTTCTTGCTCTATGACGCATACTTGGGTTGTCCACGAAGTTAATTAATCCACTCCTAGTCATCTCTAATATTTCCTTTGTAATCCTTGTCTTCTTAGAGCGTATTATTCTTTTTATCTTTGTCTCTTTCTCTCCTGTTTTCTTAATTATCTTGTTTTTTACATTTTTAATGATGGCTTCTTTATGCTGAATATTCTCTTCCTTCCTGTGGTGTGTATCCTCAGGCACCAATGCTTTCGAGTCTTCTTTATTCTCAGTTTGTTTCCCAGTGTCTTCGGATTGTAGGCTTAATTCTTCCATGGTTTCATCATTTGGTACTTCTTCTATTGCTGGTTTGTCATCGTCCTTTCCTTCTTCATTATTCTCAGGCTCCGGACTCATTTGTTCCATGTTTTTGTCTTCGGATACTTTCCGTTCTTCTCTCCACTTCCGGTTATTCATGTCATCCATTTTTTGGCTAATTTTCATTAAGGCGGTGTTCAATTCTTTTCTGATGGCTTGACTGTTATCGTCGATTTTACTGTTCAGCGCGTCCATGGACTTATGAGTATTGTCGATCCTTTTATTTAGGTCCTCTTTCAGCGATTCCATATTTTTACTAAGCGATTCCATATTTCTATTTAAGTCCCGATGGTCCTCCTTTATTGATTCTATATTTCTATTTAATAACTCAATATTTCTTTGGTTCTCTTCCCGGGATTTCCTACCATCTTCCTGTAATGCTTCCATATTTTTGTTGATCGATTCCGTAGTTTTATTCATTGAGTCATTCAGTTTTTTATGGGACTTCTTGCCGTCTTCCTTTACCTGTCCGAATTGTTCCATCATCATTCTCATCATGTAATCCCATCTTGCCTCTTCGGATGGTCTGTCTGGTTGGTCGCTCACAATTATTTCCATCTCTGGTTCTACATGAGGTATTTCGTCGGTACTAGTTTCGATATTATTGATTGTAATAACTTCCATCTCGTCTATGGGTTGTGCTTCAGAAGTCTCTATATCCCGTTGTATTTCTTCTACCCTACTGTCCTTATATCTCGTATCATATTGGTGGGTGTGCGGCATGTTAATTTTTTCGTGTCTACCGGGCTGACATAAAATATGAAAAATATTTTTTATTTAATATTTTTTAGGCCACACTAGTTGGTGCGCCAATTTATAACAATCTAAAACGTGTGTGTTTAATTTTATGTTTATTCTGTAAATAAATCGGTCGAATACGGTGTTTACGTTAACTTGTAATAAAATAAAAGTGTTGTTATTTAAAATTATATTCGTGTTTAAAATATTGAAGGTCTCGTTAAAACAAAGTTCAATTATGTGTGAAATATTCTTTTGAGATAAATCAATGTTTGGAATAGTTGTTTCTAATTGAAGGTTACTAATGTAGTAAAGTAATTTAAAATGAAACATTCAAAGTTACTCACAGTGTGTGTACAATGGTTTAATTATACTTGTTTAAAAAGAATTCCCTTATATTAAATAAATAAAGCAGTGAGGTTGATAATAATTAAATGCTAAATTAGCTTAAGTTGAAATGTAAATTACAGCAATTGGTTGCTTGGTAATGGTTAGCGTCGGGTTGAAACTGGCAGTAAAACTTCTTCTCCAGATTGCAGGTAGTCTGAGTGTGTCACGTCTCGTAATGTCCGGACAATATCCTAAACAAAAATATACTTTTACGTACCTGGTCGTGTTTACTAGAAGTTCACTAAACTGTCAACTCAGTTTACAAACACCAACTCACTTTGGTTGCAAGGTTAGATTACCTTGTTTATTAATTAGTGGGCGCCACACGGATTTATTCAGGGAAAATCCCGTGTAAAACCCACACATAGAATTACTGAATGATTAGAAAATTTAAAGTAATTGAGTATCACCTTTTGGCGATGTTATTCCAAAATATTAAACACAACGGAAGGTTGTTTAAGTTTTTTTTTTTTTTTAAATAAAATATTTAATTATTCTATAGAAATAAATCAAATCAAGTGATGCTGTTAATAATGGGTTTATTTACACCCTCATAGAGAATTCAAAAACAAATATAATGCAAACATACAAAGTTGTACAATTATAAATCAGTTATTATATGCCTCATACGGCTTGCTCAGAACATGAATCATAAATCTGGCTAAGTCCAGATGTTATTTATTTTTAACATTAAAATCATGAAAATCTCAGATGTGAATTCTTTGAGACACGAAAAAGAATATTATGCCTACACAATATCCAATAATCTTTTGATATAAAATTGATCAACAAAGTTTTTAGGTTACTTTCGTAAAGTAAACAAAATAAAAATGATCTGTTGAGAGATCGCGCGTTCATCAACGCTTGCTTCTTTAGTGACAATATTTATCATGTGAGAACCCTTACAACTAACATATAGCTTAATTCATAATAACAAATTCATATAATAAATTGAGACGTGGTGTAATCTTGAAATGTTTCTGTGTTTTGCGTCAGTACAGACTAGTGTTGAAAAAAGTACAGGTTATGGCGCTCAGATAAAAATTAATAATAATTGCACTGTTACCTTTTGAGTTTTAATTATTTAATTAAAACTTATTAATCACTTCAGTAATCGGATTATAGTGATTACTGGGTTTTGGCACTACACTCGCACAAGAACAGAATAATGCGATCCTCTTCTGATTAAAATGGATCGTGAATGATAACAATTAATTATTCCTGTTCATTATTTCCCGCACAAAATTAAAATGATACTGCACTTAATCACTGTTGTTTGCTGTAGATTAACTTGAAGTAGTCGTTTCTTGGTGTTGAACTATTTGTTTCGATGTAATGTGTAGATGACGCTAATAGTTATTAAAAATGTAGAGATGGTGGGCGCACGTCTGTGCTATATGATGGTTGGTAAGAGTCTGTCTCAAAATTGGCTGCTCCGTTCTTATATACCCCCTTCTTTGATCGGTCTTAGGTAAAAATGTTAATTACTAACTAATTTTCTGATTGGCTCTGGCAGGTGTGACAGTATGACGTATCATTTTTTGGCAGTTGATAACGGTTTTTTTTAACCGTCAAACGCTGAGGTGACAGATAGCTGTCATTGTTGTTGTTATTCATAAACAGTTTTCTGATACATATTTTGAAAATGATGCTAACATCTCTCCCGCACTAAATACAGTTGCGATTGGGTTGATATCATTATCAAATTAAAGATCGTTTTTTCTTCTTTAATTTGATATCACTCGATATCGAATTACTTTCACTTTGACCGACATTGTTATAAAACCAATGTTCGGGTACATCACTTTCACTGTCGTCTGCTTTTTCTGAGTCGCCGATTTTACACTTTTGGTTAATATTGTTTGTGTTCACATATCATTTTATTATTCAAACGTTTATGTGGGAACACCATTAACGCTGTACTGACATTGTTACTGAACATTATGTGTACACCTAAACTCTATACATTGTAATGAATGATCCTACTTATTATGACATTTCGTTTTATGCTAACTCGTTCTAATCTACTGTTTAACAATTAAAATTATGATTAAACCTATTGTTTTAATAATGTTTTTTGTTATGTCAGTGCATAACCATTGTTCGGTGTATCTTAATTTACACTTATGTTAATTCTCAATAGTCAATTTACTGACTAATGTTTGGTCTAAGCGTTGTTAAGACATATCGCCTATATGGAATTTTGCCTTAATAACACTTATTGGTTCTCAATTCGGTAATTTGTGGAGGTATCTTATTTGTATAAGATTCTCTCTTATAATTAGTTTTTCTTTCTCACAAGTATATTTGATGCTGAAATACATCTTTGTTCTCACTATGTAGCCATTGTTAATTTTCATTTTGGCATTCATAATTTACTAGTCATTGTCAAATTTATTATCAGCAAAATGCTAATTCTGATTTCACAGTATTTAACTGCTTATTAATTCATTTTTTATTTACATATAACATTCGGTTTACATCAACTACTGACTGGATTGACAGCTGAATGTAAATTTACTCTGTCCATCAGTTTGTCTTAGTCTTAGTCTGGTTGTAGTGTCAAACAGCCTTTGGGTTACTGTTTCATGTGGCACTTCTGCTTCATTCTTCTTTCTTGATTTCTCCTTTCTTGGTTATTTTTACTATTATATTCCTATTTACATTGTTGTTTTGTCCTTATAAAATCTGATAACATACATTTAGGTTAGGTAACATTTTGTTATGTTACATATACACCCTCTTTAAAATTGATCATTTGAGAAAGATTTATTTTTGGTAAAATTATCAATTCATGTCAGTTTCTTAGTATACTCTTATAGTTTTTTTTTTCTTGTAATCTTTGATTTCTTAAACATACTATTGGTGTATTACTCTAGCTTGGATTTTTTTTTTTCTAGTGATATAACTCTTTACTTACTAGTATTTTCAAGTTGCTTACTTTCTAAGTCATTTAACTACAATAGATCTCGTTTCTTAAGTTAACAATTTCCTGTCTTATTCACATTCTACTTTCTTATCACATATCTTTGCATTCGTGATTATCTTAATGGTTATTATAATTCATACCTCACAGATTCTTTCATAATAGTCCTTGATACATTAATACAATATAATTCCCTAACTGTTGTAGAGGTTTCGGAATCAGGGTGGCTCACTATGGCTAACATCCTCTGCCGTTCCTCACTACACATTCTCAGATTCAGAGGCATTACTCTTCTCTGTCTGAGAAAAAAATAAACATTGCACCTGGCAATAGTTGCACTATCACAACTCAAAAAAAATATCACATATCATTCATATTCAATAACATAATATATTCACTATAATATTCAAGGTTTCAGAGGTTTTCATTTAGATCACATTTCCATCTTTATACTAGCTAACATACTTTCTTTCTTACAGGTAATTATTTCTTTTTTAGACTTGATATTCTTAGCTGTGCTTTTATCAGCTATATAGTTACTTATGTACTAGTTAACAATTTGCTTTGGTTTACTTGAATGTTCTTAAGATTATACACTTATTTTGATGCTTATAGTACTTATGCATTTGGTTTGTTCTATCTAGAGTCTACAATATTTTTGTTTTCACAATAGTTCATTAAATCTTTCTTAACAAGTTATATTCATCCTGAATTATCAGGGTATACATTGTTTGTATACTAAATAGTTTTTTGTTTGATGTTCTCTGACATATTCTGGTGATGTATAATATTTGATAATTGACAAACATTTTTCTTTTCCTTCATTCCATTATAACAATAGTTCTCTTTACAATTAACACTCTTTGTTATTTTTCTTCTCTACTCCTTCAAGTGATGGTGGTTTTCACTTATTCTGGATGATTTTATATAATATACAATATTCTATAATTACAATTTCATGTGACAATATAATGACATACTAATATCTAATTTTATAGACATTCTTGGGGTTTACATGGTTTGTTTTATAAACATTTTTTCTCTTTTCTTACATTCCATAATAATGTCCTTCTTTTATTTTACACACTTTGTTATACTGCCTCTCTACTCCTTCAAAGGTTAGTTGGGTGAACCTTTATTCTGGACGATTTTATATAATATTTGAGTTTTATGAGAGGTACACAATAATCATTTTATAAACATTAGGTTACATAGAATATTCATTTGGATACACATTTTTTCTCTAGGTATAGTATAGTAATTGTAGTTATATGCCACTACTGGCTCTTTGTGACATAATAGATGTCCCTTTTCTTATTAAATCATTTAGTTGACATTACATAACTTTCTATCCCTTGGTGTGATAGATCTGGTACGTTTTCACCAGTAACAAATAGTTTGGCTTACATCTTAATTCTACACACTTTTGTAACTCGATAAGGCAAATTGATTAGTTATAGTCAATTAGTTACCTTCAACAATTTGTAGTTTAACATGAAATGAGTTTGTTTACAGTAATGGTTTTTAAACATATATTTTTTTTCTATTTATACCCTAAACATTCGGGTGATGATTGTTGCTTACTACTACATATTATCCGTCCTTAAGAATAATTATTTTTTTTTTTTTTTTAATAGTCGATATTCATGGGGTTATTTGTGCTCTTCCACTCTATTGGGTCTATGATTGGGGATGATTACGTCATACAGGTGTCCTTTCCCATATCAGTTTTCAGTATTACATTTTCGGGATACTTTACATATGTTCAGTACTAGTGGTCTTGGAGATACCTTCCTATCAGGCGGTTCTTCCATTTGGCGGCTACCAGATAGTCATTGGCTCCCCGTTTCCTTGCCTTCTTTCTCTCATTATCTTTGGTATTCCTGTGTTCATTGTACTCTGGGCCTTGGCTATTATTGATGTCTGGCCCTTCTTCTAATCCGGGTTGACCTTTGTTCATTTCCTGGTTGGATTCTTCCATCGCTTGGTCCCTCTTCTTCCGCATTTCCCTTATTCTTTGAGCGTACCTTTCAATAAGCTGGTCCAGTCATTCTTGATCATTTTCCTTCTCCCTGTGAAGCTCCTTTCTTCTAGGAGTATTCCCTTTAAATACCTCATTGTTTATAATCTTCTCCTTCATAACATAGCCACTGGCATGTAACATTGTCTTAATCGTTCCGTCATCTGGGTTATCAATTAAATATTTTAATGGTTGGTTATTCATTAAGGAGTCAATTGATTTTGTTTGGTGTGTTTTATTTGTCGGTATATTTAATTTAATTGGATTCTTATTTAAGTTTTTACCCGTGGTTTTACGGTGGTTTATTTTTAATGTTTTTATGAAGTCTGGTTTATACTTCTTACCGTTGGTTCTTGCTCTATGACGCATACTTGGGTTGTCCACGAAGTTAATTAATCCACTCCTAGTCATCTCTAATATTTCCTTTGTAATCCTTGTCTTCTTAGAGCGTATTATTCTTTTTATCTTTGTCTCTTTCTCTCCTGTTTTCTTAATTATCTTGTTTTTTACATTTTTAATGATGGCTTCTTTATGCTGAATATTCTCTTCCTTCCTGTGGTGTGTATCCTCAGGCACCAATGCTTTCGAGTCTTCTTTATTCTCAGTTTGTTTCCCAGTGTCTTCGGATTGTAGGCTTAATTCTTGCATGGTTTCATCATTTGGTACTTCTTCTATTGCTGGTTTGTCATCGTCCTTTCCTTCTTCATTATTCTCAGGCTCCGGACTCATTTGTTCCATGTTTTTGTCTTCGGATACTTTCCGTTCTTCTCTCCACTTCCGGTTATTCATGTCATCCATTTTTTGGCTAATTTTCATTAAGGCGGTGTTCAATTCTTTTCTGATGGCTTGACTGTTATCGTCGATTTTACTGTTCAGCGCGTCCATGGACTTATGAGTATTGTCGATCCTTTTATTTAGGTCCTCTTTCAGCGATTCCATATTTTTACTAAGCGATTCCATATTTCTATTTAAGTCCCGATGGTCCTCCTTTATTGATTCTATATTTCTATTTAATAACTCAATATTTCTTTGGTTCTCTTCCCGGGATTTCCTACCATCTTCCTGTAATGCTTCCATATTTTTGTTGATCGATTCCGTAGTTTTATTCATTGAGTCATTCAGTTTTTTATGGGACTTCTTGCCGTCTTCCTTTACCTGTCCGAATTGTTCCATCATCATTCTCATCATGTAATCCCATCTTGCCTCTTCGGATGGTCTGTCTGGTTGGTCGCTCACAATTATTTCCATCTCTGGTTCTACATGAGGTATTTCGTCGGTACTAGTTTCGATATTATTGATTGTAATAACTTCCATCTCGTCTATGGGTTGTGCTTCAGAAGTCTCTATATCCCGTTGTATTTCTTCTACCCTACTGTCCTTATATCTCGTATCATATTGGTGGGTGTGCGGCATGTTAATTTTTTCGTGTCTACCGGGCTGACATAAAATATGAAAAATATTTTTTATTTAATATTTTTTAGGCCACACTAGTTGGTGCGCCAATTTATAACAATCTAAAACGTGTGTGTTTAATTTTGTTTATTCTGTAAATAAATCGGTCGAATACGGTGTTTATGTTAACTTGTAATAAAATAAAAGTGTTGTTATTTAAAATTATATTCGTGTTTAAAATATTGAAGGTCTCGTTAAAACAAAGTTCAATTATGTGTGAAATATTCTTTTGAGATAAATCAATGTTTGGAATAGTTGTTTCTAATTGAAGGTTACTAATGTAGTAAAGTAATTTAAAATGAAACATTCAAAGTTACTCACAGTGTGTGTACAATGGTTTAATTATACTTGTTTAAAAAGAATTCCCTTATATTAAATAAATAAAGTAGTGAGGTTGATAATAATTAAATGCTAAATTAGCTTAAGTTGAAATGTAAATTACAGCAATTGGTTGCTTGGTAATGGTTAGCGTCGGGTTGAAACTGGCAGTAAAACTTCTTCTCCAGATTGCAGGTAGTCTGAGTGTGTCACGTCTCGTAATGTCCGGACAATATCCTAAACAAAAATATACTTTTACGTACCTGGTCGTGTTTACTAGAAGTTCACTAAACTGTCAACTCAGTTTACAAACACCAACTCACTTTGGTTGCAAGGTTAGATTACCTTGTTTATTAATTAGTGGGCGCCACACGGATTTATTCAGGGAAAATCCCGTGTAAAACCCACACATAGAATTACTGAATGATTAGAAAATTTAAAGTAATTGAGTATCACCTTTTGGCAATGTTATTCCAAAATATTAAACACAACGGAAGGTTGTTTAAGTTTTTTTTTTTTTTTAAATAAAATATTTAATTATTCTATAGAAATAAATCAAATCAAGTGATGCTGTTAATAATGGGTTTATTTACACCCTCATAGAGAATTCAAAAACAAATATAATGCAAACATACAAAGTTGTACAATTATAAATCAGTTATTATATGCCTCATACGGCTTGATCAGAACATGAATCATAAATCTGGCTAAGTCCAGATGTTATTTATTTTTAACATTAAAATCATGAAAATCTCAGATGTGAATTCTTTGAGACACGAAAAAGAATATTATGCCTACACAATATCCAATAATCTTTTGATATAAAATTGATCAACAAAGTTTTTAGGTTACTTTCGTAAAGTAAACAAAATAAAAATGATCTGTTGAGAGATCGCGCGTTCATCAACGCTTGCTTCTTTAGTGACAATATTTATCATGTAAGAACCCTTACAACTAACATATAGCTTAATTCATAATAACAAATTCATATAATAAATTGAGACGTGGTGTAATCTTGAAATGTTTCTGTGTTTTGCGTCAGTACAGACTAGTGTTGAAAAAAGTACAGGTTATGGCGCTCAGATAAAAATTAATAATAATTGCACTGTTACCTTTTGAGTTTTAATTATTTAATTAAAACTTATTAATCACTTCAGTAATCGGATTATAGTGATTACTGGGTTTTGGCACTACACTCGCACAAGAACAGAATAATGCGATCCTCTTCTGATTAAAATGGATCGTGAATGATAACAATTAATTATTCCTGTTCATTATTTCCCGCACAAAATTAAAATGATACTGCACTTAATCACTGTTGTTTGCTGTAGATTAACTTGAAGTAGTCGTTTCTTGGTGTTGAACTATTTGTTTCGATGTAATGTGTAGATGACGCTAATAGTTATTAAAAATGTAGAGATGGTGGGCGCACGTCTGTGCTATATGATGGTTGGTAAGAGTCTGTCTCAAAATTGGCTGCTCCGTTCTTATATACCCCCTTCTTTGATCGGTCTTAGGTAAAAATGTTAATTACTAACTAATTTTCTGATTGGTTCTGGCAGGTGTGACAGTATGACGTATCATTTTTTGGCAGTTGATAACGGTTTTTTTTAACCGTCAAACGCTGAGGTGACAGATAGCTGTCATTGTTGTTGTTATTCATAAACAGTTTTCTGATACATATTTTGAAAATGATGCTAACATCTCTCCCGCACTAAATACAGTTGCGATTGGGTTGATATCATTATCAAATTAGAGATCGTTTTTTCTTCTTTAATTTGATATCACTCGATATCGAATTACTTTCACTTTGACCGACATTGTTATAAAACCAATGTTCGGGTACATCACTTTCACTGTCGTCTGCTTTTTCTGAGTCGCCGATTTTACACTTTTGGTTAATATTGTTTGTGTTCACATATCATTTTATTATTCAAACGTTTATGTGGGAACACCATTAACGCTGTACTGACATTGTTACTGAACATTATGTGTACACCTAAACTCTATACATTGTAATGAATGATCCTACTTATTATGACATTTCGTTTTATGCTAACTCGTTCTAATCTACTGTTTAACAATTAAAATTATGATTAAACCTATTGTTTTAATAATGTTTTTTGTTATGTCAGTGCATAACCATTGTTCGGTGTATCTTAATTTACACTTATGTTAATTCTCAATAGTCAATTTACTGACTAATGTTTGGTCTAAGCGTTGTTAAGACATATCGCCTATATGGAATTTTGCCTTAATAACACTTATTGGTTCTCAATTCGGTAATTTGTGGAGGTATCTTATTTGTATAAGATTCTCTCTTATAATTAGTTTTTCTTTCTCACAAGTATATTTGATGCTGAAATACATCTTTGTTCTCACTATGTAGCCATTGTTAATTTTCATTTTGGCATTCATAATTTACTAGTCATTGTCAAATTTATTATCAGCAAAATGCTAATTCTGATTTCACAGTATTTAACTGGTTATTAATTCATTTTTTATTTACATATAACATTCGGTTTACATCAACTACTGACTGGATTGACAGCTGAATGTAAATTTACTCTGTCCATCAGTTTGTCTTAGTCTTAGTCTGGTTGTAGTCTCAAACAGCCTTTGGGTTACTGTTTCATGTGGCACTTCTGCTTCATTCTTCTTTCTTGATTTCTCCTTTCTTGGTTATTTTTACTATTATATTCCTATTTACATTGTTGTTTTGTCCTTATAAAATCTGATAACATACATTTAGGTTAGGTAACATTTTGTTATGTTACAATTTGTATGTTCGATAATATGTCGGCCAATTCAGACTTGCTGTTTAAAATATGGTAAACCCTGGCGATGGTTTCTTTTTCTCCCTCGAAGGTTTGGGCCACTATGTTCACTCTGGACAACACGTCTGCAGCTATGTTGCTTTTCCCAGGGATGTATTCCCACTGTATGTTATATTCTTGGAGCGTTAGTGTCCATCTCGTCAGTCTGCCATGTTTTAATCTACAATTCTTCAGGAAAGAAATTGACTTATGATCTGTGCGTACTGTAATAGGGTATCCTAAAATGTATGTTCTAAATTTTTCACATGCGAATACTACACTCAGGAGTTCTTTTTCCGTTGTATGATAGTTGCGTTCACATTTGTTGAGTGTTCTGCTCGCAAAACTAATCACTTGATGGTTGCCTTCTTGGTCTTCCTGATACAATATTGAACCAAGGCTTACATCACTTGCATCACAGTTCATATAAAATTGTTTGTTAAAATTCGGATGATGTAGCATTACTGTTGTAAGAAATTTTTCTTTTATTAGTTCAAAGGTTGTGTCCTGTTCAGGTCCCCATCTCCACTTCTCCTTTGACGATAATTGTTGTGAAAACTTAGCTGTTAATTCTGAATAGTTGTGTTGGAATTTCCTATAGTAATTACAGATACCAAGAAACGATTGTAATTGTTTCTTGTTCTTAGGTACTGGGAAACGCTGTATTGCTTCCATCTTTTCTTGTGCTGGGGTTATGCCAGTTTCCGACAAGTTAAAGCCCAAGAATTGCACTTCCTTGGCTATTAGTTTGGATTTTTCTAGCTTTAGTGTTATATTATTCTCCTCCAGTTTACATAATACTTGTGCCACCCGGTTGCAGTGTTCCTCCCAATTATCTGAGGTAATCAATAAATCATCTACATATACTGTAGTAAATTGCAGTGTACTTTGGCCTAAGATCTCGTCCATACATTTCACGAAAACTGCTACAGAATTTACAAGGCCGAAGGGTAACCTTTTAAATTGGTAGTTATGCCCTTCAAATATAAAGGCCGTAAATTTTCTGCTATTGGGGTGTAACTCCACCTGCCAATATCCACATACAGTGTCCCATATACTGATATACCGTGTGCCATAAAATTTCTTTAAAATTTCGTCGATTTCTCCAGGCGACATCCTGTCATTAATTATGGCTTTGTTTATCTCCCTTGCGTCCAGACAAATCCTCACTGCGCCATTTTTCTTTGGTACAGCCACAATAGGATTGGTGTACGGGGAGTTGCTTATTTCAATTGTCATTCTCTATTAACCGCTGTATCTCTAGACAAACGGCTTCCTTCAGTGAAAATGCGATCGGATATGATTTTCTTTTAAACTCGGTTTGATCATTGAATTTTATCTCACGCTGAAAGTTTTTAATTTTGCCTGGTGTGTCAGAAAATACATGTCTATAACGGTTATAAATTTGTATCAGTCTATCTATCTGTTCGTCAGTTAATCTGTGGTCAATGTTACTTGTTTGGAATTTTCTGATTTCATTTATCTTCTCCACCCATAAAGTATCTTCTGGGCTATTGCGAACCTCTCTGTTGATGGACATCTTCTTCCTCTGGTCATGGCCTTCCCGTATGTAATAGATTATGTGTTCCGGGGGTGCCTTCCTATTCTCAATCAGAGCTGCAGTCCATTCGACTTCATTTAATTTTAATAATACTTTAGCTTTCTCCATATCAATGATGGCTGCATATTTTCGCAGTATATCGCATCCAATTAACAGGGTAAATGGTAGCCCACTTGCTACTAGGAAAACCATCGGAATTGTTTCTCTGTTGCTAGATACTTCCAATTGTACCTGGTGTCGGATGGTTTTGTTCTGTCGACCCGTTGCTCCAATTAGGATGATGTTGTTTATGAGTAGTGTTGGTATTGTAGTTTTGTTTTCCAACTGTATACGATTTAATTCCACCTTGTCAATTAAGGATACGTTCGCTCCTGTGTCTATCATAGCTGTTGTACTTATTCCATTGACCTTTACTGATATATATGCTATCTCGTTATTTGCGGTGTCGCTGATACTATCTTCCTTTTCTTCCATGAGGTCTTGTCTAATGTTTTTTAAATAGTTATTTCGACGTATTTCGATCGATGCCAATTTGTTCGCCAATATGTCAGACCCAATAGTCCGGATCAGTGAGGGTGTTATTGTGCTTTTCACTGCCGGTGCCCATTTAAAGGCAGGTCACCATTGTCTGGGTGCCTGTCCGATGAGGTAGATGCGTTCGGTTCCTGGGATCCTTGCCCATTCCCATTGTGGTATATTTCAGTGGTTTGAGTGGTTGGTTGGTTATCTTCACTGCTAATGCTTCTATTTGATCGGTAACCAGATTCTCGTTCCTCTCCATCACTGTGACTTTGGTGGTTATTGTTATTAGGGAAACTTCTTCGACCCTGGTAATATGGTCTCCTACCTCCCCCTCTGCTGGCATGCATGTAATGCACTCTTCGCAACTGGTTATTATTACTATTTCCATTACTCTGCCGATACTGGTTATTTGGAGAATGGTTATTCGAAGGTCGGTAATAATTATTACCTAGTTGATAATTATTGTCCCTCTGATAGCCATTTGGCCTGGGATTATTTGTATTTCCTCGGTCTGCATGGTCGTTGTGGTTACCACCTCCATTCTGTCTTGGTCCCTGGTGATTATTGAAACGTGGCGGGTTGTTAAAATTCCTCCCATAATTATTCCTGTCAGCATTATTGGTTGGGTTAAAGTTTCCTGGTCCGCCCCGATCATATGTCTGTCCGGGACTCTGGTGGTTCCTCTGATAGTAACGCTCTCTCTCGTGGCTTTCTAACAGAGTACACATGCCCTGTATGGTTTTGATCTGCGAATTAAGTCTCCCCTGTGACACTCCCTGGCTGAAATGGTAAGCCAGTTTTGTCACTAAGCACTCCTCTGGTATGGCCGGTTCCAGATTTCTGGCTAAGCATATCTTACCTAAAAAGTAGGTAGTCATCGACTGCCTGCCATTTGGATCATACTTGCCATTGGTGATGTCGTCTCTGATAATGTTTTGTGTAGAGTCAGACCAATATTTTAACTTAAACGCCACCTTAAATGCCGCATAATTTTCTACTTCGTGCCGGGTCGCTGTCCACCAGTTGTCGAATGTGTTACGAAAAGATTCGTCCAACATTCCCTTTATCACTGACCAACGATTCTCTCTGTTTCTGTTGAGTATCTCATCCACCCTCTCTAAGAATTCGAGTGGATTCTTAACGTAGGCGCGGAAGTCTATTTGTTCTCTTCCATCCAGGTGTGTTAATCCGGATAAAACATTTGGGAATGCTCGCAGGCGGTTCATTTCATCTCTGATGTCACTAAATTCCCTTTGTTGTCGCTCAGTCAACTGATCGCGGTCATTGTTTACCTGATGTTTGACTGCATCTACTTTGGTTGAGATTTCTTCACATCTCTCCCCTAGTGTGGTTTGTGCGACCATCATCTCCGTCTGTCTCCGTTCCATGACTCCTACCTGGTTTTTGCGGATTTCCTTGATACTGTCGATCCGGTGGTTGATGTCTGTTTCGGTTTGTATGATTTTTTGTTTATTCACCTCACCTTCTCTCCGTATGTCGGACACCTCTTCATGGATTTCCGTTGTCAATATTGCAATCCGCTCCTCCGTCGCTTCTATGTTTTCTTCCAATTTTTTGTCGATTGTATCTACTGTATTTTTGGCAATTTCTTCAGTTTTGTAATTAATGTCGGCCATTTGTTGCCATATTTTCTCATTATCATTCTTCATTGAATCGATATCTCTATTGATTTTCTCATTTATTTCATCAATCTTTTTGTTGGTCTCATCAATTTTGATTCCCAACTCCGCAGACAAATTTTCTTTCATTACTTCCATCTTTTTCTCCAATAACTCCTCAGTCTTCTGGTTTATGGACTCTTCCGTCTTCTTAATTGTTTCATTTATTTTACTATTCAAGTCCTCCTTCAGAGATTCTATGTTCTTCTGGCTCTCCTTCTGACCTTCCTCCATTTTCTTGCTTAATTCCTCCTTTGTGGACCGGTTTTCCTCCTTCAGTGACTCTATACTCTGCTTTGTGGATTGACTGTCCTCCTTCAATGATCGTGTATCTTCCTTCAGTGATTCTAGATTCTTGTTCATCGTCTCTTCCATTATCGCTCTTATCATTTCCAACATGTTGATGTCTGCTGTTGATATTGGTTTTTCGGGTTGGCTAATTTCTGGTTGTGTTTCCTGCGGTATGACTTCCGGTTCATCTTCCGGTTGCTGAACCTCCTCCGCCGGTTCAGGTTGTTTATCTTCAATTTCTAATAATATTTCTTCAACATCCTCTGCCGATGTCGCTTCTTTTTCTTCCAATCTGGCCTCCCTCTCGGCCTCTGCCGCTCGTTTCTTCGAAGTTGACCGCCTATACATCTTGTTATCTGCGTAATGTACTTGCTGCCTTGCTGTCGAATTAGGTTAATAAATTATTTGTTTAATTAATTAAACTGTTAAGTGTTTTCGTCCTAATTCGCGCTCAGACGTTGGGCGGTTAAGATTATTAGTAACAGTAACAGAACTTACAACGGTTAAGATTATTATTATTATTTTATTATTAATAAAGTTGAATGAGTGTTCACGTTTAAGAGTTTGTTGTTTAAAAGAGTATTTACCACTTCACTGTGTAAACCACCCCACTTACCATATGTGGATGTCTTCAATATTCTCTATAGTGACTTCTTCTACTGTAAAAAACACTGGAAATACATACATAGATATTCTGTTTGAATATCACAAATAATGCACATACACAATAAAAATAAATTAAAAGTTCAATTGCAATTCGAATGATATCATTCATTCAAATACTACCGCCACCGTATGAGAAAACTGTTCATGAAAAAAAATTAAACTACTTTTATATTTTATAGAAATCAAAACTCAGTTTCCACTGGTAAATAAACTGGGGATTTATTCACAATTATAAAATTCAATGAACTCTTTTAAAAACAATTAATAACATCTTTTGACAAACAATAACAAATTTAAACAATTCCTGAGATCTCTGTACCTCAAGGCTGGTAACACTGCTGTGTAGTACAATGTTTTTGGTGAATGAGGTTAGGTTCACTTTATTCAATTATGTTACCAAATTAGTGAGTTCTTTGAAGATACATGATACCAGATTACAAGATGTGACTTTAGTTAACAATATCTAATTAAACATTTACTATAAAAAGAACAAAATTTAAAATTATAAAACTCGGTACCATAACCGATATATATCGTACTATCGTACGCTAAGCAAACTTATATAGCAGTTGTGGTCAAACATGTGCTCTGGGATTCGCACTGTTAAAATTATTATTATTAATTATTCATTAACTATCAAAAACATGTACTGGCAAGAGAAAAAATCTAGAAAAAAACTCTTGTTATATCTTTCATTTCAGTCAAATTATTTAAGAACAGAATTATTTCTTGGTGACAATATTATATTCATCAGTTCTAGGTTAGTTGACCTAGTCTACGTACGTTATTATTTAGAATAAGTATGTTACTTATTAAATTCTTAATGGTATGATCACAAACATTTCATTTATACAGTATTTGACATATAATTATCAGTTATTTAAAATATCTGCACAATAAAATAATTATTTGTAAATTCAGAAGTTTAGTCAAGTAAGCGACTATACGCTATATACTGATGAGCGGTGTTTAATTTAATTCCGCCTTTCTCCATTATTATTTAACTGTAAAATAATTAATTTTAAATTAATTATTCTGCTATGATTATTATATTATATATTATTATAAATTATTATTCAGTTCTGATAATTTTTCATCATAATTTAATCACTCGATTGTTTTGACTAGTGCAGTCCAAAACAATATCTTTCGTTTATTAATGAAAATTATTATTTTTCATTAATTTCGTTAAAGTAATTAAAATATAGTACTCCCTGATTTAAAACACAAAACATGACCTTTATTATACACTGGTCGAGTTATATTTCACTGTTCACTTAATGCACTGGACACTCGGTAATATATTGTTGTGTATAGGTTAGCGTATGTTGACTTATTACGGTATGTGACGCGCACATTTTGAAATAATCTTGCCGACTTCTTGCGTGGACCTTCCGTCTTGAGTGATGCAGAACGAATGCCTCCTTCACCGACGCGTCTCTTTCTCGTCTGGTCATTTTAAGTCATTTGATTGGTTCAAAAGGTCAAACTCTCAACCCCAAAACACTTTGGTCAAATAAAATTTTTAATTTTTGACAACTATCAGCGTGGGTTTGAGACTATAAATGACGTATGCATGGCTACACAAAATGATTGAAAAGTTTATAATTGTCATAACTTTCTTATTTTTCGTCGTATCGTCGGATGGGTAGTGGCATTAACTCGCGGACACTTGTGGCTTTATTTTAAGTCTAAACAAGAACTAAATCCGTTCATTATTAATTCACTTAGCCATCCCAAAAACCCATATGGTGATTCTTAATATAAATAAGTTTGTTTCACCATATTTTGTTACAATTACACTATAACACTAATTACTAAACGTTTCGAGTCCATTTCTCTTTCGTTTTAATACATAAAATAGTTATATTTACAATTTAAACAATATCTGGTAATGGCGTCCATAGCGACCATGTTTGATTGTTTATAATTACATGTAACGCTATTATTCCTTACCTTATTACATATGTATGACATCCTAACACTAATATTGTAGCGAGTAGATTTTGAGCGTACCTGCAAAATGTGTACATAAAAAATAATGTGTTTGGATGATTAGTGCGTTCGCCTCGCACCGGGTCGTTACAATAATTTTGTGGCTAGCGATGTTCGTAGCGTAGTTCTGATCACCTGTGTATTACGGCAGTAACCTTACCTGTTATTCTTAGGGGGTGTAATAATCCCGGGTGGCGCCAAGTCGTTTTACAAAACAACTAAAAACTGTGTTTGAACAAGTTATCAGCGTAGCGGGTTGGTGTATTCGAATCGTTCCCGCTCGCACAGCCGTCTCAATCGTCGCTTCTGACGAATAACTGGCAACTAGCTTACTGCTACGATTTATTCTTCAATACAAGTAATTATTATATAGCACTCCCTATGAAATGATAACGCTGGTTACTCCCTGTAATGAATATTTTTTAATGGTGATATCTGGAAACATTTACAATTACAACAAAATAATTATCGTTTGATTACATGAGATCTTATTTTCAGGGCGGCGAATTAATTTAGAAACCATTTAACCTAGCGTCTGTTTACGTTAGGCTTATTACAGTTTTGGTTTCAAAAATCCGTGGATTCTTTTGACTATGACTTAAAGAACTACAATGGTTACAATAAAAATACAAATTACCTTAATCTAAGTGTACAAGAAATATAAAGTGTGCTGTTACAATCTGTTGTGTTGTGTTGTAAAAGTGTTCTGTAAGTTCGTGTTCAATTCTTAGGTTATTTTATGTTAACAATGTTTCATTATGTTTTAATTTGCTTAAATACTCTATGAAAGAGAAATACTATCTTTATAGTGTGGTAATTTTACCTTTCAAAATTATTTAAAGTGATTAGGGTTGGTGGAAAATAAATAATTGGATAGTACTTAACAATTCGACGTGTATAGGCCTTTGTAGTTGGTTCGAGATAGGAATTGGCTGCATAAAATCAGTTTTCTTGGATTTTGGGCTTCATTAAAATGTGGCGTCCTTTCGTCTTGTGTTTGAACGTTCTATTTATGGATAATTTCCATTTATTCAGGTCTTGGGTCTTGTAATATTGGTTGTAGTGGTCATCTGCTTCCTTGACGATTGGTTTTCAGCAACTTTATACTATTATTTTCATGATTTACACTGAAAAAACTTTCTTCCGAACTTCTGCATCTGTATGGCTTGATGACGCTTCGCTTCTTTTTTTTTCTCTACTAATTTCTAACGGTATTTTTCTGTCAACAACCGCTGTTTCCATAGTAACGGTATTTTTTGAATAGGCTTATTTTGAGTTGATGTATTGTTATCGAAACTTCGAATCCTTCGTATATCTTCTGATTACTGTTATTCCTCCATCTTCCTTCCTGGTTAATAAATATTGTCACTATAGTATTTATTCTCGTTCATAGATTATTTTGATACCCCACAAGCTTGGGTATTTTCAGATTTTAAGTTTTTACAATTATGTTAATGCTTGTTAATTACATTTCCTTTTATATAATAATGCCTATTACAATATTTTGTGTTATAAATGATCTACAATTTATCCTTGGTGATTCCTTCACCTCAGATTTTCTAAATTCTGATTCAATTTGTTATAATCTTTGTTTGTTTGGTTCTGACAGTTATGTTTTTTCTAGGCCTAAGTAGCCATTATAATAATTTACTTATTTCGTTCAAATCACATTTTGGTTCAGCCTATTGGGCTTACTTTGGTATTTTTATTAGTTGTGTTGTGTTTTGAGTCTGTAGGTGTTTTGTTTATTATTCAATATTGCTCTCCTTATTTCAATCTTAAAAATATAACATTAGGTTTATGGACTGCACATTGCATTCAGCCATATCCTCTTATAACAATAACATGAACACAATTTTTTATAAGTTATTAGAGTTATTGTTTTGATTAAGAAATATCATCACTCACTCCTAACTTATCCTTATTTGCTAATTTTTTAGTTTATAACACATATTATCTGTGTTGTGATAAACAACATCACTTGTTATTAAATTAATGATAGTCCTTTATAAATTAGGTATCTTTGTTAGTTTTTTGGCTTCTCAATCTCTAAACAATTTTTATATTCCCTCCATGGTAACACCTTCAATTTATTCTATTCTGGAATCCTCCCTTTTTACTTACTACTGACTATAATTAACTTAACTCTATTGAACATCTTTTTAAATAAAAAGTCATTATCACTTCTAGTGTTTTTCTATCCCTTATACTATAATTCACTCTTAATACTACTTATTTATCAGTTATCTATGCACTGTTTATTTCCAACTTTTACCTTACCTTCACTTGTAAATCACTTATTGTTAATTACAATTTCACTAGTGTCACACTTCACTTTGGGGTTCTGACACCTACACTATTACACTATATCACTGTTTATATCATTGGTTTGATAGTGGGTGACCCCTATACTTATTTCTCTTTCATGACTTAATCCTAATGACAATTAATACTTAATAACTAATACTTACTGACTAATAACAATTCTAATTTGTGGTTTCTGGTTGCCTTTTTAATGGGTAGTAACCGTTATCTCTCCTTCCTCCTGATAACCCTTGTTTTGGTTTCAATGCTCTTGTTGAGTGCTATTTTACTTGTGTTGGTGAATCATTCTTGGATTTCACTTTTGCTCGTCTCCCTCCTTCTTCATTTTCCTTGTTTGTTTAATATATTAGGTTTTTCCTCCGTTCCTTTGGGCATTTTGGGGTCATTTAAACCCATAAACTTGTTTCCTTGTGGCTTAGGTTTATTATTTTCTCATTCTCGTTGTTTATTTGTGGTTCCCTTCTTTATGTTTGGGTTGTTGTCTCAATCACTTTAAAATATTTACATTTTACTAAGTATGTTCCGTGGTTCCCTTCTTTATGCTTATGTTTTTGTCTCAATCACTTGGGTTGGGTTATAGTCGTTGTATTGTCGTGTCATATTCCTTATATTTTTATTTAAAATCAATCATTTCATTTGATAAGAAGTATTTTTACAATTATAAATATATTTTTTTTTATCTCTGGTACGGGGTTGGCTATTTGTGTCGTGACATAATGCCTCTCCTTTAAAATTGATCATTTTGATAAAACACTAGTATAGTTTTTTATGAAATTATCAGTTATACATAATCTTTTTCCTTTTCTTTCTTGGTCGTTTCTCCATTCTTTATTTCTCTTCTTACTGAATTCATTCCATTTTATTTGGATCTGTTTTTCATTTTATTTCCATTGGTGTGTTCTCCCTTATACACAATTTTTTTTTTCCCTAACTTTAGTAGCTGGTTTCTCCCATTACTACTCATTTTTCTGAGACCAGAGGCACGTCATCTCTGCTCAGTTTATTTGATTGCTGGACTTTTCAACAGTCAATCATAAATACCTTTTTTGTCAACTTGTGACTTAATAATAATAATATATTTTGGGATTGTCCACCTTGTGGTTTGTTTTTAGATCACTTTGGCCTTTTACTCATTCTTCCTTCCGCTGTACCTTAACTATATACTATCATTCGCTCATACATTGATTGTTTTTTTATTTATTTATATGTTAATTTCATCATTAACTTTTCATTTTTCGGTTTTCAATTCTCATTGTGATCATTTTAATTATCTTAGACATTGTTATACTTTTCTCAGTTAATTAGCAAGATTTTGCTTTAGCCATAGCTTGTATATTTGATTCATACATAGCTTCTCTCTTTCTTTGTACCAGTTTAGATTTTTTATTTTACAGATAAATATCTTTGATTCATTATTATAATTTCATGTACTTATCTTATCAGGTTTGGTCTGATTTTATTTTTGTATATTTCAGCTTGTAAGTTAATTTTCTTACACCATAGGAATTTGTGTAGCGTATTCCTATTTTGGTACATTTTGTTTTATTATTTCATATACTTCACACATCAACTTTTTAATATATTGTAAGTTGATTTCACTTAGTAGGAATTTATGTATCTCATTCCTTTGTTTTGATATTTTTTATTTTGTTTTAGGCCTCATAAGTCATCGAAATGTTGTTGCAAGTTGTGCTCACATAATTTTTGAATTTTGGTATCTGTATTTTATTTACAGTTACTTGTCCTTCGTGATGACATATGGCCGTACATTTTATTATATAATTTTATTTTGGTATCAATTCAATTCTCACGGTTGTGGATTTATTATATTATCATTTCCATTCCATATTATAGCCTTCTCCTTTTTGTTCGACACTTCGTTATTATGCACCTCTTCTCCTTCAAGTGTATGATAGTCACACTTATTCTGGATGAACGTACTCCAGTTATTTAGTTTTCTTCATAGAACTTCTTTATGGAAGCTTGGTTGTACACTCCTTTTACTTTTTTGGTGGTTATATTACTTATCTCGTAAGTGTTGTTTCCATTGTCCTTTGTGATGACATATGGTTCATTTATTATTATACGTTGGACCTTGTTAATTATATGTTGATCTACTCCTTTTCTCTTTCCTTCATTATTGCCTTCTCTTTCTTATTACACTCTTTGTTGTCTTGCTCCTCTTCTCCTTCAAATGTCTGATGGATGACATTTATTCTGGATAATACATCGGCGGCAACATTTTTACGCCCGGGAATGTACTCCCACGTTATGTGGTACTCTTGTAATGCGAGTATCCATCGTGTAAGCCTCCCATGACTTAACTTACACTGTTTCAAAAAGGAAATGGACTTATGGTCACTTCGGACGGTGACAGGATATCCAAGGATATACGTCCTAAATTTTCCGCATGCGAACACAATACTGAGTAGTTCCTTTTCAGTAACATTGTAGTTACGTTCGCATCGGTTCAGTACCCTGCTGGCAAAGCTGATAACCAGGTGGTGTCCGTCCTCATCCTCTTGATATAACTCGGCGCCCAGGCTCACATCGCTGGCGTCACAATTTAAATAGAACGGCTGTTCAAAATTAGGGTGGTTTAGCATTATAGTTTCAAGAAATTTTGTTTTGATTAATTTTAGCACTTCATCTTGTTCCTTCCCCCAAGTCCACTTTTCTTTAGCTGATAGTTGTTTAGAGAACTTTGCTGTTAAATAAGAATAATTGGTCTGGAACTTTCTAATGTCTTCGATTTTTCTTTTCCACAGTTCTCCCTCTCCTTCTTCTTCTTCTATAGTAATTGATGGTTGATATGTCTGGCAATAATAGCTCTTCAACCCTTTATGATGATTTAGGGTTAGTTGTGTTGGGTTATTGTTGATTATATTGGCTGACCACACTCCCTTCTCAGAAGTAAGCACTACTATTCCCTTCTGCATGTCAATAATTGCTGAGTGTTGTCTTAGTGCGTCGCATCCAATCAGCATGTTAAATGGTAATCCATTTGCGACAAGAAAAATAATGGGTATGATTGTGTTTTGACTGTTCAGCTCTAAAGAGACCTGTTTTCTGATGGTCTTATTTTGTTTGCCTGTGGCACCAATTATGACGATATTATTTATAGGTAAAGTCGGGATAGGTATATTGGAGTTGGCCTGGATCCGCTCCAATTCAGGTTGGTTTACGAGAGATACATTTGACCCAGTATCGATCATTATGACTGTGTTGATTCCATTAATAATGGCTTTTATATGCACTATTTCACTATTTGTTGTTGACAAGGGGTTATCCTCCTCCTCCAGAAGTTCTTCCCTGATGTCCTTTAAATAATTGTTTGATATTATGGTTATCTTCTTTATTTCGCTTTCCGTCGTAGTTTGTCGATTTAACCCAAGTGATTGGTCATGTGAAGGGTCCTGGTGGTTTCTCACTGACCTTTTTAGTTTAAAGGTGGCTGGGAACCACTGGCCAGACTATTTACTTGGTCTGCCATTTCATTGGTTGAGGTTGATTGATCACTTATGTGATTCCTTGGCGCTTCTATTGTTCTCGTTCCTGTAGCTTGCTGGTTGTCGTATTGGGAATTGTTGTACACTGTGCTGGTTCTAATGGGACAATATCGCCGATGGTTGTTTTGTCTCCTCCCGCTGATAAAATTGACTTGACGCCTCATGTCACCCCTATTTTGGTTACTCCCGTTTCCTCTGTTATATGGGTAATTCGGGTCGTACCGGTTGCCATAGTAATTGTGATTATTTGGGTGGCCATTTGTATTCCTACCTTGTTCTATCCCCCTGTTGTGATTATTCGGTGCACTAGGGTTTTGTGCATTTCTGTTATTTGGTTGGTTCCCCTGGTTGTAACTCGGATGATCTCTGTTGGTTGGTTGGTTACCTTGATTGTAGTTGGGTTGATTCCGATGGAATGGTTGGTCCCCTGGGTAATTATTTGGGTTACGATTCATTATGTTCCGGTAGTTGTTCTGGGTATTACTATAGGGTAAGTTGTGGCTTGGCACGTTGTAACTTTCATTCCCCCGGTTGTACCTTTGGTTGATCACACGATTCTTCTTGTACTGGCTATTGTTTTCATGGTCTTCCAGCAAGTTGGGCATTCCCTGTATGGTCTTTATTTGTCCCTGTCTCCTGGCCCTCTGTATGGCGTCTTCGTAGTGATATCCCAGTTGGATGACTAGGGATTCTTCGGGTATCCTTGGTTCGAGATTTCGGGCTAGGCAGACCTTGCCCAAGAAGTAAGACGTTAATGTATGCCCAGCCTGTGGCTCATATCTCCCGTTGCTTATATCGTTCCTCACTACATTTTGGGTCGACTCCGACCAGTACTTTTCACGAAACAACGTTTTAAATTCCTGCGTACTGCTGATTTCTGGTCGTGTGGCTGTCCACCAATTGTCATTTGTGTCTCGAAACATCTCGTCGATGAGATTTCTCACCGTTGTCCATCTGGTATCTCTGTTCTTCTCGATGAGCTCCTCCACCCTTTTCAGAAATTCTATGCGGTTTCTTCGGTAACTCTTGAAGTTGATCACTTCCCTATTTTCATTCGTAAATATATGAGTGCTACTGCAAGGCTTCTCCCTCAAAGCGTCCAGTTCCTCTTGCATCTGCTTCTCTTTCTGACAGATTTCTCTAATTTTTTCTCTATTTTCTTGCGTTTCCTCGTCAATCTTGTTGATGGTGGTATATACCCTTTCAACGCGTTCGCTGACATCATTCTGTATTTCTTTGTGCCTCTCCTTCAGCTCTTGAAGCACCTCCTGTTTATTCTTGTTACACTCATCGGTGGTGGTCTTCTGTATTTCTTGGATCCTGAGAGTTCCTTCCTCTTGGACGTGATTTATTTTTTCTGTCAACTCTTCCTGGACGTGTATTATTGTTTCGTTCGTCTCAGTGATAGTCTGTTTGATTTCATTTTTGCACTCCGCCAACTGTTGCCTCCATTCATCTTTTGATTTCTCCCCTTCTTCCTTCAATTGTTTTTGGAGTGTTTCACAGTTGTTTTCAATCTTGTCATTTAACACTTCAAGATCCTTTGTTATTTGTCTCTTCAACTCCTCACTCTTCTCTTCTAATATTTCCTGGCTTCTCTTCAGGGTTTCTTGGTTGCTTTCTATTTTGTTATTCAAAAGCTCTATGTCCCGCTTGATTTGCTTCTTCAATTCTTCATTGTTTTGATCCAGTTTTTCTAACTTTTTATTCAATTCTTCTTTGTCTTCTCTCCTTCCCGCTTGCAATGATTCTAATTTTGTATTGGTTGACTCTAATTTTTTATTCAATTCTTCTTTGTTTGACTCTAATCTTTGGTCCAGTTTTTCTAACTTTTTATTCAATTCTTCTCTGGATCTCTTGTTGTCTTCCATCAGCATCCGGAACATCTCCTGCATGCTCAGGTCCTCCTTCTGAGTGGGTTTGCTAGGTTGGTCCCCTACCATTACTTCTACTTCCGGTTCTGGTTGAACTGGATTTTCCGGTTGGTTTTCCTGAACGTCCTCTTCGACTAACTCCCCGATTATTTCTTCAATTTCTTCCATCTCTTCTGGCTGGCCTTCACCTTCAATTTCTTTCTGTTTGTCCGTCCTTGTAAACATTGAGTGTCTCTTCATAGCCGCCGTTGACCTTCTTTTACGGCCTCACCGGTTGGTCGCCAATTTGTAACGAGTAGATTTTGAGCGTACCTGCAAAATGTGTACATAAAAAATAATGTGTTTGGATGATTAGTGCGTTCGCCTCGCACCGGGTCGTTACAATAATTTTGTGGCTAGCGATGTTCGTAGCGTAGTTCTGATCACCTGTGTATTACGGCAGTAACCTTACCTGTTATTCTTAGGGGGTGTAATAATCCCGGGTGGCGCCAAGTCGTTTTACAAAACAACTAAAAACTGTGTTTGAACAAGTTATCAGCGTAGCGGGTTGGTGTATTCGAATCGTTCCCGCTCGCACAGCCATCTCAATCGTCGCTTCTGACGAATAACTGGCAACTAGCTTACTGCTACGATTTATTCTTCAATACAAGTAATTATTATATAGCACTCCCTATGAAATGATAATGCTGGTTACTCCCTGTAATGAATATTTTTTAATGGTGATATCTGGAAATATTTACAGTTACAACAAAATAATTATCGTTTGATTACATGAGATCTTATTTTCAGGGCGGCGAATTAATTTAGAAACCATTTAACCTAGCGTCTGTTTACGTTAGGCTTATTACAGTTTTGGTTTCAAAAATCCGTGGATTCTTTTGACTATGACTTAAAGAACTACAATGGTTACAATAAAAATACAAATTACCTTAATCTAAGTGTACAAGAAATATAAAGTGTGCTGTTACAATCTGTTGTGTTGTGTTGTAAAAGTGTTCTGTAAGTTCGTGTTCAATTCTTAGGTTATTTTATGTTAACAATGTTTCATTATGTTTTAATTTGCTTAAATACTCTATGAAAGAGAAATACTATCTTTATAGTGTGGTAATTTTACCTTTCAAAATTATTTAAAGTGATTAGGGTTGGTGGAAAATAAATAATTGGATAGTACTTAACAATTCGACGTGTATAGGCCTTTGTAGTTGGTTCGAGATAGGAATTGGCTGCATAAAATCAGTTTTCTTGGATTTTGGGCTTCATTAAAATGTGGCGTCCTTTCGTCTTGTGTTTGGACGTTCTATTTATGGATAATTTCCATTTATTCAGGTCTTGGGTCTTGTAATATTGGTTGTAGTGGTCATCTGCTTCCTTGACGATTGGTTTTCAGCAACTTTATACTATTATTTTCATGATTTACACTGAAAAAACTTTCTTCCGAACTTCTGCATCTGTATGGCTTGATGACGCTTCGCTTCTTTTTTTTTCTCTACTAATTTCTAACGGTATTTTTCTGTCAACAACCGCTGTTTCCATAGTAACGGTATTTTTTGAATAGGCTTATTTTGAGTTGATGTATTGTTATCGAAACTTCGAATCCTTCGTATATCTTCTGATTACTGTTATTCCTCCATCTTCCTTCCTGGTTAATAAATATTGTCACTATAGTATTTATTCTCGTTCATAGATTATTTTGATACCCCACAAGCTTGGGTATTTTCAGATTTTAAGTTTTTACAATTATGTTAATGCTTGTTAATTACATTTCCTTTTATATAATAATGCCTATTACAATATTTTGTGTTATAAATGATCTACAATTTATCCTTGGTGATTCCTTCACCTCAGATTTTCTAAATTCTGATTCAATTTGTTATAATCTTTGTTTGTTTGGTTCTGACAGTTATGTTTTTTCTAGGCCTAAGTAGCCATTATAATAATTTACTTATTTCGTTCAAATCACATTTTGGTTCAGCCTATTGGGCTTACTTTGGTATTTTTATTAGTTGTGTTGTGTTTTGAGTCTGTAGGTGTTTTGTTTATTATTCAATATTGCTCTCCTTATTTCAATCTTAAAAATATAACATTAGGTTTATGGACTGCACATTGCATTCAGCCATATCCTCTTATAACAATAACATGAACACAATTTTTTATAAGTTATTAGAGTTATTGTTTTGATTAAGAAATATCATCACTCACTCCTAACTTATCCTTATTTGCTAATTTTTTAGTTTATAACACATATTATCTGTGTTGTGATAAACAACATCACTTGTTATTAAATTAATGATAGTCCTTTATAAATTAGGTATCTTTGTTAGTTTTTTGGCTTCTCAATCTCTAAACAATTTTTATATTCCCTCCATGGTAACACCTTCAATTTATTCTATTCTGGAATCCTCCCTTTTTACTTACTACTGACTATAATTAACTTAACTCTATTGAACATCTTTTTAAATAAAAAGTCATTATCACTTCTAGTGTTTTTCTATCCCTTATACTATAATTCACTCTTAATACTACTTATTTATCAGTTATCTATGCACTGTTTATTTCCAACTTTTACCTTACCTTCACTTGTAAATCACTTATTGTTAATTACAATTTCACTAGTGTCACACTTCACTTTGGGGTTCTGACACCTACACTATTACACTATATCACTGTTTATATCATTGGTTTGATAGTGGGTGACCCCTATACTTATTTCTCTTTCATGACTTAATCCTAATGACAATTAATACTTAATAACTAATACTTACTGACTAATAACAATTCTAATTTGTGGTTTCTGGTTGCCTTTTTAATGGGTAGTAACCGTTATCTCTCCTTCCTCCTGATAACCCTTGTTTTGGTTTCAATGCTCTTGTTGAGTGCTATTTTACTTGTGTTGGTGAATCATTCTTGGATTTCACTTTTGCTCGTCTCCCTCCTTCTTCATTTTCCTTGTTTGTTTAATATATTAGGTTTTTCCTCCGTTCCTTTGGGCATTTTGGGGTCATTTAAACCCATAAACTTGTTTCCTTGTGGCTTAGGTTTATTATTTTCTCATTCTCGTTGTTTATTTGTGGTTCCCTTCTTTATGTTTGGGTTGTTGTCTCAATCACTTTAAAATATTTACATTTTACTAAGTATGTTCCGTGGTTCCCTTCTTTATGCTTATGTTTTTGTCTCAATCACTTGGGTTGGGTTATAGTCGTTGTATTGTCGTGTCATATTCCTTATATTTTTATTTAAAATCAATCATTTCATTTGATAAGAAGTATTTTTACAATTATAAATATATTTTTTTTTATCTCTGGTACGGGGTTGGCTATTTGTGTCGTGACATAATGCCTCTCCTTTAAAATTGATCATTTTGATAAAACACTAGTATAGTTTTTTATGAAATTATCAGTTATACATAATCTTTTTCCTTTTCTTTCTTGGTCGTTTCTCCATTCTTTATTTCTCTTCTTACTGAATTCATTCCATTTTATTTGGATCTGTTTTTCATTTTATTTCCATTGGTGTGTTCTCCCTTATACACAATTTTTTTTTTCCCTAACTTTAGTAGCTGGTTTCTCCCATTACTACTCATTTTTCTGAGACCAGAGGCACGTCATCTCTGCTCAGTTTATTTGATTGCTGGACTTTTCAACAGTCAATCATAAATACCTTTTTTGTCAACTTGTGACTTAATAATAATAATATATTTTGGGATTGTCCACCTTGTGGTTTGTTTTTAGATCACTTTGGCCTTTTACTCATTCTTCCTTCCGCTGTACCTTAACTATATACTATCATTCGCTCATACATTGATTGTTTTTTTATTTATTTATATGTTAATTTCATCATTAACTTTTCATTTTTCGGTTTTCAATTCTCATTGTGATCATTTTAATTATCTTAGACATTGTTATACTTTTCTCAGTTAATTAGCAAGATTTTGCTTTAGCCATAGCTTGTATATTTGATTCATACATAGCTTCTCTCTTTCTTTGTACCAGTTTAGATTTTTTATTTTACAGATAAATATCTTTGATTCATTATTATAATTTCATGTACTTATCTTATCAGGTTTGGTCTGATTTTATTTTTGTATATTTCAGCTTGTAAGTTAATTTTCTTACACCATAGGAATTTGTGTAGCGTATTCCTATTTTGGTACATTTTGTTTTATTATTTCATATACTTCACACATCAACTTTTTAATATATTGTAAGTTGATTTCACTTAGTAGGAATTTATGTATCTCATTCCTTTGTTTTGATATTTTTTATTTTGTTTTAGGCCTCATAAGTCATCGAAATGTTGTTGCAAGTTGTGCTCACATAATTTTTGAATTTTGGTATCTGTATTTTATTTACAGTTACTTGTCCTTCGTGATGACATATGGCCGTACATTTTATTATATAATTTTATTTTGGTATCAATTCAATTCTCACGGTTGTGGATTTATTATATTATCATTTCCATTCCATATTATAGCCTTCTCCTTTTTGTTCGACACTTCGTTATTATGCACCTCTTCTCCTTCAAGTGTATGATAGTCACACTTATTCTGGATGAACGTACTCCAGTTATTTAGTTTTCTTCATAGAACTTCTTTATGGAAGCTTGGTTGTACACTCCTTTTACTTTTTTGGTGGTTATATTACTTATCTCGTAAGTGTTGTTTCCATTGTCCTTTGTGATGACATATGGTTCATTTATTATTATACGTTGGACCTTGTTAATTATATGTTGATCTACTCCTTTTCTCTTTCCTTCATTATTGCCTTCTCTTTCTTATTACACTCTTTGTTGTCTTGCTCCTCTTCTCCTTCAAATGTCTGATGGATGACATTTATTCTGGATAATACATCGGCGGCAACATTTTTACGCCCGGGAATGTACTCCCACGTTATGTGGTACTCTTGTAATGCGAGTATCCATCGTGTAAGCCTCCCATGACTTAACTTACACTGTTTCAAAAAGGAAATGGACTTATGGTCACTTCGGACGGTGACAGGATATCCAAGGATATACGTCCTAAATTTTCCGCATGCGAACACAATACTGAGTAGTTCCTTTTCAGTAACATTGTAGTTACGTTCGCATCGGTTCAGCACCCTGCTGGCAAAGCTGATAACCAGGTGGTGTCCGTCCTCATCCTCTTGATATAACTCGGCGCCCAGGCTCACATCGCTGGCGTCACAATTTAAATAGAACGGCTGTTCAAAATTAGGGTGGTTTAGCATTATAGTTTCAAGAAATTTTGTTTTGATTAATTTTAGCACTTCATCTTGTTCCTTCCCCCAAGTCCACTTTTCTTTAGCTGATAGTTGTTTAGAGAACTTTGCTGTTAAATAAGAATAATTGGTCTGGAACTTTCTAATGTCTTCGATTTTTCTTTTCCACAGTTCTCCCTCTCCTTCTTCTTCTTCTATAGTAATTGATGGTTGATATGTCTGGCAATAATAGCTCTTCAACCCTTTATGATGATTTAGGGTTAGTTGTGTTGGGTTATTGTTGATTATATTGGCTGACCACACTCCCTTCTCAGAAGTAAGCACTACTATTCCCTTCTGCATGTCAATAATTGCTGAGTGTTGTCTTAGTGCGTCGCATCCAATCAGCATGTTAAATGGTAATCCATTTGCGACAAGAAAAATAATGGGTATGATTGTGTTTTGACTGTTCAGCTCTAAAGAGACCTGTTTTCTGATGGTCTTATTTTGTTTGCCTGTGGCACCAATTATGACGATATTATTTATAGGTAAAGTCGGGATAGGTATATTGGAGTTGGCCTGGATCCGCTCCAATTCAGATTGGTTTACGAGAGATACATTTGACCCAGTATCGATCATTATGACTGTGTTGATTCCATTAATAATGGCTTTTATATGCACTATTTCACTATTTGTTGTTGACAAGGGGTTATCCTCCTCCTCCAGAAGTTCTTCCCTGATGTCCTTTAAATAATTGTTTGATATTATGGTTATCTTCTTTATTTCGCTTTCCGTCGTAGTTTGTCGATTTAACCCAAGTGATTGGTCATGTGAAGGGTCCTGGTGGTTTCTCACTGACCTTTTTAGTTTAAAGGTGGCTGGGAACCACTGGCCAGACTATTTACTTGGTCTGCCATTTCATTGGTTGAGGTTGATTGATCACTTATGTGATTCCTTGGCGCTTCTATTGTTCTCGTTCCTGTAGCTTGCTGGTTGTCGTATTGGGAATTGTTGTACACTGTGCTGGTTCTAATGGGACAATATCGCCGATGGTTGTTTTGTCTCCTCCCGCTGATAAAATTGACTTGACGCCTCATGTCACCCCTATTTTGGTTACTCCCGTTTCCTCTGTTATATGGGTAATTCGGGTCGTACCGGTTGCCATAGTAATTGTGATTATTTGGGTGGCCATTTGTATTCCTACCTTGTTCTATCCCCCTGTTGTGATTATTCGGTGCACTAGGGTTTTGTGCATTTCTGTTATTTGGTTGGTTCCCCTGGTTGTAACTCGGATGATCTCTGTTGGTTGGTTGGTTACCTTGATTGTAGTTGGGTTGATTCCGATGGAATGGTTGGTCCCCTGGGTAATTATTTGGGTTACGATTCATTATGTTCCGGTAGTTGTTCTGGGTATTACTATAGGGTAAGTTGTGGCTTGGCACGTTGTAACTTTCATTCCCCCGGTTGTACCTTTGGTTGATCACACGATTCTTCTTGTACTGGCTATTGTTTTCATGGTCTTCCAGCAAGTTGGGCATTCCCTGTATGGTCTTTATTTGTCCCTGTCTCCTGGCCCTCTGTATGGCGTCTTCGTAGTGATATCCCAGTTGGATGACTAGGGATTCTTCGGGTATCCTTGGTTCGAGATTTCGGGCTAGGCAGACCTTGCCCAAGAAGTAAGACGTTAATGTATGCCCAGCCTGTGGCTCATATCTCCCGTTGCTTATATCGTTCCTCACTACATTTTGGGTCGACTCCGACCAGTACTTTTCACGAAACAACGTTTTAAATTCCTGCGTACTGCTGATTTCTGGTCGTGTGGCTGTCCACCAATTGTCATTTGTGTCTCGAAACATCTCGTCGATGAGATTTCTCACCGTTGTCCATCTGGTATCTCTGTTCTTCTCGATGAGCTCCTCCACCCTTTTCAGAAATTCTATGCGGTTTCTTCGGTAACTCTTGAAGTTGATCACTTCCCTATTTTCATTCGTAAATATATGAGTGCTACTGCAAGGCTTCTCCCTCAAAGCGTCCAGTTCCTCTTGCATCTGCTTCTCTTTCTGACAGATTTCTCTAATTTTTTCTCTATTTTCTTGCGTTTCCTCGTCAATCTTGTTGATGGTGGTATATACCCTTTCAACGCGTTCGCTGACATCATTCTGTATTTCTTTGTGCCTCTCCTTCAGCTCTTGAAGCACCTCCTGTTTATTCTTGTTACACTCATCGGTGGTGGTCTTCTGTATTTCTTGGATCCTGAGAGTTCCTTCCTCTTGGACGTGATTTATTTTTTCTGTCAACTCTTCCTGGACGTGTATTATTGTTTCGTTCGTCTCAGTGATAGTCTGTTTGATTTCATTTTTGCACTCCGCTAACTGTTGCCTCCATTCATCTTTTGATTTCTCCCCTTCTTCCTTCAATTGTTTTTGGAGTGTTTCACAGTTGTTTTCAATCTTGTCATTTAACACTTCAAGATCCTTTGTTATTTGTCTCTTCAACTCCTCACTCTTCTCTTCTAATATTTCCTGGCTTCTCTTCAGGGTTTCTTGGTTGCTTTCTATTTTGTTATTCAAAAGCTCTATGTCCCGCTTGATTTGCTTCTTCAATTCTTCATTGTTTTGATCCAGTTTTTCTAACTTTTTATTCAATTCTTCTTTGTCTTCTCTCCTTCCCGCTTGCAATGATTCTAATTTTGTATTGGTTGACTCTAATTTTTTATTCAATTCTTCTTTGTTTGACTCTAATCTTTGGTCCAGTTTTTCTAACTTTTTATTCAATTCTTCTCTGGATCTCTTGTTGTCTTCCATCAGCATCCGGAACATCTCCTGCATGCTCAGGTCCTCCTTCTGAGTGGGTTTGCTAGGTTGGTCCCCTACCATTACTTCTACTTCCGGTTCTGGTTGAACTGGATTTTCCGGTTGGTTTTCCTGAACGTCCTCTTCGACTAACTCCCCGATTATTTCTTCAATTTCTTCCATCTCTTCTGGCTGGCCTTCACCTTCAATTTCTTTCTGTTTGTCCGTCCTTGTAAACATTGAGTGTCTCTTCATAGCCGCCGTTGACCTTCTTTTACGGCCTCACCGGTTGGTCGCCAATTTGTAACGAGTAGATTTTGAGCGTACCTGCAAAATGTGTACATAAAAAATAATGTGTTTGGATGATTAGTGCGTTCGCCTCGCACCGGGTCGTTACAATAATTTTGTGGCTAGCGATGTTCGTAGCGTAGTTCTGATCACCTGTGTATTACGGCAGTAACCTTACCTGTTATTCTTAGGGGGTGTAATAATCCCGGGTGGCGCCAAGTCGTTTTACAAAACAACTAAAAACTGTGTTTGAACAAGTTATCAGCGTAGCGGGTTGGTGTATTCGAATCGTTCCCGCTCGCACAGCCATCTCAATCGTCGCTTCTGACGAATAACTGGCAACTAGCTTACTGCTACGATTTATTCTTCAATACAAGTAATTATTATATAGCACTCCCTATGAAATGATAATGCTGGTTACTCCCTGTAATGAATATTTTTTAATGGTGATATCTGGAAATATTTACAGTTACAACAAAATAATTATCGTTTGATTACATGAGATCTTATTTTCAGGGCGGCGAATTAATTTAGAAACCATTTAACCTAGCGTCTGTTTACGTTAGGCTTATTACAGTTTTGGTTTCAAAAATCCGTGGATTCTTTTGACTATGACTTAAAGAACTACAATGGTTACAATAAAAATACAAATTACCTTAATCTAAGTGTACAAGAAATATAAAGTGTGCTGTTACAATCTGTTGTGTTGTGTTGTAAAAGTGTTCTGTAAGTTCGTGTTCAATTCTTAGGTTATTTTATGTTAACAATGTTTCATTATGTTTTAATTTGCTTAAATACTCTATGAAAGAGAAATACTATCTTTATAGTGTGGTAATTTTACCTTTCAAAATTATTTAAAGTGATTAGGGTTGGTGGAAAATAAATAATTGGATAGTACTTAACAATTCGACGTGTATAGGCCTTTGTAGTTGGTTCGAGATAGGAATTGGCTGCATAAAATCAGTTTTCTTGGATTTTGGGCTTCATTAAAATGTGGCGTCCTTTCGTCTTGTGTTTGGACGTTCTATTTATGGATAATTTCCATTTATTCAGGTCTTGGGTCTTGTAATATTGGTTGTAGTGGTCATCTGCTTCCTTGACGATTGGTTTTCAGCAACTTTATACTATTATTTTCATGATTTACACTGAAAAAACTTTCTTCCGAACTTCTGCATCTGTATGGCTTGATGACGCTTCGCTTCTTTTTTTTTCTCTACTAATTTCTAACGGTATTTTTCTGTCAACAACCGCTGTTTCCATAGTAACGGTATTTTTTGAATAGGCTTATTTTGAGTTGATGTATTGTTATCGAAACTTCGAATCCTTCGTATATCTTCTGATTACTGTTATTCCTCCATCTTCCTTCCTGGTTAATAAATATTGTCACTATAGTATTTATTCTCGTTCATAGATTATTTTGATACCCCACAAGCTTGGGTATTTTCAGATTTTAAGTTTTTACAATTATGTTAATGCTTGTTAATTACATTTCCTTTTATATAATAATGCCTATTACAATATTTTGTGTTATAAATGATCTACAATTTATCCTTGGTGATTCCTTCACCTCAGATTTTCTAAATTCTGATTCAATTTGTTATAATCTTTGTTTGTTTGGTTCTGACAGTTATGTTTTTTCTAGGCCTAAGTAGCCATTATAATAATTTACTTATTTCGTTCAAATCACATTTTGGTTCAGCCTATTGGGCTTACTTTGGTATTTTTATTAGTTGTGTTGTGTTTTGAGTCTGTAGGTGTTTTGTTTATTATTCAATATTGCTCTCCTTATTTCAATCTTAAAAATATAACATTAGGTTTATGGACTGCACATTGCATTCAGCCATATCCTCTTATAACAATAACATGAACACAATTTTTTATAAGTTATTAGAGTTATTGTTTTGATTAAGAAATATCATCACTCACTCCTAACTTATCCTTATTTGCTAATTTTTTAGTTTATAACACATATTATCTGTGTTGTGATAAACAACATCACTTGTTATTAAATTAATGATAGTCCTTTATAAATTAGGTATCTTTGTTAGTTTTTTGGCTTCTCAATCTCTAAACAATTTTTATATTCCCTCCATGGTAACACCTTCAATTTATTCTATTCTGGAATCCTCCCTTTTTACTTACTACTGACTATAATTAACTTAACTCTATTGAACATCTTTTTAAATAAAAAGTCATTATCACGTCTAGTGTTTTTCTATCCCTTATACTATAATTCACTCTTAATACTACTTATTTATCAGTTATCTATGCACTGTTTATTTCCAACTTTTACCTTACCTTCACTTGTAAATCACTTATTGTTAATTACAATTTCACTAGTGTCACACTTCACTTTGGGGTTCTGACACCTACACTATTACACTATATCACTGTTTATATCATTGGTTTGATAGTGGGTGACCCCTATACTTATTTCTCTTTCATGACTTAATCCTAATGACAATTAATACTTAATAACTAATACTTACTGACTAATAACAATTCTAATTTGTGGTTTCTGGTTGCCTTTTTAATGGGTAGTAACCGTTATCTCTCCTTCCTCCTGATAACCCTTGTTTTGGTTTCAATGCTCTTGTTGAGTGCTATTTTACTTGTGTTGGTGAATCATTCTTGGATTTCACTTTTGCTCGTCTCCCTCCTTCTTCATTTTCCTTGTTTGTTTAATATATTAGGTTTTTCCTCCGTTCCTTTGGCCATTTTGGGGTCATTTAAACCCATAAACTTGTTTCCTTGTGGCTTAGGTTTATTATTTTCTCATTCTCGTTGTTTATTTGTGGTTCCCTTCTTTATGTTTGGGTTGTTGTCTCAATCACTTTAAAATATTTACATTTTACTAAGTATGTTCCGTGGTTCCCTTCTTTATGTTTATGTTTTTGTCTCAATCACTTGGGTTGGGTTATAGTCGTTGTATTGTCGTGTCATATTCCTTATATTTTTATTTAAAATCAATCATTTCATTTGATAAGAAGTATTTTTACAATTATAAATATATTTTTTTTTATCTCTGGTACGGGGTTGGCTATTTGTGTCGTGACAATATGTACATTTATTTACATTTGTTCACATTTTATTTTGCTAAAAACGTTATTTTTTACATACTTATAGTATGACCAAAATACTCTCTGTTCTCATTTCTCTATTTTGTCACCTTTTTAATTATTTTATCATACAAAGGATATAATGTTAGTATTTAAAATAGTGTACAATTGTTGTACCTTGTTGGTTCAATGTATTTATCAACCTTTCGTTATCTGAAAGCTCTCCAATTCATAGTATAGTGTTTGTTTACATCTGGTTTTACAGTTGTAGTTAGTTAGTTTCTAATATTTCAATTACTAAACTACTACTATTACATTTGTGAGGTGTTCTCATAGCAGTATTAGACATTTCTCTAACTACTGATAACATTTGTCATAATCTTTTGATAAGTTTTGATAATGCATTTTGACTAACTATCTTGTCACATTGGGATTCTGTTCATTTGGCTTTATAATATCATATTTAATCTGATTCATTTGCTGTGTATTTCAGTACATATTGTATTTATTGGTTTGCATTATTATTCATAACTAGCCTTTGTTTGAAACAATTGTGGATATTTGCTTGGTTTAACTAATTTACATGTTTTTATGTTATAGGTGCACTTTCTGTGAGGCTATATGTCTGTTATCTGACAACAATGTGCTACATATTTTTATGCAGTGTTTGACTCAACTATTTCCATCTCATTATGGCATTCTACTACAATGGTTTAATTATTAAGTTATACACATTTTTACACTATTTGTTGAAACAATAACACAGGTATTCTTAGTCTATTAAGATTACATTTCTTGGTGGGTTGCACCTAGTTTTTGGTACATTGATTGTTTTATATCTAACAAACTAGCTTATTTGCTACTATTTGTTCTGGAATTTATTTATATTTTGTTCGGTCTTGCTGTGGCATTCAGTCACATTTCATTTTAAGGCTTACAAAGCTTTTATTATTAGTCCCTATGAACAATTAATTTACTGTTCTGTCTCATATTTCTTTTTGGTGGTCTTAATGATTATCTATGTTGTGTTACAATCTTGATTAAACTGGTCACACTAATTGTCTGTGCATTTTAATTAGTTAATCTCGGATTCTTTCACTTATAATGGTTACTCATTTTTCTCCGTCATAAACATTTTCACTTGTATTGTCTGTGGTGTTTATTTGGGGTAAAATGGTTCTCATATCACAGGTTTTTACACTCATATTAAGGTTTCACTGTTATTGTTCGTGATCACTCAATGATGTTAAACACTGGTTTCTTTGTCATTGCTCTTCGAATAATCATTACACTTCTTCCGGTCACTATATTAATTTTAGTTCCATGTATATCTTGTGAATGTCGATGTCTTGTACTGTTCATACATTATCTTCATTATTCATGGTATGTTTCCTTTCCTCTTCTCCTTCCTGTCTTCTTCTTCTTCTTTTCTTCTTCTGGTTAGTTGTTGCTCATTATCGGTGTTCTCCTGGGTTATACATTATTTGTGATAATCAATGTTCCCTTAGTCTTGTCCTATTCTTCAATATTTCTATTCGTGGTAGTCATTGTTCCATATTATTTTATACTAATAAACAAATTCGTTTGTTTCATCATCATTTTGGTTGTACTTCATTTTAATAATTATTTTCGTCATGTCCCCTCACTATCTTGGACCTATTGGCTCCTCTTCATTTTAATAATTATTTCTGTTGTTTCCCCTCACTATTTTGGACCTATTGGCTCCTGGATTCTAACATATTATATTGGCTCGTTGTCATTTTCTCTCTCTTCTATACTTGATGATATCCTCATTACTCTTCCTTCTTCTTTGTTGGGTTGTTTTCAATAATATACGTTCGTAGATACACACTTTGGTTATATTCTCCTGTTCCTTCTTTGATGCATGTTGAAATATTTTCATTATATCTTTTTATTTGACGCATTATATAGTTATCTTATGTAACTGCCAATTTGGTACGTTACAATATATATAAACTACTAGCTGGATACCTGTGCTTCGCTATGGTGATTATCAGAAGAAAAAAAGAATTTAAAGTCAGAAAATAGAAATAGGTTATTTGTGAAGCTTAGATACAGGTATTTTGAAACTTAGAGAAACTATTTAACCTATTTAAGCTCGATCAATCTGAAGATAATCAAGCTTGAAGATGATCAATTTGATCAAGGTTGATCAATCAACTATTAAAGCTTGAACATTAATGCTTTGTTAAAAATGACGCTGTATTACTTAGTTAAGAGAGGGTAAGCTAAGTTTCTGTTAGAGATTAAGACAGTCCTTTATTGTAAGTCTAACAACAATAAAATAGATGAGCTTAAGCCCTTTGATCCCACCACCACCCCTGGTTTTTTGGTCTATGTAGCCAGGCTAATAACTTGCTGAGCATATACTTTCAGTTGCTCCCTCAGATTAAGTGCTCAGGCCCTCCCTATAAACAACATTCCTGGTTTTGCTCTCTGGCTGGAGGATAACCAGGCTGTCAGGTGAACTGACTCTGGAGAACACCACGTACAACTGGCCATGGGAGAAACAGTCACTTCTCAGATCCACACCAGCCACTATCAAACTCTGCCCCTGTGCCTTATTGATGGTCACGGCATAGCACACTTTAACGGGAAACTGCAGACGTTTGAACTGAAAGTGGTAGTCTGATGGGATCAGAGGAATTTAGGGGTTAGGGGATGATGACGGTTTCTCCCTTACCAACGCCTGTGAAAATTGTGGCTTCGATGACATGTTTGTGCAGAAGCCTGGTGCCATTGCTCAGTTTCGGAGGGTTTAGATTGCGCAACAGCATGATTGGAGCACCAACCTTGAGGTAGAGGACATGAGGTGGTACTCCTGGTGGGTCGAGAGTATGCAAGAACTCCACAGGGTAATGTACAGCATCCTCGACCTCCACCACAGAGTCCACAGACTCATACCTCATATGCTCAGTCGGCAGCTTCTCCAACAGAATGTTGTTGATGCTGTTGGCTGAGTCGTTTGTTGGAGTGAGAATAGCTCTTTCCCTCAGCCATGAAGTGCAATCCTCTCTAGCCTGATGAATGTTGGGGTATATTCTGTCACTGAAGCTGATCAGATCTCCCACAACATCGCAAAGGTTACCAGGAATATTTATTCTTCCCTCCTCTTCCAAAATCTTGCCATCACCAATATCAAGCAATAACTTAGGAAACTCCTCTGCCCTCAAGTCATGTTGGAGGTGGACACGCATGTTAACTCTCAACGACAGGACTTTGACATTAGGCCATAAGAGGGATGATATGAGACAGCCCTTGACTTCATCTGCACGTGTCCCCCGTGGCACAACAGGCAAGGTCTGCCTGAAGTCACCAGCCAAAAGCACAGTAAATCTACCCATAAGACGGTTGCAGCCCCTAATGTCCTGGAGCATCCTGTCCAGAGCATCAATACCTCCCTTGTGGGCCATGGTGCACTCATCCCACACAATAACTTTGGCTTCTCGAAGCACCTGAGCTATGTCACTCTGCTTAGAGACGTTACAAAGTGCAGACTCAGAATGATTCAGGTTGAGAGATAACTTGAAGGCAGAGTGAGCCGTCCTGCCTCTGTCGATCGAGGTAGCTGCAATACCTAAGGAAGCAACAGCAACAGCGATGTTCCTTTCGCCCCTAATTGTGGCTAGCAACAGATTGATCAAGAACGTTTTGCCAGTGCCATCAGGGGCATCAAGAAAGAACAACTGCCCAGAATCAGAAGCAATGATGCGCATGATTACATTTTAGGCTTTTCTCTGATCTTGATTTAATTTAGGAACATTCACAGCAACTTTTCGGACAGCAGAACGGTATCATATAAGACAGTTCCGTCAGGTGTTCACGGCTGGCGACAATGGCTGCTTGCTCATGTGAGGGTGGTGGAAAAAAGTACTGAAGAAACTATACAACTAAAAAAGCTCCATTATCAGTGTTGCGGTTTTCACGTTTTTTTGCGGATAGGCGTTAAAGCTTTCAAAACCCTTTCTTAGCGAGCAGCTAGAAGCCCAGAGGAACATACGTGCCGAATTTCAAGTTTGTAGGCTTTATAGTTACGGAGATTTCATGATGAGTGAGCGAGTGGTATTTGGCTTTTATACATATAGATATGCCTACATATAGGTGCTGTGTTTCAACAGCACTGAACCATTTGGAGAACAATCGAGACAGGATTTATTTTGTTTGCTTGAACGTTTTTCGTACAACTGGCCAAACAGTGTCTCCGTACCCTGTTCGGAATATATGTGCCGAACTTAGAACTCAAAATAAACCCTCAACGCCACATAGCAAGGAATAGAGGGACAGGGTGAACTGTTTCATGATTATTTTCACGCCTCCTCGTGGTTATAGGTTAGATGAAAAAAATACTGTTTTAGTAGCCTAACTCCCAAAAAGCCTAAAGGAAAGTAAAAAAATAAACATTAGACTTCCAGGAAGCGCACAGTTGAAAAAAAGCTGCATTACTTGGTGTCATGGTTTTTCGCGGTAGGGCATTTAAGTTTTCAAAACCCTATCTTAGTGAGCACCTAGAAACCAAGAGGAACATATGTGCCGAATTTCAAGTTTGTAGGCTTTATAGTTATGGAGATTTCATGATGAGTGAGTGAGTGGTATTTGGCTTTTATATATATAGATTACTATGGACAATACTACATATTAATATTTACATACTAAAAGCAATGTTTACTATTAACAATCACTGGATCTACACCGAATAATATGGTCTAAACAGTCCAGTACATATGAATCAAATACACTATAATGCATTGTTGGATGGAAATTTGGTAAATCCTTATGTAAATACGTCACCACTGTTACAACTGACATATAGCTACCCTTGGCAGGTTCCCCTAGTGCTGTCCTATCATGGACCTATGCAAGGATGACATTTACACTTAGTTGCTAGATATCATCTTTCTATTAGCTCTTAGACCTCACACTAATACACTTATCTGCCACTGTATAATTCACACTGTATAGTAAGCCTATATTCTTTTACAGTATAAGACAAATAATTCTTCTTCACATCTTCGGGACATATACCAAACCACATTTTCTGTATTCTAAAGTAAGTTGAAGACTAACATCCTTATAAGCTGCATACCATATTTCTGTCTTTTTCCATTTTCACAATCTATTACATGTTAGCTTTATAACTCTAAGCATATTTTTCAAAAACTAGTCATCCACAGCCCCAATTGAAGCACCGACTTATTTACGACTTATGTTTCCCTAAACCACAACAGACTCAACTGGGGAATTGCACAAATTCTAAGCTTACTTTTTCAGATTATTAGTTTACTCTTCAAGATTTTATTGAAGGCAAAGTATACCCTGTTCCTTGCCACTGTTCTTCTCACCTGAACATCTTGTTGATGTCATCACTGATAATTGAATCAAAATAGGCCTACTGAAGTTGATAACACCTCAAAATAATAATCACCAAATGCACTGCCACTGCTGTCACTGCACATGTCTCTCCTCCTCTGAATTAGAAATTAGTTCTTTCCTGTGCTTAATCATAGTGAAATTTGCATGCCCACTTAATGGACATTTAGGCCTATAGGTTTCTCTACCACTCAACAGAGATATACAAATAATTACATTTGCACTGATAAGTAATAACATCATTTTATTTAATGGAATGCTGGAAGACTATGAAAAGGAGGCCAGCATATCATCCTGTCACAGACTAACTCCTATATCATGTAAGTCAGAGGTACCTAACTATTCACTCTGCATTTCAATTCCAAGATCGCCTACCTTACAAGCTTTACTAACTTACTTAGACTAGACAGCTTTTGAAAGCTATACAAAACTACTTCTTAATATTTTGCCAGTTTTTATAGGATCTTGTAACCCATCAGTGAATACTGAGTCCCATAATTTTCTGATTTATTTAAGTTCAGCATACCAATTCTTTGACTAACACTGAAAGTTACCTGAATCATCAAACTGTACAAAATAGAAGTTCAATTACTATATAATAGTGAAAATGATACAAAAGCGCTGGAACAACACAATTAGAAATAATTATATTTAGTTAAGTAACGGACACGTCATGGACAACGAAATCCAAGAATTGTTTTAAGTGACGTTACCAATATCAATAGAACAATGACATTACCAAGTAATATATTATTTTTAGAATACTTTTTAGAATTATTAATTTTTAGAATTTTTAGAATTATTTTTAGAATATTTTTTTCTTGTTGTCATTGAAAATATTTAAAATAAAATAAACCACCTTGTTAAATTCAATGTGATCCAAATACAATATAATCAAGTCCCTCAAATTTTAAATTCAGCAAGCCCAATAATCCCAGTAATATAAAAACATTTGTTAATAGTTCCGTGTGACCACCTTGCCTCTGACATCCACAAAAAAAAACTTGCAAAAACCGGGTTTTTGTGTTTCTACATAAACTACAGGCCAAAACTAGGTGCCGATGTAAAAAAATCGCAATTTTTATTTGAAGTTGTGAAAAAATGCATAATTACTTAGAGCAATACAGCATTGAAACACAATGATGTTTCGAGTTAGTTGCTTTTCCAGTGACCTGCACGAAAAACCGAGTATTAGTGGAAAACAAGTTCTCCCATATAGTAATAGTTGGGCCACCCCACCTTACTTCGAGTTGGTTGCTTTTTCTGTGACCTGCACAAAAACTTACTTCGAGTGGGTTGCTTTTTCTGTGATCTGCACATAAAAACGGAGTATTATAGAAAAAAACTAGTATTGTCGAAAACGAGTTTTGTCACAAAAAAGGGAGACATGTGTAGCAACACCCAATGTCCACCCTACTTTACTTCGAGTTTTTTTTTTACATGGATTTCACAAAAAACGAGAAACATTAGTAGTTAGATCCTTAAATTTTTAGTGACCGTCAATCAATGAATTTTTTAGTGGATGGTTAGTGAGGATCGGTCAAAAAATAACACAAATTTTAACTATTTTGCGTCGACGTTTCGACAATATTTATTGTCATCTTCAGGACCTGTGTACGAAATACAAAAGAAATGTCAAACACAACGGAACAATTAAATATTTGGGTGAACGTGTTCGTGTATGTGAGTGTGTGCGTGCGTATGTATGTATCATTGTATATGTGAAGACTTATGATAGTTTGTTTACATCTTCAAATTATCTTTAAGAAAACGAGCAAATTATAGTATGAGAGAACTTAATTTATACAGTATTACAATTTAAATTACTTAATGTAATAATATTTTAATTAATTAAACAAACAGTAATCAACAACTGGATATTAGATTGGTACATAAATTGTTTATACCTACAGCAGTCAACATATAGCAAAGTAAAATATATTACCTATAACTAAAACAGATTAGGGGATGTTCACTACGTAATTATTAAAAGTTACTTTTAACATGTTTCACTCCCTACTGGTATTAACAAACAATCATAATTTAGAAACATACAATTTTCACAATAACTGTAGAACATTATGACTTACATCAGATAGTTGACAAAGGTTACAAACAAAAGTTTCAGGTAAATTTTACTAACAGGTAAACTTGGATAATAATTGTAATCATATTGTAAATTATAGTCAAGAGTACTATAGAATAATGTAATTTATGTATGTATGTACTGAAAAAAAAAAGTTAGTAGTTAGGTTAGTTTGCATGTTAACCTAACGACGTCACTTTTCCCTTATTTATATAAAAAAACCCACCTTATTTTGTGCGAATTTTTCGCTTCCGCGCCTAGTTTTGGCTTGTAGTTTATGTAGAAACACAAAAAAATCGGTTTTTGCAGGTTTTTGTGGCTGTTAAGAGACAAGGTTGTCACTTGAAACTGTTACCCTAATTTAAAATACAACAAAATTTGTGTGTTCCACTCAATGAATAGACAGTTTTCAAACACTCATTTCAAGACACTATCTTATCCCAAATATTCTATTCAAGAAACCTGTCCATATGTTTTGGATGAAATAGATCATTTAGAACAGAATAATTTCTTTTTAAAGGCTTATTCTTTTTTAAAGCATACAAAATACATTTTATTATACAGGTGGTCTCACTCCACACCTTGTATTATTAAATCTTCACCTCCACAGTTACACCCCAAGTTATGCCACAAATTTTCTCTGTCGAATTCCAACTTGAATAGGGATGAATGAAAATCAGTAACATGAATTCTTAAAATCAATATTAACTAGTAATTTCCCTGAGCTGCAAAACACACTCAGTACTTTCAACATGATACATTTATTATTACATAAAATCAAATTAATCATTTTTATATTATAAAGCTGTTGAGTGAAGTTCATCGTAGTATGATTCTCAGCGTTCGCCATCAAACGTGGTGAGGAAGAGACCATACATTAATTGACACAGTTAATGGAGATACTTGTGGACCTTAAAAAGTAAAAGGTACCAAAAGGGTAAATCATTAACACCCCCGCCTAATCTTTTTTTTTGTAAAATAAAAAAAAATCTATAACACATTATTTTTTAAATGCCTACATAACAAATAAATTAGTCCTAGTCATTATATGCATGTTTCTACTGATATCCATACTTATGGAAACTTAAAACTAACCAACAAAAACAACCGATTTCTATTATAAACGTTACCTGGTGGATGTCGTGAACCTGTTGTTGATTCAGCTCGAGTGACTTTATGGATGTTTGTGATTTTTCTTATAGCATCCATGTCAACAGTTTAATTAACAGACACAACGTTCAAAAGTGATTAAACAATATGTACTCTCTAGTACTATTCATATCAACAATACACGCTCTATAAAAACTCTTTGTTACGTGAATTACGTAACGCGTTCACTACACAATACAAAATTAACATACATATAAATGTTTTTATATCATACGATTTTTACAAAGTCAAAAAACAACAGAAATGATAACATATTGATAACAGTAGGCCTACTTAACCAGGAAACTTAAATCCATGTTATCGCCAGCGTAATTCAGGGTCACATATAATAGTTTTTACGTACCAAAAATTACCTCAGTTGTATAGTTCTCCCTTTAAATGAAAATAAATCAGTAGTTACAAAGATTTAGTACGTTTATAAAGTACCGATATTAATGTAACTGAAAAAAATATATTAAAGTAAACTAAAATTGAAATAAAGACTTAGGCAATTGGGAACTGCTTTGCGAGGAAGTGAATATCTTTATATATAAAAATTCAGTGTACGTCTGCACATGTTCTTAAACCTTTGAACCACTTATCCTATAGAGCTCATATTCGCACCATATTTTCGTTAGGTTCAGAGTAAGGTTTACATATACCGAGTGTGAGGTTGGCCCGAAGGGGGGGGGGGTAAAAATTGGAAAAAATGAAAATACCGCATATGGGGTATAAAATTAAAGGGAATTTCCATGCAAGTAATAATTATTTTACATGCATGTATGCACTATTGAAAATTTTTGGGTGGTTGGGGGGTGTCAGTTTGGCCAGGGGGGGGGGGTAAAAATTGGAAAAATGAAAATACAGCATATGGGGTATCGAATTAAAGGGAATTTCGATGCATTTTACATGCATGTATGCACTATTGAAAATTTTTGGGCCCTTGGGCTTAATAAATGGGGCGGTTTGAGGGGGGTTGTCAAAAATGGAAAATTTGAAAAACGGCAGGACCGATTCCAACCAACTTGCCTATTGTTTTGGTCCACGTTGGGAGGTGGGGTGAAAAACACAGTGGTAAATATAAACTTAATACTGTATTTACATTTTGTTTAGTGGTGAATATAATACTCTATTTACATTTTGTTTAGGAATGTGCTGCAAACAACAAATCAATTACCGGCAATTCAATATAAACTCAATGGTAGGTTCTATTTACATTTTGTTTAGGAATGTGCTGCAAACAACAAATCAATTTAAGGAAATTCAATATAACCGCAATGCTACGTGATGTATTTATAAAATTGTTACAATTAAAACGTTTTATTTTCATATATACATTTGTGATAGAAAAATGCCAAGAAGAGGGCGGGCAAACATCGGTCGAAAATCACAACATGCTCAAAACGAGCAGGCGCGACGACAACACTCGCAGGAGAATGAAAATATTAGGAATTTAAATGTACGTTCACGCGCGCAAGAAAGTGGAGAGCAGCGCAGTCAACGTTTAGAAGCAGACAGATTACGACACAGACAGGCACGTCAACGTTTAACTAATGAAAACAGAGGCCTTCATCTATTAGCAGAACGACAACGAATTCAAGTACGACGGGCATTAATAGCAGCATCATTTAACCGCCTTGCATTTGAATACGATCCAGAAATTGAGTACTCATCACATTCAAAAATAATTATTGGAGATATGAATAAAGTATGTCAATTTTGTCATGCATTAAAATTTAAAAATGAAACTCCTGGAATGTGTTGCGCTGCCGGAAAAGTTGTTTTACCAGAATTGCATCCACCTCCTGAACCATTAAATTCATTACTAATAGGTGATACTGCCGATTCCAAATTGTTTCTACGAAAAATACGAAAATTAAATTCTTGCTTCCAAATGACATCATTTGGCGCCAAGAAAATCGTTAGAAATAACGATGATCGTCACTTCGATACCACATTCAAAATTCAAGGACAAGTGTTTCACCAAATCGGGTCTTTACTGCCATTGCAAAATCAAGATCAAAAATTCTTGCAAATTTATTTAAAATGCAAAGTGATAATTACATGGTCGTGATCAAAGCCGACAAAAGTCCAGCTGGGCAACACGCTGGTCGGTTTAATGCTCCAACTATTAATGAAGTGGCCATTGTTTTTGTTGGAGATCAATTTGCCCAGCGAGATATCAAAATTATGCGTCGCGATAATACCGTACAAACCATACATGATATTCATCGTTCATATGATGCTCTGCAATATCCATTTATTTTCTGGGAAGGAGAGGATGGCTATCATATTAATATCCAACAACGTAATCCTTCAACAGGTACAACCAACATTTACATTATTTACAACATTTACAATATCTACAATATTTACAACATGTAAGTAATTCTGTGTAACTAATTGTTTTTTATTTACAGGTGAAGAAACTAATAAAAAAGTTAGCTGCATGAACTATTACGCATATCGATTGATGATACGGGAACAGGCAGATAACCACATACTCAAATGTCGACACTTATTTCATCAGTATGTAGTGGACATGTACGCAAAAATAGAAAGCGAACGTTTGCGATACATTCGTTTTAATCAAGCACGATTGCGCACGGATGAATATATACATTTACGTGACGCTATTAACAATAACAATGATGCAAATATGAATATCAATGATCTGGGAAATATGTACATACTACCATCTTCATATACAGGTAGTCCACGTCATATGCAAGAGTACATACAAGACGCTATGGCTTATGTTCGTGCTTATGGTCGGTCTGATCTGTTCATAACGTTCACTTGCAATCCAAAATGGGAAGAAATTACTAAACTGTTACTACCTGGACAAAAACCAATTGATCGTCATGATGTAACTGCAAGAGTGTTCAAACAAAAATTAAAATCTCTTATCGATTTTATTGTAAAGCATCATGTATTTGGAAAAACATGCTGCTGGATGTATTCAGTTGAGTGGCAGAAACGTGGGTTACCGCATGCACACATTTTAATTTGGTTAATTGAAAAAATTAGACCAGAAGAAATTGATACAATTATCTCTGCTGAAATACCCAATGCAAATGTTGATCCAGAATTATTTGATATCGTAACAAGAAATATGATTCATGGTCCATGTGGTTCGATAAATATGAATTCTCCGTGTATGGATAATGGTAGATGTAAAAAGAAATTTCCGGAAACAATCACTGGTATAGATGGTTATCCTTTGTATCGTCGAAGATCCAGAGAAAATGGTGGACAATTGTTTATGTTGAACTTGAGAAATAATGCAGATGAGGTTGAAATCGACAATAGGTGGGTGGTTCCATATTCGCCTTTATTATCTAAGACGTACAAAGCGCACATAAATGTTGAATTCTGCAGTTCAGTGAAATCAATAAAGTATATATGTAAATACGTAAATAAAGGCAGTGATATGGCCGTATTTACTGTTCAAAATGTTAATGAAAATGACGAAATTACGCGCTATCAAATGGGCAGATACATAAGCAGCAATGAAGCCATTTGGCGTATTCTATCATTTCCCATACATGAACGAGATCCAGCAGTTATTCACTTTGCTATACATCTTGAAAATGGACAACGTGTATTCTTCAATGAACAAAATGTATTGGAGAGAGCACTAAAAGCACCAAAAACAACATTAACTGAGTTTTTCGAATTATGCAAACAGTGTAAAGAAAGCTTGGTTGTGGGGTTTGTTTAAATTGTTAATTAGTGTTATTAGTGTGTAATATGTCAAATTGTAACTTCTCTTATCATTCACGGGTAAACCGTATTTTGCTCTGTTGCATTCAAATGTTGCCGCCTCGCCACCTGATTGGCGCACGGCTTTCTGCAGTGTTGACTCGGCTAGCGTTTTGTTTTGACGCTTTCACTTCAATAAATTCTTAGTTGTTATTGTAAATTAATTTAATCAAACATACAGAATTGCAGATTGAGAACATTTATTAACATTTTAGAAGATTTCAGTTACTTTATGATACATAAAATTTGTTTTTTGCACCGGCTATTACACTTGTTCGGTTGGTACTTGCTCAGCTCTCGTGTTTGTATACAATTCGTCAGTCATGTTAGTTTACGGTAAATATGGTTTTTCTCAGGGGTGTTAAAAAGTCCTTTCGGCTACAGAAATATATAGCCTACTTACGGCTAACACACACAAATTTATAACAATTCTTAATACTAGTTACATAAACAAATTAATATCTTGTCATATTCAAGTAAGTAATTACCAATGAAAACTTGTAAAGAAATTTTGGGTTAGTTTTCGTTTGTCAAATTTATTTATCAAAAGGTTTGTCAATTATTTATTATATTTTACTTTCAATAATTATTAATTGATTAAAGTTTAAATAGTGATTTTAACAAAGCCTTTATTTCTGAATCGGAATAGTGATCAGTGAAGTGAAATAGTTATTTATTAATTTTGACCAAAAAATTGTGAATTCGATAATGGGATTATGTTTATACTCATCGATTTTCCTGCTGAAGATCCTGATGTCGTCTTCTTCTTCCGGATAACTCCTGAGATGTCGTCTTCTTATATTCTCCAGAAGTTTATTCCTCTCGTCCCGACGGTTTTCCTCGCTGACTCAGGCCTTGCACTCCTTAGGTTATCGTCCGTCTTCTTCAATTAATCGATGTCCCGATGATCTTCATTCGGTGTCCGTTGTTGTCTCTCTTCTTCACTGCGTCTTCCCGGCTTCTTCAGATAATTATGGTTTGTTAATAATTTTTTATTAAACAAAATTCTGTTCAGAATTCCCTGGGCTGTTGTTACTATCTCCTTTTTGTTTAAATTAAGTTAAAATTGAATTTAGTAATAAAATTTTAGTGCGAGAGCTGCTCGATCCACTCTCGGCGTCGGTCAATAATACAGTAATGAAAATCTAACGGTTTTTTGGCAATAAATTTCTGGTTGCTATGGTTACCTAATAAATTATGCTAATTTTCATTGGTTATTAACTTAAGTCATTGTTATGTTTTAACGTCTTTTTAGTCTAATTTTACCAAAATATCTTCAAATGAAGATTTCTATCTTATACTAATAGCTAGAGTTATTACATGAGTACCATTCTTCCTAATTTTTCATGATGATCATTTTGATATTCCTCATGCCCACTTTTGAATAGCTAATTACATTTCTACTATTTTCCATATTTATATTTTACATATATTTTATTCAAAATTAGTTGTTATTCATATATTTTGGTACTAGGAATACTCACTTAATTGGTTTAACCATTTGGTATACTCTGCTTCAATTTTGGATTATTATTTGTTCTCAAATCTATTAAACTTTTATTTAACAGTTAGGCCTAGAGCCTAGATTTTATTCTACTCCCATCTAACATTTCTTAATAACATATCTGGTAATTCTAATACAATTTTATAAACAAAACAAACAATAAACATTAGTACTTCTAACTCCACCTCTTATTATAAAAATATTCCCTGTCAGGTTCTAGCCTGAAATAACTTTTAACTACCTTTTCGGTTTTTTACTATTATCTTGCTTATCCTATAATTTACTACATTCTACGGTTTTTTGAACAATAACAAAACTCTTACAATACTACTGTTAAACTGTGCCTTACTCGATATGTCTTATCTACTAATCCCTTCACTTAAATACAGTGTCTGTCCTTCTTAATTTACCATTCACTCTAATAACTTAATTTTTACCTTATTTTATAACTCTGACATCCTATTACCTAAATTCATAATAGCACAATCAGTTTAATCTTACTTGCTAACATAAAGTTTATAAAAAATTGTTTAGCTATTTATTATAGTCTGCTTATAAAATACTTTGTTCTACACCCCCACTGCACTTTTCCCTTCCTGGAAGGTTTCTTTACTTATTATCACTATCACTTTTTCTCATTATATGCTATACCTAGCATTTCATCACTTATTTATTTTTACACACATTTTTAATTTACTCACTTGTTTATTCACACGATTTGTCTGATTATTTTGATATCACTGTGTGATTATGGGTCATGAATAACTAGTTTACTTTCAAATCACTCTGATCACTTTTAGTTATTATTTAATTATTGCTTTTGTTTGGCTCAAAGCATCGTTTATTGGCTTTGCCTATTATCATCACTATTAATTTGGGTATGGTTAGTTTCTAACTCCCTACCTTGTATTATAAGTGCATTCTTTTATCAACAAATATACATGACATTATTACTTTCCATTAATCTTATTACCCTAGGTAAATTTCATATATTACAATTATCAGTTCATTATTTTAATTACAATATAATGGTCATTATTTGGGATTATTTGATTGCACTTAGGTCTCGGCTGCTTCTTCATTGTCTCTTGGTTCCTTTGGTATTTATCCGATCTATTGTGTCCGGTCATTGTCAGTTTAATAGTCATTTGTCATTTTTGGGTTACTGGGTTATTGGTCTCTAAGTTTATAAGTTTTTGCCTCTTATTCTTATCTTCAGCTTTCTATTTTATAATTAAATACAATTGGATCTTCACTACCTTATGTCATGTTACATAATGCATCGCCACCAAAATTGATTATTTCGAAACAAAGATTATTATATTTTTTCTGAAATCATCAATATAGTTCATTTTATCAAGTTGTTATGATTCAGGAATTCATCAATCGCTACTTCTTCTGTATTCATTCTTTATTAAGTCATGGTTCATAATATGATAATTGGTATTATTTTCTTCCTTTATTATTCCCTTTTATGTTCTATTTTCCTAAAATTTTTCTTCTCTCTCCTTCATATAAATTGGTACTAGCCAGAGGGCACGTGTGGCTCTATTACTCTGCTATCCATTTATACACATTTTGAATTCAGAGGCCTTGCCTATCTGCTCAATAACATAAATAATTGTTGGACGTATCTCAACATAAAATCATCACATAATAATATTCAAAATAATTATAATAATAGTCGTTCATTTCCGACTCACATAATATTAATACAATAAAACACTTTTGGGATTAATTATTCTCTCTTTTATACATCTCATGACTTTTTCATCTCAGTAACTTATTTGGATTCTTTCGTTTAAGCTTATGGCGATATTTAATAGGCATTTTGCATTGTTTCATTAGCTTATTTTATATGGTAGTGATTTTATTTGTCATCACTTTAATGCTCATTGATATTTAAAATTATCATTGTAGCTGGTTGCTGGCTCACTTATATTTTTTCATTGGTTGTTCAGTTAATATGTCAGATTTATTTTTTATTTGATTGTCTTGTCTCTTCTTTTGTGAAACATTACTTTTTATTATTTCCTTTTGTGTTAGGGTTGGTTAATGATGTTATGTAGCGTCATCATTATTTGTGTAACATTTAATTATTTTATCTCAATTTTTATGATATTTCATTGTACATATTTTCAAAATTACTTGGGTTTACACATTTTGTTTCACACTTGGTCGTAAGTTTGGCCTTACTTTGTTTTGAATTTAGCTTATCTTTCTTCTAAATTCCCTTTCATTCATAATAATAATAGTTCCAATCAAATACTTATTGTAAGTTGTACTTACATTTATTTTTGAATTTTTGATAATTTTTACTTTCAAAATTCTCTTTAATTTTCTGACACTGGTTCATAATACTTTTTTAAAGAAGACTGGTTATAAGTCCCTTTTATTTTCTTAGTTGTGATCTCACTTATGACATAGGTATTATTTTTGTTATTTTTTAATATGAGATAGGGTCCATTGTATAATAACAGCAATTTCTTTGTGATTCCCTCTCTGGAACTTGGTAATTCTCGGTTTCGTATTAGTACCTTTTCTCCTTCATTATACCGGATTGCTTTCGGCTGAATTTTGTGATACTTGGCCCTTTTCTTTTCTGTTTGCTCCGCTATTTTACTATAGAATTTGGCGTTATCAAATTGGTATACTGGATTGCTGGGGAAATTGACAAGTTCTTCTATGGCTCGAGGTGGTGGTTTTCCGTACATGATGGTGTAAGGGGTATCCTTAATGGATTCATGATAGGCGAGATTTATGAAATTTTCAGTGGCTTCGAGGTATTCGCTCCACTTATGTTGCTGATCGTGGCAGTATGTACGAAGAATCCTCCCAACTTCACGGAGCACTCTTTCCGCTGGGTTGCTGTTCGGGTGGTATATTGAAGTCTTGTATGTTCGGATACCCAGATCCATTAATGTGTCTTTCCATTGTCTTCCTCGGAATTGAGTACCATGGTCAGTGATAATATTTGTGGGACTCCCCACCTCAGTAATGTATCTCTGTGTGATGATGTTCAATACCTTGTTTGTAGTAGCACGGTTGATCGGGTATAATTTAATAAATTTTGAGTAATGGTCCATGATAATGATTATGAATTTGTGCTGCTTTCTACCTCCACTTCGTGGCATAGGTCCACATATGTCTAAGAAGACTCGTTCCATTTTATTTGTAGAGGTTATTGGTTGCATTACCCCTTCCTTCCTGTCGTTGTTGCATTTAACAAGCTGACATATGTGACAGTTTCTTATGGTCTTCCTTACCCTCCGGTTAATGTCTTTCAGATATGTGTGCTCTTCTAATGCTTTTGTCACCTTCAGTGCTCCCATGTGTCCGTACCTGAGGTGGTATTCCATTATGATCTCAGCTGCGGTTTCTTTAGGTATCAACAGTTTCCACGTATTTTGGTTGGGTTTAGTTTTAACAAACAAAACATCTTCATGTAAGCAATAGTATTGAGTTGCTTTTTCTTCTTGTCGATCTAGCCTCTCTCGGATTTGATTTAATTTTGCATCTTCTTTCTGGTGCTGTTTCTCTTTATTCACTATCACTTCTAGGTCAGCGTTATTTTTCATAATGTTAAATACCTTCACTATGGTCTCCTTCTCTCCATCGAAGGTTTGTTGTTCTGTGTTAATACGTGATAGAACATCAGCTGCTGTGTTTTTGCTACCAGGGATATACTCCCAATTGATGTGATATTCTTGGAGAGCAAGAATCCATCTGGCTAATCGACCATGGCTGAGTTTGCAGTTCTTCAAAAAGGAAATGGATTTATGGTCGGTGCGCATGGTGATAGGATATCCAAGAATGTAAGTCCGAAATTTTCCACAAGAAAAGACCACACTCAACAGTTCTTTTTCGGTTACATGATAATTGCGCTCACATTGGTTTAATGTTCGGCTGGCGAAGCTTATTACTTGGTGGTTTCCATCTTTGTCTTCTTGGTAAAGCACCGATCCCAAGCTAATGTCGCTTGCGTCGCAGTTCATGTAAAAGGGTCTATTGAAATCGGGGTGGTTTAACATGATAGTGTCGAGGAAGTGTTTTTTGATAGTGTTGAAGATCGTTTCCTGTTCTGGGCCCCACATCCACTTGTTTTTGGATGACAGCTGTGGTGATAGTTTAGTAGTCAGCTCAGAATAATTTTCCTGAAATTTTCTGTAGTAGTTACAGATGCCCAGGAACGACTGTAGCTGTTTCTTATTTTTAGGGGTAGGAAAACGTTGAATGGCATCTACTTTGTCAGTTGAAGGTGTTATCCCTTGTCGTGACAGGTTAAATCCAAGGAATTGGACTTCTGCTGCTATCAGCTTAGACTTCTCTAGTTTTAATGTCACATTGTTGATGGATAATTTTTCTAACACTTTTTCAACTCTCAAACAACGCTCCTCCCAATTTGATGAAGTGATCAGCAGATCATCGACGTATACAGTGGTATAGCTCATAGTTTCAGGACCCAGTATCTGGTCCATGCAGCGAAAAAAATTTTGCTACAGAGTTTACCAGCCCAAAAGGTAGTCGCTTGAACTGGTAGTTCCTGCCTTCAAATATGAACGCTACGTATTTTCAACTGGCTGGGTGCAGTTCTACTTGCCAGTACCCGCAGACTGTATCCCAGGTGCTGATAAATTGCGTTCCATGGAATTTCTTGAGGATCTCCTCAATCTCACCAGGAGATGTCCTGTCGTTGATCAGTATTTTATTTATTTCTCGAGCGTCGAGACACAAGCGTACTCTTCCATCCTTTTTCGTAACAGCTACTATAGGACTGGTGTACTGCGAACAACTATACTCTATGATGTCATCCTCCATCATTTTACTAATTTCTGTGCGCACTGCTTCCTTGGCTGCATACGCTATGGGATAGGATTTTTTATTGAAATTGGCCACTTCTTTGAATTTCAACTCGCACTGATACCCCCGTACCTTTCCTGGTTGGTCGGAAAATACATGTCGGTACTTGTTGTACATTCTTATTAATTTCTCCACCTCTCGCTCCGTTAATGGATTCCCATCTTGGGTTCCTCGAAACTGTCGGATTTCCTCCAATTTCCGATTCCACAGAATGTCATTGACTGTCACTTGACTGTCTGGCTTCACTTCCCACCTTCGGTCTGGTGAATCACAAATTGTTCTTATGCTGTATATTGTACTTACTGGTATGACCCCCTTGCTGCCAGTTAATTCAGCTACCCATTCTCTGCCTTCATTTTTCATGGTTACCTTTGATAGTTCCATATCGATAACTGCAGAGTACTTTCTCAGTATGTCACAACCAATTAGAATATCAAATGGTAAGTTGTGAGCAATTAAAAATATCATAGGCAGTGTTTCACCATTACTTATGACTTCTAGAGACACTTGTCTCTTAATGGTTTTATTTTGCCTCCCAGTGGCTCCAATTAAAATAATGTTACTTATTGGTAACGTGGGTAAGCTGATCTTACTCTCCTTTTGAATTTTGTCGTACATGTTTATATCAATTAAAGACACATTTGCACCTGTGTCAATCATAAATTTTACATTTACATTATATACCTTGGCGGTAACATAGGCAATTTCATTATCCAGGTGCTTGATTAATGAGGAATTTTCTTCCATTAGCTCCTCTCGGATATTTTTCAGATAATGGTTCTGAATTATTATGATAGTGTCGTCATTAGTCTCGTCTGTCTGTCTAGTTTGTAACCCAATAGATCGGATCAGTGACGGGTCCTGTGGTATTCTCACTGCCGCTGCTCGTTTAAATGCTGGCCGTTGCCTTCGGCGCGGTCCTCTGTTCTGACGGGGTGATTATTCTCAGTGTTTTGTCTTCTCTCGATCGAGTGGTCATTGTGAGTTATTTGTTCTCGATTCCTTCTATTCTCTTCGGCACTCCGGCTCCTCGGTCTTTTATAACTAAGTCTCCCGTCATTTCTACCTTCTGCATTTACATAGTTTACCCGTCGTCTGTATGTTTGATTCTGTATCGACTGGTTATTATTATGGTATTGATTATTTGGTCTGTTATAACCACCTCCATTTTGGTTATTTCCCCTGTTGTAAGGATGGTTTGCATTGTTATTGTTGTTGGGGTAATTCGGATTATAATTTATTGGGTAATTATTGTTGTTGTTGTGGTTATTGAACCCTCGATAATTATTGGGGTTGGCTGGCGGATGATTGGCCGGGGTGTGGTTTCCTTGCGGCCCACTTGGTTGATTCCGGTTGTCATAATTCCTGTAGCTTGGTGTGTTCTTCTGTCTGTTCAAGACATAATGTTTCTCCCGCTCATACTCTCCCAATAATGCGGCCATCTCTTGTATAGTCTTAATTCGTCCACTTAAACGGCTTTTTGTGATTTCCCCGTCGTAGTGGTATGCCAATTGCGTCACTAGGCACTCTTCAGGGATGTTAGGTTCGAGGTTCCTCGCTATGCTTACCTTACCCAAAAAGTAAGCGGTTGGGGACTGTCCTAGGTAAGGGTCGAATCGGCCGTTGCTTATGTTGTTTCTCACCACGTGCTGAGTCGCCTCCGACCAGTATTTGTCTTTGAATAATTTTTTGAACTCACTGAAATTATTTATATCTGGTCTCACCGCCGTCCACCAATTATCATGGACTTCTTTGAACATGTCGTCTATCATGCTCTTGATTATTGTCCACCGTGTCTCTCTGGTTCGGGCTAAGTTCTCCTCTACTCGTTCTATAAACTCAATTGGGTTGCGTTTATAATTTTTAAAATTTATCGTTTCTCTACTTTCGCTACATAATACATGTGAACTCATGATTGGTCGATCCTTCAATGCATTGATCTCTTCCTGTAGGCGTAGCTCTCTAGCCCTAAATTCAGCTATTTTCCCTTCTTGGGCGGTTGTGGTGTCCTTCACTTCACTCACTGATGCATCCAATCTGCTATAGTTCTCTTCTACTCTGGTCTGTATTTGTTCTAGTTTGTTGTTGGTTTCTTTTTGGAGTCCTTCAACCCTCCTCTTACCTTCGCCTTCAACTTCATTCACCTTGATTAAAATTTCTTCTCGGACTTGCATCACTACTTCGCTGGTTTTCTCTATCTTCTCTTCCGTTTCCATTACAGTTTGTTTCAGTTCTTCTCTGTACTCCGTCAATTGTTGCTGTAGTGTATCCTGGTTGTATTCAATTTTGTCGTTCAGCGTTTCAATGTCCTCTTTCATGAGTCTCAAGGTTTCACTGGTTTTCTCATTACTCTTCTCTATTTTTTCTCCTATCAACTTATTCTCCTCCTTCATCTTCCGTTCTAAAGTTTCGATATTCTTTTTGTTACTCTCCTCATTCCTGTCGAATTTTTCGTTCATGGACTCGAACTTCTTATTCAGTTCTTCTTTAGTGCTGTCCAGTTTTTCATCCTGTTCCTTGAAATTTTCATTAATTGACTCAAACTTCCTGTCTAGTTTTTCGTCGCGTTTCTTGGAATTATCTTCAAACTTCTTGTCCAATTTTTCATCTATTTTCTCCTCCTGCTTCTTGAAATTGTCATTATTTTCTTCCTTCATTTTCCTCAGATCTTCCTTCATTAATTCCCATAATTGCAGCAAGTCCATGCCTGTTCTGGCCTCCTCCTGCTGTGTGGGTTTATCTGTTTCCATAGGGGTTAGTAATTCTTCGACATCTTCCACCGAAGTTATTTCCTTTTCTTCCATTCTGCCATCTTTCTCGATCTCCTTTTCTAATCTCCTTGCTTCCTCTACCGCCTCCTTTTCGCGTAGCTTAGCCCGTCTTGTGCCGATTTTCGCCGGTTCCGTTTCTGTAGTCGCCGCTAGAATCTGTAAAGTTTAAAGGTATGTTTCCTTAACTATTCTAGCCCTACTAGTTGGCGCGCCACTTTGTAAAGAAAGCTTGGTTGTGGGGTTTGTTTAAATTGTTAATTAGTGTTATTAGTGTGTAATATGTCAAATTGTAACTTCTCTTATCATTCACGGGTAAACCGTATTTCGCTCTGTTGCATTCAAATGTTGCCGCCTCGCCACCTGATTGGCGCACGGCTTTCTGCAGTGTTGACTCGGCTAGCGTTTTGTTTTGACGCTTTCACTTCAATAAATTCTTAGTTGTTATTGTAAATTAATTAAATCAAACATACAGAATTGCAGATTGAGAACATTTATTAACATTTTAGAAGATTTCAGTTACTTTATGATACATAAAATTTGTTTTCTGCACCGGCTATTACACTTGTTCGGTTGGTACTTGCTCAGCTCTCGTGTTTGTATACAATTCGTCAGTAATGTTAGTTTACGGTAAATATGGTTTTTCTCAGGGGTGTTAAAAAGTCCTTTCGGCTACAGAAATATATAGCCTACTTACGGCTAACACACACAAATTTATAACAATTCTTAATACTAGTTACATAAACAAATTAATATCTTGTCATATTCAAGTAAGTAATTACCAATGAAAACTTGTAAAGAAATTTTGGGTTAGTTTTCGTTTGTCAAATTTATTTATCAAAAGGTTTGTCAATTATTTATTATATTTTACTTTCAATAATTATTAATTGATTAAAGTTTAAATAGTGATTTTAACAAAGCCTTTATTTCTGAATCGGAATAGTGATCAGTGAAGTGAAATAGTTATTTATTAATTTTGACCAAAAAATTGTGAATTCGATAATGGGATTATGTTTATACTCATCGATTTTCCTGCTGAAGATCCTGATGTCGTCTTCTTCTTCCGGATAACTCCTGAGATGTCGTCTTCTTATATTCTCCAGAAGTTTATTCCTCTCGTCCCGACGGTTTTCCTCGCTGACTCAGGCCTCGCACTCCTTAGGTTATCGTCCGTCTTCTTCAATTAATCGATGTCCCGATGATCTTCATTCGGTGTCCGTTGTTGTCTCTCTTCTTCACTGCGTCTTCCCGGCTTCTTCAGATAATTATGGTTTGTTAATAATTTTTTATTAAACAAAATTCTGTTCAGGATTCCCTGGGCTGTTGTTACTATCTCCTTTTTGTTTAAATTAAGTTAAAGTTTACTTTAGTAATAAAATTTTAGTGCGAGAGCTGCTCGATCCACTCTCGGCGTCGGTCAATAACACAGTAATGAAAATCTAACGGTTTTTTGGCAATAAATTTCTGGTTGCTATGGTTACCTAATAAATTATGCTAATTTTCATTGGTTATTAACTTAAGTCATTGTTATGTTTTAACGTCTTTTTAGTCTAATTTTACCAAAATATCTTCAAATGAAGATTTCTATCTTATACTAATAGCTAGAGTTATTACATGAGTACCATTCTTCCTAATTTTTCATGATGATCATTTTGATATCCCTCATGCCCACTTTTGAATAGCTAATTACATTTCTACTATTTTCCATATTTATATTTTACATATATTTTTTCAAAATTAGTTGTTATTCATATATTTTGGTACTAGGAATACTCACTTAATTGGTTTAACCATTTGGTATACTCTGCTTCAATTTTGGATTATTATTCGTTCTCAAATCTATTAAACTTTTATTTAACAGTTAGGCCTAGAGCCTAGATTTTATTCTACTCCCATCTAACATTTCTTAATAACATATCTGGTAAATTCTAATACAATTTTATAAACAAAACAAACAATAAACATTAGTACTTCTAACTCCACCTCTTATTATAAAAATATTCCCTGTCAGGTTCTAGCCTGAAATAACTTTTAACTACCTTTTCGGTTTTTTACTATTATCTTGCTTATCCTATAATTTACTACATTCTACGGTTTTTTGAACAATAACAAAACTCTTACAATACTACTGTTAAACTGTGCCTTACTCGATATGTCTTATCTACTAATCCCTTCACTTAAATACAGTGTCTGTCCTTCTTAATTTACCATTCACTCTAATAACTTAATTTTTACCTTATTTTATAACTCTGACATCCTATTACCTAAATTCATAATAGCACAATCAGTTTAATCTTACTTGCTAACATAAAGTTTATAAAAAATTGTTTAGCTATTTATTATAGTCTGCTTATAAAATACTTTGTTCTACACCCCCACTGCACTTTTCCCTTCCTGGAAGGTTTCTTTACTTATTATCACTATCACTTTTTCTCATTATATGCTATACCTAGCATTTCATCACTTATTTATTTTTACACACATTTTTAATTTACTCACTTGTTTATTCACACGATTTGTCTGATTATTTTGATATCACTGTGTGATTATGGGTCATGAATAACTAGTTTACTTTCAAATCACTCTGATCACTTTTAGTTATTATTTAATTATTGCTTTTGTTTGGCTCAAAGCATCGTTTATTGGCTTTGCCTATTATCATCACTATTAATTTGGGTATGGTTAGTTTCTAACTCCCTACCTTGTATTATAAGTGCATTCTTTTATCAACAAATATACATGACATTATTACTTTCCATTAATCTTATTACCCTAGGTAAATTTCATATATTACAATTATCAGTTCATTATTTTAATTACAATATAATGGTCATTATTTGGGATTATTTGATTGCACTTAGGTCTCGGCTGCTTCTTCATTGTCTCTTGGTTCCTTTGGTATTTATCCGATCTATTGTGTCCGGTCATTGTCAGTTTAATAGTCATTTGTCATTTTTGGGTTACTGGGTTATTGGTCTCTAAGTTTATAAGTTTTTGCCTCTTATTCTTATCTTCAGCTTTCTATTTTATAATTAAATACAATTGGATCTTCACTACCTTATGTCATGTTACATAATGCATCGCCACCAAAATTGATTATTTCGAAACAAAGATTATTATATTTTTTCTGAAATCATCAATATAGTTCATTTTATCAAGTTGTTATGATTCAGGAATTCATCAATCGCTACTTCTTCTGTATTCATTCTTTATTAAGTCATGGTTCATAATATGATAATTGGTATTATTTTCTTCCTTTATTATTCCCTTTTATGTTCTATTTTCCTAAAATTTTTCTTCTCTCTCCTTCATATAAATTGGTACTAGCCAGAGGGCACGTGTGGCTCTATTACTCTGCTATCCATTTATACACATTTTGAATTCAGAGGCCTTGCCTATCTGCTCAATAACATAAATAATTGTTGGACGTATCTCAACATAAAATCATCACATAATAATATTCAAAATAATTATAATAATAGTCGTTCATTTCCGACTCACATAATATTAATACAATAAAACACTTTTGGGATTAATTATTCTCTCTTTTATACATCTCATGACTTTTTCATCTCAGTAACTTATTTGGATTCTTTCGTTTAAGCTTATGGCGATATTTAATAGGCATTTTGCATTGTTTCATTAGCTTATTTTATATGGTAGTGATTTTATTTGTCATCACTTTAATGCTCATTGATATTTAAAATTATCATTGTAGCTGGTTGCTGGCTCACTTATATTTTTTCATTGGTTGTTCAGTTAATATGTCAGATTTATTTTTTATTTGATTGTCTTGTCTCTTCTTTTGTGAAACATTACTTTTTATTATTCCCTTTTGTGTTAGGGTTGGTTAATGATGTTATGTAGCGTCATCATTATTTGTGTAACAGTTAATTATTTTATCTCAATTTTTATGATATTTCATTGTACATATTTTCAAAATTACTTGGGTTTACACATTTTGTTTCACACTTGGTCGTAAGTTTGGCCTTACTTTGTTTTGAATTTAGCTTATCTTTCTTCTAAATTCCCTTTCATTCATAATAATAATAGTTCCAATCAAATACTTATTGTAAGTTGTACTTACATTTATTTTTGAATTTTTGATAATTTTTACTTTCAAAATTCTCTTTAATTTTCTGACACTGGTTCATAATACTTTTTTAAAGAAGACTGGTTATAAGTCCCTTTTATTTTCTTAGTTGTGATCTCACTTATGACATAGGTATTATTTTTGTTATTTTTTAATATGAGATAGGGTCCATTGTATAATAACAGCAATTTCTTTGTGATTCCCTCTCTGGAACTTGGTAATTCTCGGTTTCGTATTAGTACCTTTTCTCCTTCATTATACCGGATTGCTTTCGGCTGAATTTTGTGATACTTGGCCCTTTTATTTTCTGTTTGCTCCGCTATTTTACTATAGAATTTGGCGTTATCAAATTGGTATACTGGATTGCTGGGGAAATTGACAAGTTCTTCTATGGCTCGAGGTGGTGGTTTTCCGTACATGATGGTGTAAGGGGTATCCTTAATGGATTCATGATAGGCGAGATTTATGAAATTTTCAGTGGCTTTGAGGTATTCGCTCCACTTACGTTGCTGATCGTGGCAGTATGTACGAAGAATCCTCCCAACTTCACGGAGCACTCTTTCCGCTGGGTTGCTGTTCGGGTGGTATATTGAAGTCTTGTATGTTCGGATACCCAGATCTATTAATGTGTCTTTCCATCGTCTTCCTCGGAATTGAGTACCATGGTCAGTGATAATATTTGTGGGACTCCCCACCTCAGTAATGTATCTCTGTGTGATGATGTTCAATACCTTGTTTGTAGTAGCACGGTTGATCGGGTATAATTTAATAAATTTTGAGTAATGGTCCATGATAATGATTATGAATTTGTGCTGCTTTCTACCTCCACTTCGTGGCATAGGTCCACATATGTCTAAGAAGACTCGTTCCATTTTATTTGTAGAGGTTATTGGTTGCATTACCCCTTCCTTCCTGTCGTTGTTGCATTTAACAAGCTGACATATGTGACAGTTTCTTATGGTCTTCCTTACCCTCCGGTTAATGTCTTTCAGATATGTGTGCTCTTCTAACGCTTTTGTCACCTTCAGTGCTCCCATGTGTCCGTACCTGAGGTGGTATTCCATTACGATCTCAGCTGCGGTTTCTTTAGGTATCAACAGTTTCCACGTATTTTGGTTGGGTTTAGTTTTAACAAACAAAACATCTTCATGTAAGCAATAGTATTGAGTTGCTTTTTCTTCTTGTCGATCTAGCCTCTCTCGGATTTGATTTAATTTTGTATCTTCTTTCTGGTGCTGTTTCACTTTATTCACTATCACTTCTAGGTCAGCGTTATTTTTCATAATGTTAAATACCTTCACTATGGTCTCCTTCTCTCCATCGAAGGTTTGTTGTTCTGTGTTAATACGTGATAGAACATCAGCTGCTGTGTTTTTGCTACCAGGGATATACTCCCAATTGATGTGATATTCTTGGAGAGCAAGAATCCATCTGGCTAATCGACCATGGCTGAGTTTGCAGTTCTTCAAAAAGGAAATGGATTTATGGTCGGTGCGCACGGTGATAGGATATCCAAGAATGTAAGTCCGAAATTTTCCACAAGAAAAGACCACACTCAACAGTTCTTTTTCGGTTACATGATAATTGCGCTCACATTGGTTTAATGTTCAGCTGGCGAAGCTTATTACTTGGTGGTTTCCATCTTTGTCTTCTTGGTAAAGCACCGATCCCAAGCTAATGTCGCTTGCGTCGCAGTGGTGATAGTTTAGTAGTCAGCTCAGAATAATTTTCCTGAAATTTTCTGTAGTAGTTACAGATGCCCAGGAACGACTGTAGCTGTTTCTTATTTTTAGGGGTAGGAAAATGTTGAATGGCATCTACTTTGTCAGTTGAAGGTGTTATCCCTTGTCGTGACAGGTTAAATCCAAGGAATTGGACTTCTGCTGCTATCAGCTTAGACTTCTCTAGTTTTAATGTCACATTGTTGATGGATAATTTTTCTAACACTTTTTCAACTCTCAAACAACGCTCCTCCCAATTTTATGAGGTGATCAGCAGATCATCGACGTATACAGTGGTATAGCTCATAGTTTCAGGACCCAGTATCTGGTCCATGCAGCGAACAAATATTGCTACCGAGTTTACCAGCCCAAAAGGTAGTCGCTTGAACTGGTAGTTCCTGCCTTCAAATATGAACGCTACGTATTTTCGACTGGCTGGGTGCAGTTCTACTTGCCAGTACCCGCAGACTGTATCCCAGGTGCTGATAAATTGCGTTCCATGGAATTTCTTGAGGATCTCCTCAATCTCACCAGGAGATGTCCTGTCGTTGATCAGTATTTTATTTATTTCTCGGGCGTCGAGACACAAGCGTACTCTTCCATCCTTTTTCGTAACAGCTACTATAGGACTGGTGTACTGCGAACAACTATACTCTATGATGTCTTCCTCCATCATTTTACTAATTTCTGTGCGCACTGCTCCCTTGGCTGCATACGCTATGGGATAGGATTTTTATTGAAATTGGCCACTTCTTTGAATTTCAACTCGTACTGATACCTTTCCTGGTTGGTCGGAAAATACATGTCAGTACTTTTTGTAAATTCTTATTAATTTCTCCACCTCTCGCTCCCTTAATGGATTCCCATCTTGGGTTCCTCGAAACTGTCGGATTTCCTCCAATTTCCGATTCCACAGAATGTCATTGGTTACTTGACTGTCTGGCTTCACTTCCCACCTTCGGTCTGGTGAATCACAAATTGTTCTTATGCTGTATATTGTACTTACTGGTATGACCCCCTTGCTGCCAGTTAATTCAGCTACCCATTCTCTGCCTTCATTTTTCATGGTTACCTTTGATAGTTCCATTTCGATAACTGCAGAGTACTTTCTCAGTATGTCACAACCAATTAGAATATCAAATGGTAAGTTGTGAGCAATTAAAAATATCATAGGCAGTGTTTCACCATTACTTATGACTTCTAGAGACACTTGTCTCTTAATGGTTTTATTTTGCCTCCCAGTGGCTCCAATTAAAATAATGTTACTTATTGGTAACGTGGGTAAGCTGATCTTACTCTCCTTTTGAATTTTGTCGTACATGTTTATATCAATTAAAGACACATTTGCACCTGTGTCAATCATAAATTTTACATTTACATTATATACCTTGGCGGTAACATAGGCAATTTCATTATCCGGGTGCTTGATTAATGAGGAATTTTCTTCCATTAGCTCCTCTCGGATATTTTTCAGATAATGGTTCTGAATTATTATGATAGTGTCGTCATTAGTCTCGTCTGTCTGTCTAGTTTGTAACCCAATAGATCGGATCAGTGACGGGTCCTGTGGTATTCTCACTGCCGCTGCTCGTTTAAATGCTGGCCGTTGCCTTCGGCGCGGTCCTCTGTTCTGACGGGGTGATTATTCTCAGTGTTTTGTCTTCTCTCGATCGAGTGGTCATTGTGAGTTATTTGTTCTCGATTCCTTCTATTCTCTTCGGCACTCCGGCTCCTCGGTCTTTTATAACTAAGTCTCCCGTCATTTCTACCTTCTGCATTTACATAGTTTACCCGTCGTCTGTATGTTTGATTCTGTATCGACTGGTTATTATTATGGTATTGATTATTTGGTCTGTTATAACCACCTCCATTTTGGTTATTTCCCCTGTTGTAAGGATGGTTTGCATTGTTATTGTTGTTGGGGTAATTCGGATTATAATTTATTGGGTAATTATTGTTGTTGTTGTGGTTATTGAACCCTCGATAATTATTGGGGTTGGCTGGCGGATGATTGGCCGGGGCGTGGTTTCCTTGCGGCCCACTTGGTTGATTCCGGTTGTCATAATTCCTGTAGCTTGGTGTGTTCTTCTGTCTGTTCAAGACATAATGTTTCTCCCGCTCATACTCTCCCAATAATGCGGCCATCTTTTGTATAGTCCTAATTCGTCCACTTAAACAGCTTTTTGTGATTTCCCCGTCGTAGTGGTATGCCAATTGCGTCACTAGGCACTCTTCAGGGATGTTAGGTTCGAGGTTCCTCGCTATGCTTACCTTACCCAAAAAGTAAGCGGTTGGGGACTGTCCTAGGTAAGGGTCGAATCGGCCGTTGCTTATGTTGTTTCTCACCACGTGCTGAGTCGCCTCCGACCAGTATTTGTCTTTGAATAATTTTTTGAACTCACTGAAATTATTTATATCTGGTCTCACCGCCGTCCACCAATTATCATGGACTTCTTTGAACATGTCGTCTATCATGCTCTTGATTATTGTCCACCGTGTCTCTCTGGTTTGGGCTAAGTTCTCCTCTACTCGTTCTATAAACTCAATTGGGTTGCGTTTATAATTTTTAAAATTTATCGTTTCTCTACTTTCGCTACATAATACATGTGAACTCATGATTGGTCGATCCTTCAATGCATTGATCTCTTCCTGTAGGCGTAGCTCTCTAGCCCTAAATTCAGCTATTTTCCCTTCTTGGGCGGTTGTGGTGTCCTTCACTTCACTCACTGATGCATCCAATCTGCTATAGTTCTCTTCTACTCTGGTCTGTATTTGTTCTAGTTTGTTGTTGGTTTCTTTTTGGAGTCCTTCAACCCTCCTCTTACCTTCGCCTTCAACTTCATTCACCTTGATTAAAATTTCTTCTCGGACTTGCATCACTACTTCGCTGGTTTTCTCTATCTTCTCTTCCGTTTCCATTACAGTTTGTTTCAGTTCTTCTCTGTACTCCGTCAATTGTTGCTGTAGTGTATCCTGGTTGTATTCAATTTTGTCGTTCAGCATTTCAATGTCCTCTTTCATGAGTCTCAAGGTTTCATTGGTTTTCTCATTACTCTTCTCTATTTTTTCTCCTATCAACTTATTCTCCTCCTTCATCTTCCGTTCTAAAGTTTCGATATTCTTTTTGTTACTCTCCTCATTCTTGTCGAATTTTTCGTTCATGGACTCGAACTTCTTATTCAGTTCTTCTTTAGTGCTGTCCAGTTTTTCATCCTGTTTCTTGAAATTTTCATTAATTGACTCAAACTTCCTGTCTAGTTTTTCGTCGCGTTTCTTGGAATTATCTTCAAACTTCTTGTCCAATTTTTCATCTATTTTCTCCTCCTGCTTCTTGAAATTGTCATTATTTTCTTCCTTCATTTTCCTCAGATCTTCCTTCATTAATTCCCATAATTGCAGCAAGTCCATGCCTGTTCTGGCCTCCTCCTGCTGTGTGGGTTTATCTGTTTCCATAGGGGTTAGTAATTCTTTGACATCTTCCACCGAAGTTATTTCCTTTTCTTCCATTCTGCCATCTTTCTCGATCTCCTTTTCTAATCTCCTTGCTTCCTCTTCCGCCTCCTTTTCGCGTAGCTTGGCCCGTCTTGTGCCGATTTTCGCCGGTTCCATTTCTGTAGTCGCCGCTAGAATCTGTAAAGTTTAAAGGTATGTTTCCTTAACTATTCTAGCCCTACTAGTTGGCGCGCCACTTTGTAAAGAACGCTTGGTTGTGGGGTTTGTTTAAATTGTTAATTAGTGTTATTAGTGTGTAATATGTCAAATTGTAACTTCTCTTATCATTCACGGGTAAACCGTATTTCGCTCTGTTGCATTCAAATGTTGCCGCCTCGCCACCTGATTGGCGCACGGCTTTCTGCAGTGTTGACTCGGCTAGCGTTTTGTTTTGACGCTTTCACTTCAATAAATTCTTAGTTGTTATTGTAAATTAATTCAATCAAACATACAGAATTGCAGATTGAGAACATTTATTAACATTTTAGAAGATTTCAGTTACTTTATGATACATAAAATTTGTTTTCTGCACCGGCTATTACACTTGTTCGGTTGGTACTTGCTCAGCTCTCGTGTTTGTATACAATTCGTCAGTAATGTTAGTTTACGGTAAATATGGTTTTTCTCAGGGGTGTTAAAAAGTCCTTTCGGCTACAGAAATATATAGCCTACTTACGGCTAACACACACAAATTTATAACAATTCTTAATACTAGTTACATAAACAAATTAATATCTTGTCATATTCAAGTAAGTAATTACCAATGAAAACTTGTAAAGAAATTTTGGGTTAGTTTTCGTTTGTCAAATTTATTTATCAAAAGGTTTGTCAATTATTTATTATATTTTACTTTCAATAATTATTAATTGATTAAAGTTTAAATAGTGATTTTAACAAAGCCTTTATTTCTGAATCGGAATAGTGATCAGTGAAGTGAAATAGTTATTTATTAATTTTGACCAAAAAATTGTGAATTCGATAATGGGATTATGTTTATACTCATCGATTTTCCTGCTGAAGATCCTGATGTCGTCTTCTTCTTCCGGATAACTCCTGAGATGTCGTCTTCTTATATTCTCCAGAAGTTTATTCCTCTCGTCCCGACGGTTTTCCTCGCTGACTCAGGCCTCGCACTCCTTAGGTTATCGTCCGTCTTCTTCAATTAATCGATGTCCCGATGATCTTCATTCGGTGTCCGTTGTTGTCTCTCTTCTTCACTGCGTCTTCCCGGCTTCTTCAGATAATTATGGTTTGTTAATAATTTTTTATTAAACAAAATTCTGTTCAGGATTCCCTGGGCTGTTGTTACTATCTCCTTTTTGTTTAAATTAAGTTAAAATTTACTTTAGTAATAAAATTTTAGTGCGAGAGCTGCTCGATCCACTCTCGGCGTCAGTCAATAATACAGTAATGAAAATCTAACGGTTTTTTGGCAATAAATTTCTGGTTGCTATGGTTACCTAATAAATTATGCTAATTTTCATTGGTTATTAACTTAAGTCATTGTTATGTTTTAACGTCTTTTTAGTCTAATTTTACCAAAATATCTTCAAATGAAGATTTCTATCTTATACTAATAGCTAGAGTTATTACATGAGTACCATTCTTCCTAATTTTTCATGATGATCATTTTGATATCCCTCATGCCCACTTTTGAATAGCTAATTACATTTCTACTATTTTCCATATTTATATTTTACATATATTTTTTCAAAATTAGTTGTTATTCATATATTTTGGTACTAGGAATACTCACTTAATTGGTTTAACCATTTGGTATACTCTGCTTCAATTTTGGATTATTATTCGTTCTCAAATCTATTAAACTTTTATTTAACAGTTAGGCCTAGAGCCTAGATTTTATTCTACTCCCATCTAACATTTCTTAATAACATATCTGGTAATTCTAATACAATTTTATAAACAAAACAAACAATAAACATTAGTACTTCTAACTCCACCTCTTATTATAAAAATATTCCCTGTCAGGTTCTAGCCTAAAATAACTTTTAACTACCTTTTCTGTTTTTTACTATTATCTTGCTTATCCTATAATTTACTACATTCTATGGTTTTTTGAACAATAACAAAACTCTTACAATACTACTGTTAAACTGTGCCTTACTCGATATGTCTTATCTACTAATCCCTTCACTTAAATACAGTGTCTGTCCTTCTTAATTTACCATTCACTCTAATAACTTAATTTTTACCTTATTTTATAACTCTGACATCCTATTACCTAAATTCATAATAGCACAATCAGTTTAATCTTACTTGCTAACATAAAGTTTATAAAAAATTGTTTAGCTATTTATTATAGTCTGCTTATAAAATACTTTGTTCTACACCCCCACTGCACTTTTCCCTTCCTGGAAGGTTTCTTTACTTATTATCACTATCACTTTTTCTCATTATATGCTATACCTAGCATTTCATCACTTATATATTTTTACACACATTTTTAATTTACTCACTTGTTTATTCACACGATTTGTCTGATTATTTTGATATCACTGTGTGATTATGGGTCATGAATAACTAGTTTACTTTCAAATCACTCTGATCACTTTTAGTTATTATTTAATTATTGCTTTTGTTTGGCTCAAAGCATCGTTTATTGGCTTTGCCTATTATCATCACTATTAATTTGGGTATGGTTAGTTTCTAACTCCCTACCTTATATTATAAGTGCATTCTTTTATCAACAAAATATACATGACATTATTACTTTCCATTAATCTTATTACCCTAGGTAAATTTCATATATTACAATTATCAGTTCATTATTTTAATTACAATATAATGGTCATTATTTGGGATTATTTGATTGCACTTAGGTCTCGGCTGCTTCTTCATTGTCTCTTGGTTCCTTTGGTATTTATCCGATCTATTGTGTCCGGTCATTGTCAGTTTAATAGTCATTTGTCATTTTTGGGTTACTGGGTTATTGATCTCTAAGTTTATAAGTTTTTGCCTCTTATTCTTATCTTCAGCTTTCTATTTTATAATTAAATACAATTGGATCTTCACTACCTTATGTCATGTTACAACAGGAAAACATTTTTGGTGCATTTGCACGTACATTACTTTATGATCAAGTTCCAACATATTTCACATTCAATAAAACATAAAAAAAAATGGGAACCCAGGAAAAGAGGCACGCCAGTCGATGGTTATCCCGGTATTTTTTCAACAAATGCATTAGGAAGATTATACACTGTACATCCAAAACAACGAGAATGTTTTTATTTCCGCTTGCTGTTAATTAATGTCCGTGGCCCAACATCATTTGAATATTTAAGGACCGTTAATGGCCAATTATATGCATCAAATCATGACGCATGCCGAGGATTGCAACTGCTTGAAGACGATACACATTGGGATTTAACATTGGCTGATGCTTCGCTTACTTCATCAGCACACCAAATACGCAATTTGTTCGCACTTTTATTAACCACATGCTTCCCAACAAAACCAGACGCTTTATGGGATAAATACAAAGATGCAATGAGCGAAGACATATTGCACCGATTGCGTACAATACAGCTAAATACCAATTTAAATTTCACACCAGAGATTTATAATGAATCATTGGTTCTAATTGAGGACATTTGTTTGCAAATTGCTAATGAAGCACTTGCAAATTTAGGAATGCCTGTACCGAATCGGACAGCAAGCGATCTGTTTAATCGTGATATGCAACGAGAGCAGTCATACAATACAGACGAATTGATTGCTTATGTTAACATTAATGAACCAAAATTGACACGACAACAAAAAACGGTTTACGATACAATTATGCATGCTGTTGATGCTCAACAAGGCGGCTTCTTTTTCCTTGATGCACCAGGAGGAACTGGTAAGACATTTCTGATATCACTAATTTTGGCCAAAATACGTGCACAATGTCACATTGCCCTTGGAATTGCTGCTACTTTATTAGACGGTGGCAGGACAGCACATTCCACCCTTAAACTGCCAATAAATATACAAACAAACGAAAACGCTGTTTGCAATATTAAAAAACATTCCAGTATGGCTAAAGTCCTCCAAAGATGCTGTATCATCATCTGGGATGAATGCACAATGGCCCATAAGCATTCATTGGAAGCCTTGGATAGAACGGTCAAAGATTTAAGAGGAAATGACAGGCTATTCGGAGGTGCACTCATTATGTTATCAGGCGATTTCCGACAAACGTTGCCAGTTATACCACGTTCGACATATGCAGACGAAATAAATGCATGCCTAAAATCTTCAAATTTATGGCGAAACGTGCACACATTAAAATTAACAACTAACATGCATGTAATGCTTCATAATGATCCTTTGGCTGACTCATTTTCTAAACAACTACTCAATATTGGAAATGGAACAATTGTTATGGATCAAAATACTCGAACAATTAATTTGCCGAATGGCTTCTGTAACATTATGGATACGAAAGAATTATTAATTAACAACGTGTTCCCAAATATTCGCGAAAATATCCGTGATCATCAATGGCTCAGCGAACGTGCGATACTGGCTGCAAAAAATGTTGATGTTGATGACATGAATATTAAAATACAAGACATGTTGCACGGCGAAGCAATTTCATTTAAGTCAATTGATACAGTCGTAGATGAAAACGAAGCTGTACATTTTCCAACGGAATTTCTTAATTCTCTGGACTTACCAGGTTTGCCACCACACAATTTAAAAGTAAAAATTGGTTCACCGATCATTTTACTACGCAATCTCAATGCACCACGGCTGTGTAATGGAATGAGATTAGTCGTCAAAAAATTAATGAGCAGAATGATCACTGTTGCACACCACTATATAAAAATTATCCCGATTAGCGCTTTCAAGCTTCACAGCTCATCGTCAGATCGGAACAGACAGAAATTATGTGAAAACAAACCCTTCACCCCTCTCACCCCACCCTGCTCACACACAACAAGCTAAAATATAAATGACCCTTCCCCACCCCCTAAACCCTGTCCCACCATCTGTACAGTTACATATTTTTCTAGCAAATTCCTTGCATTCCAGTGTGTGTGTGTGTGTGTGTGTGTGTGTGTGTGTGTGTGTGTGTGTGTGTGTGTGTGCATCCTTTTAAACTTACCCTCTTCCTCTCCACACACGTGGGTCAGTCACACACCCTTATTTTAAAACATCCAATTAGTACTATGCAATATAATTCCTAATCTTATCTATCTGTCCTCTATCATTTACTTCTTAATTATGTTATAAAATATTTCTTCATTATCAAATTTAATTTTAATATTAATTAAATTGTCTAACCCTTTTTCTCTTTCTTTCAATATTTCTAACTCCTCTCTAAGCTTCCTTTCAACTGTATTATTTACTACTTTTACAATTTCGTATTCTTCCAAAGGATTAACAAACTTATGGTTGTCTTCTATGAAATGTCTTGCATATAACGAATTGGTTGTTCTATTACCTTCTCCACGTTTGTGGTCAGACAACCTGCATACGAATTTTCGTCCTGTCTCACCTAGATACACTTTGTTGCAGTCTTTACATTTTAATTTATAAATTCCGCTTTTCTGTAATACTGGAATTTTTTCTATATTCTTATTCCTTATCTTATCAAATACCGTTTCACATTTTTTTAATAGCTATATCTACTCCGTATTTATTAAAACATTTTATAATTTTTCTAGTATGTGAACCTATGTATGTCAATGACCCTGCATAATTCTTTTGTTCTGGTTCTATTTTAGCTTTTTGTATGGTAACCCTTTTAATAACTTTATCCACTATGTTGGTGTTATAATTATTATTCCTTACAATTCCCTTTATCGTTTTTAACTCCCTATCTTTTGATTCGGTCTCTTTTAAACACTTATGAGCTCTGTAACAAAATGAATTGATTGCCACCATTTTATATCTATAAGGGTGGTAAGATTCTCTTGGTATAATTATATCAGAATACTACTCTTTCTTAAATATCCCAAACTGTAGTTTCTCATTATCTTTAATTTCTATGTTTAAATCTAAGTAATTTATTTTCTTACCTCCTATCTCTTCTTTAAATTGTAAGTTTTTATCCTTACTATTTACCTCATTTATAAACTCATGCACTTCTTCTATGCTTCCTTCCCAAATTACTAATACATCATCAACGTATCTAGACCATAATTTTATATTGTCTTTATACTTAGTGGAACTTATTAATTGCTAAATATCACTATAATATTGACGACTCGGAACACTAAGTTTTTTATAAGTAAAAACGTAAAGTTTTACCTTACAGCCTAAACCGGCTTTCACCTTTAGAAGGCTTCATCAGAGGCTGCCATAGGTAGCGTTGTCCGTCTTGTTGTTGGCGACGGGATAGTTATTTGAAAGATTGAAGCTGTGTGTGTGTGGTGAGATGTGTTCGAATAATGCGTGCGATTTGAATTGTGTCTGTTCGTTTAGGATGTCGTTTTTATTTGTTTTTGTGTGTTTGTATATTTCTAATTGTTCTAGAGTGTATAGATTTCGGCCTTTTGTGTGTACGTGTAGAATGTTCATGTTATTGTCGATGTTTTTATATGTGTGGTTTGTTTCAATGAGGTGGTTTGCAAAGGTAGATTCTGTAGTGGTGTGGAGTGCTTTTGTGTGTTCAATGTATCTCTGTTTGAAGCTACGTCCTGTCTGGCCTATGTAGAATTTATTGCAATTTGAGCAATTTAGCTTGTATACACCAGGTAGATCGAATTTGTTTTGTGCTTTGGGTATGCGTTTTGATAGTGTGTGTTCTGTTTTGTTAGTAGTTTTGTAAGCGATTCTGTATCCTGCTTTTTTGAATTTGTGGGCAATTTTTTCAGTTTGTTTGTTGATGTATGTTAGTGTTATGAATTTGTTGTTTTCTGTCTTTGTCTGTTGTTTGTTTTGTGTAGGAGTTTACTGACTATTGTTCTGTCATAACCGTTAGATTCTGCTAGATATTTTATCGTGTTTAGTTCGTCTTTGTAGTCTATTTCATTTAAGGGGATGTTGTTAAGTCTATGTATCATGGTTCTAAAAGCAGCTAGTTTGTGTTGTATTGGGTGATTGGAGGTGTTGTGTATTAGTGTGTCAGTTGTAGTTGGTTTTCTGTATATACTGAATATGTGCCTGTGTTCTAGTTTTGTGATGGAGAGGTCTAAGAAGTTTATGGTATTGTTGTGTTCGTATTCGGCAGTGAAGGTTATATTTTTATGTATTTTTTTTATGTGCGTTAGTAACTGTTCGCATTGTCTTTTGTTTCCCCTGTATAGTATTAGAATGTCATCAACGTATCTGTGCCAATATACACTTTAAAACTTTACGTTTTTACTTATAAAAAACTTAGTGTTCCGAGTCGTCAATATTATAGTGATATTTAGTTAAGTAACGGACACGTCATGGACAACGAAATCCAAGAATTTATTAATTGCTTTTCAAAATCATTCATGTATATTTCAGCAAGAATAGGGGATAATGAAGACCCCATAGGTAAACCTTTTTTCTGTATATAAAACTTGTTATTAAACCTAAAATAGTTCTGATTTACACATTCTTTAATTACTTTATTCAACTGCTTTTTATACCTGTATTCTCCCATATTATTATCGTTTATTAACTTAATAACTTTATTTACTGTGATATTGGTAAATATTGTAACACCACAAAATGTTACATAACCAAAACACACACCAGAAGGGTAAAATATGACACTAAAGTTATAAAGTGAATAATTGTAATAAATGTAACAAAGAAGAGAGGGACCAGCATAGAAGAAAGAAGAGGAAGGATCCCAAGAAGCAGTGATGAATACACTGCATGACACTACAACTTAAACACAATGACTGACTATAACTAATGGACATACAAAGTTCACAATAAGCTGTCAAGTGGGCCAGTTCATGACATTAATGTGTAGAGTCATGTAAATAGAAACTAAATAACCAATGACTGTAATAAAGCAATAACAATAACAGCATTTTGGCTGAAAACAGAAAAACTATGATATAAATAACAAAGACTATTACTATATTAGCTGTAGCCACAAAGATACAAAAAGCTAGCTTTACCAACCAAGATGTAACATTATAAAATAAGGATAATTATAAACGGAAGTCTTACGTGTATAAGCAACTTCATTATTAAACGAGATATAATTAGAATGAATAATAAACAGGGAATGAACCTGATGCTATAATTGTATCTAGACCATGTATAAACGAATCTATGTCTGTAAAATAATAGGGAAACAGGACCCCTAATGAACATTAAATTTACTGAACAGTAAATATGACAAAAGAGGTGTGAACAATGCCACCAAGGGTTACAGCATACCAGAGAAGAGGTTGATGTGCGGATCAACAATATAGAAGAAATTAATGAAGCCCGAATCGAGTCTCTGAAGAAGATGAGCCAGGACGAGATCAAACGAGTGAGAACGGACGTCGGAGAAAGATGTGAAGAAATAGACGCATCAGTGAACACCATAAGAACCCTGACCGTCACCAATAAAGAAAAAATTGAGGAATTACGTCAACGGGAGATACTACAAATAACGAGAAGAACTCGAAACCATTCGTAACCGACCAGCCCAGGGTCACTATCTACAACCCATCGACAACCGTGATATCATCAACTTTAAAAATTATAAGAAGAACCCAATCGAATTTCTGGAACGAGTGGAGGAAAATCTGACCAGAATCCGGGAAAGCAGATGGACGGTAATCCGCAGTTTGATCGATGAATACTTCAAAGAAATACACGATAACTGGTGGACTGCAACCCGCCATGAGATCCAAAGTTATGAGGAGTTCAAGACACTGTTCAGGGCCAAATACTGGTCGGAGTCTACTCAAAACATCGTACGTGATGATATCTGTCATGGCAAATATGACGCCAGTCAAGGAACTACTCCAACTTCCTACTTCCTTGGTAAGGTATGTTTGGCCAGAAACCTCGAACCAAGGATACCAGAGGAGTGCCTGGTCACCAAGCTCGCCTATCATTATGAGGAGGGAGTAGCAAGATCACAACAATGGGGGCAGATAAAAACTGTCCAAGCCATGGCAGCACTACTCGAGGATACCGAACACGAGGGCTACTATAAAAGGAGCCGTAAAAGGAACGACAACTTCCAAGACAGAAATAACCACCAAAATAATAACAACCCTAACTTCCGGAATTATCGAAGTAACTACAATAATTATAATAATAACAATGTAAATCAAAATAATGAGAACAATTATCGGCCAAATAATCAGGGTAATAACAATTACACTGATAATAATAATAATAATAATAATAATAATAATACGAGACTGCAGCAAAATAATAACAACAACCCCAACTGACCCCAGAACCAAGGTGGAAACAACCATCCTCAGCAATACAGGAGGGCCAATTATGTCCAGGCCAATAATGAGCAGGGAAGAAGGCGGTACTACCCAAGGTGCCGTATCTTCAACGGACACGATGACAAGGAGTACCAGTGCGAAGACAGGAGAAATTCAAGAGGCGGACAACGAAGGAGTAGGAGTATTGAAGGCGGCAGCCGAAACAACGATTATCGGCCCCAAGTACATTTCATACCCAACAATGACCAGAATCACCATGGGGGACAGCCCGATATAGAAGAGAGGCATCAGGTAAACACACCGGACAGACGCGATGAAGAGAATGAACTCTCTTTAAACGCATCGCGGCAGTGAGAAACCAATCAGACCCCTCGCTGAACCATTCTATTGGGTGCAATTACAAAACGAATTCGAACAAAACCATAACAATAATAAGAAGTCACTATTTAAAAAATATCAGACAAGAACTGCTGGAAGAGGAGGAAATTGACCACCATCAATGCAACAATGACATAGCATATGTGACTGCTAAAATAAACAGGGTGGCCACCACATTGATGATCGACACGGGTGCAAATGTCTCGTTAATGGATAGCACGGAAATCAACCGCATCCAGGAAGAAAGTAAATCGGTAATACCAATCCTACCGATTAACAATATAATATTAGTGGGAGCGACTGGACGACAAAATAAAACTGTCAAGAAACAGGTCAGTCTTGAAGTGACCAGTCATGGAGTCAAGATCCCAATGATATTTTTGGTGGCTAATGGATTACCATTTCGCAGTTTAATTGGCTGCGACATCCTGCGGAAATACTCAGCAATTATTGACATGAGAAGAGCAAAAATAACATTGAGTACGCCAGATTTGGAATGGACGGCTGAGATCATTGGGAGTAAGGAAGCTCCCCAAGACCGCACCATTTTCCACATAAGAGAAGTGATAAACCCTAGATATCAGACACCTACGGAAGAAGTTGAGTATCAACCAAAAAATGACATTTTGTGGGATGAAAAAAATCAAAGAAATCCGACAATTTAAGTCAACCACAAGAGACCATTCACCAAACCCAGACGAAATTGACATGTTGATCAAAATATACAACAGATACCGGCATGTATTCTCTGACATCCCGGGGAAAGTAAAAAATTACCAATGTGTGTTGAGATTTAAAGAACTCATAAATTTTAATCGGAAGTCATACCCAATTGCTTATTCTTTAAAAGAAGCAGTTAGGACCAAGATTAACCAATTATTAAAGGATGATATCATTGAGTGCAGTCAGTCACCTTATACTAGCCCTATAAAAAAATATTGTTATTGTAATAATGTTACATAACCAAAACACACACCAGAAGGGTAAAATATGACACTAAAGTTATAAAGTGAATAATTGTAATGAATGTAACAAAGAAGAGAGGGACCAGCATAGAAGAAAGAAGAGGAAGGATCCCAAGAAGCAGTGATGAATACACTGCATGACACTACAACTTAAACACAATGACTGACTATAACTAATGGACATACAAAGTTCACAATAAGCTGTCAAGTGGGCCAGTTCATGACATTAATGTGTAGAGTCATGTAAATAGAAACTAAATAACCAATGACTGTAATAAAGCAATAACAATAACAGCATTTTGGCTGAAAACAGAAAAACTATGATATAAATAACAAAGACTATTACTATATTAGCTGTAGCCACAAAGATACAAAAAGCTAGCTTTACCAACCAAGATGTAACATTATAAAATAAGGATAATTATAAACGGAAGTCTTACGTGTATAAGCAACTTCATTATTAAACGAGATATAATTAGAATGAATAATAAACAGGGAATGAACCTGATGCTATAATTGTATCTAGACCATGTATAAACGAATCTATGACTGTAAAATAATAGGGAAACAGGACCCCTAATGAACATTAAATTTACTGAACAGTAAATATGACAAATAAGGTGTGAAATACCACCACTCAATTATTATTGTATGCCTTTAAATAGAGTAGGCCAAGTAAAATGTATTTAGAGAGTAAGGAATTGTTAGAGTAAGGTATTATCATAATTATAATAAGATTTAATATTGTTCCGCTGTAAATAGCTTTTAATTGTAATAATGTATGTAATATTATTCATGTAATAACGTTCAAAAGAGAACACAAGTGTAAATAACCAAATGTAAAAGATAGGAAATAGTCGCATTGTGCATTATTAGACGACAATAAGAAACCATGTTTCAAAACACTATTTTTATGTATTGTCAGTGAAAGCTAGGTGTAAACCGGCATTAAGCCACATCAAAATAAAGAGCAGACAATAAGCTTTAATTTGATGATAATAACCTAGAGATTGGAAGTGTAATAAGTTAATAGTGAGTGTTAGCATCATTTTCTAACCAGATTTAAGAAATTGCCGGTGAATACGGACAACAACGACAATTAGGCGAGAGAGACATAAGTGGCGGTTAATAAAAACATTACGTCACTGTAACGGTATTTTGTACCAATCACAGAAGAGTTTACTCAGCGAGATTTGTCCCTAACGGCGATCTAAGACAGGGGTATATAATCAGTGAGACGCTGAGAAATTCACATTCGCTTCCTTCATCTCGAGCTAAACAGTTTCGGCTCGACATCGTTTTATATTTTATTAATCTACTACAACATAATAGTAGTAAACACTTCAAATTTTATTAAAATAATTATTAAAAAAGCGATTCATCATACAAGAGTGCATCGACAAGTAATAGTGAATCTTTTTAACCAGTGCGTGTAAAAGGAACGAGCAAATTGAACTTAACCTGTAAAGTTAACAACCCGTTATCAGTTAGAAGGGGGTTATTTCTCGTTCCAAGTGCGAATAAAGTGCAGTTATATAGCGATCCGATCGCTAAAGTGTTTATTTTTAATCTATAAGATTAAAAAAGCAAGGTAGTACAGTGACCAATTTTATTGTTTATCTGCCTTCTACTGATCGTAACTATCAACACATTGTACTGACGCAAAAAACAATCACACTATTAATAACGAACACTGTATTCATTTATTTAGAGGATTTAATAATCCGACGTAAGAAAATATATGTTAGAATTAGTTTTTATAATATTAATTAGGATCTAAGCAGACGAAATTATCGTTAACCTAAAATATAATTGCAAGTTTTTGAAGAGGCCAAAAAATGAATTACTATCATAGTAGTATCTATTAAAGCAATTCAGGGGGGGGCCATTCCGGCTTCCCGCGTTAACCTAGCGATCAGCTGTTTTTGCCGCGTGACGTGGACTGGTGGAAGAAAAATACGCGCGAGTCTTGATTTACCATGCAATCTTACCTGAGACAATGTCCTACTTAGCATCTCTCTGCTGTTTACACGAAATATTAACAATAATTGTAATGAGCTATTCATATAGAAAAAGGATTAAACAACAAGATTAAATGGTTTGCGGCAAAAAATAATGGTAAAATTTATTTCTACATTTAATAGAAAAGTAAGCAAGTCTGTCCACATATAACATTGACAAAATGGCACAAGATGTAAAATTAAGTCGGAAAGGAGGCGATATTATATATATATATATATAATTTTTTATTATTCGTTAATTTTATATTAATAGAATTATTTCGATTGTTATTAATTTACTTAGAAACCTCTGATGATACTGATATTTTTCAGTGAAACGTGCGTCAGGTGTTAAAAAGAATATACGAAATTATACTACTTGCAGAAGAAACAAATTGAAAACATCACAAATTTTATATATATATATATAATATGCCTGCGTGGGTGGGTGCGCGTACGTGCACACGCGTGCGCGCATGAGTGCGTGTATAAACATTTCTATGTAGTATAATATATTTGAAACAAGCTTCCAATTATTATAATTATAATCAATATCATAATCATTTTCTTTATCTACATTTTCATTGTTATTTCATTGTTACTAGTTTCAGTTAAAAACTGAAGCTAGTACGTTTAGTTGTAAACATAAATACTTTTATCAACGAAATGAAAATGGTTATTTAGTTGATACATACCTTCATAGGTGACTTAAATTTTTGAAGACGAAGCTACCCAGAGCCGACTCTTTGTTGCTGCATACTTTTCAAGTGACTTGAGTTTGAGCTGTTTGTTCAGATGGCGGATTCTGATGAATTAGAGGTCTGTTTGCCAAGTGGAAGCAACCCATTTATTATGATTTTGATGTGACCATGACAGATGTATTGCTTAAAAGCATTATCAGTGCCGTTGAGAGCAGTAATATTCATGTAGCGGCTGTGACGTGTGATATGGGGGGAAAGAATTCAAAGTCTGGAAGGAATTAGATGTAAACACAGAAAAAAATTTCTTCATTAACCCGACTAAAACGATAAGGTGTGGGTTTTCTGTGACGTACCTCATGTTTTGAAGCTGCTTAGAAATCATTTTCTAGACCATGGGTTGTTACTTTGCGACGGCACTGAGCTTAAAAAAGATACAATCGAAAATCTGTTACAGCAACAGAAAGGAGAATTGACGATTTTACCCAATATTAGTCAGATACACCTTAACGTAACTGGTCGATCTCGTCAAAATGTAAGATTTGCTGCACAGTTGTTTTCTAATCGTACAGCAAAGGCGCTGAAGTATGTTGCAAATAAAGAGCGCGAAAGCAGCTTCATCGAACTGGTAAATGATGCATTTGCTGTTTTAAACTCAAGACTTCCAAAAGACCAGAAAACGCCCCTCATGAAGTGGGTACGGCATGAATTTAAGGAGCCAAGAAAATACTTTAAAAAGGTTTTTGGAAGTAATAACTAACATGCGAGTAGCAAGTAAAAAAAGTTTACTACCTTTTCAGAAAGGTTTCGTTACATCTTTAAATTCATTGTTCGGCCTTTATGAACAAATGACAATGATTCATGGGGTGACGTACATTTTGACCGCTAGATTCAATCAAGATTGCCTTGAAAACTTTTTTTCACGAATTCGGGGATTAGGCGTCTTTTATAATAATCCCACTCCCTTTGAAGTGCGCAACAGAATTCGGCTCTTACTTTTAACGGGTAGCACGGACGATATACCGTTATCTGGAAGTGCGTCTGTGGCTGAGGATGGTAGCATTCATTCCACCGAAGTTATAGAATCAAATGACTCTGACGAGGATTTCATCCAGTTTGTTACCAATGAACTATGCATAGACATAGTTGAACATACGTTAATACCAAGTTCTCCGAATAATGACACCGACGAAGCAGAATTGTTAAAAACAGAGGACTTGGCCCCGTCTGCAAGTGACAACGATGTTCCTCAAGATGCCTTAAAATATCTGGCCGGGTACATCGCATTCAAGTGCCGCTTCATTGATGAAAGTCTAGGTGTGAGAGGCGAAACATTGTGTCTTTCCGGGGAACATAGTCATGACTGGATATCGATTATATCAAAGGGGGGGCTTACCCATCCGTCAGACGAGTGGTTACAAAAACTGATTCAGTTTGAGATAGTTTTTACTTCTTTCCACGGACGTACAGTATCAAAACAAGTGAAAGTTATCTCTTATTTGGCCACCTTACTCAAATCTAAATTTCCAGAGGTGGACGAGAAAGTCATTTGTCTGTACGTCAGGACAAGAACATTCATCAGAATCCGCCATCTGAACAAACAGCTCAAACTCAAGTCACTTGAAAAGTATGCAGCAACAAAGAGTCGGCTCTGGGTAGCTTCGTCTTCAAAAATTTAAGTCACCTATGAAGGTATGTATCAACTAAATAACCATTTTCATTTCGTTGATAAAAGTATTTATGTTTACAACTAAACGTACTAGCTTCAGTTTTTAACTGAAACTAGTAACAATGAAATAACAATGAAAATGTAGATAAAGAAAATGATTATGATATTGATTATAATTATAATATTTGGAAGCTTGTTTCAAATATATTATACTACATAGAAATGTTTATACACGCACTCATGCGCGCACCCACCCACGCAGGCATATTATATATATATATATAAAATTTGTGATGTTTTCAATTTGTTTCTTCTGCAAGTAGTATAATTTCGTATATTCTTTTTAACACCTGACGCACGTTTCACTGAAAAATATCAGTATCATCAGAGGTTTCTAAGTAAATTAATAACAATCGAAATAATTCTATTAATATAAAATTAACGAATAATAAAAAATTATATATATATATATATATAATATCGCCTCTTTCCGACTTAATTTTACATCTTGTGCCATTTTGTCAATGTTATATGTGGACAGACTTGCTTACTTTTCTATTAAATGTAGAAATAAATTTTACCATTATTTTTTGCCGCAAACCATTTAATCTTGTTGTTTGATCCTTTTTCTATATGAATAGCTCATTACAATTATTGTTAATATTTCGTGTAAACAGCAGAGAGATGCTAAGTAGGACATTGTCTCAGGTAAGATTGCATGGTAAATCAAGACGCGCGTATTTCTTCCACCAGTCAACGTCACAGCGAAGCAACCAATGGGAGCGTAATTGGCCGGAGTGGCCTACCTTATATTCTAGTTACATTGAAAGCAATTAATAACGTTCTATTTTGTATTTACAAGAACCTACCCATGAGGTACCTAGTTAAAAGATTAAAATTTTGTTAATAACCATAAGAGTTTTTAGATTGTGCTTAACTGAGCTAGACCAGATAGCAGACGGATAACCTGAGATCCGAATTGTATTATTGTAACCATGTTTTATTCAATTTGATTTTTGAGAATATAATAATAAACCCATAATGTTATACAGCATAACCTTTGTTTCCAATTATTTCAATTAAGATAAGCAACTCTCAGTATAGCATACACTGAGATACATTTGAAACATAATTTTTTTCAGTACACTAGTTGAATCATTTTAAATGCCATACGCATTTAAACAACAGAAAAAGTGAACACACACAATTTTAAATTTAGAAATTTGTTTTTTATGGGAACTTTTCTCAAGAAAACGCATATGGCGCCCACATAACCTTCAAGGTGCTATAAGACCTTGATTATAAAATTTAAACTGGTCAAAATAACCTTGACAGTTTATTCAGTGGCGGTGAACGTCGGAACATCCAGTACGACAACCAGGTACATGAAAAGTGTTCTTTATATTAATTTATTTGTCCAGACAACACTTGACTTTACTTACACTAACGACATTTTTCCACCGAAGAGGAGTTCGACTTCAAGTTCGACGCTACCGTTACATTCATTTACCGACCAGCAATTGTTATTTTATCCATAACAAATTATCACACTATAATTAAATAAATCATATTTATCAATTATCATAAAAGATAATTACTGCATGTAATACACGAGAATCCATTAAACAACAATCAATAATTAAATCTATAAATTATATCAAATTTTATAAAGATGGGGATCTCGTTACATTACAAAGTGACGCATCCAACGTGTGGCAGAATAACACGGGATACTCGTTTAGTTACAACATGTCCTTAACATCCAGTGATATCAATTTTGTATTTACATTAATTCTAATATTTTCTAATTTTTCTATCAATTTTACATTATTCTCTATATTGTATTTTGTCCCAAATTCATATTTCTCTTTCAGTACTCTGCTAACTTCCTTTGATAATTTATAAATAGGTGCATTAATAAAAGAAACAATCGGTCTAATTGGTTTTCCTTCTTTATGTATCTTAACCTGACTTTTAAAAGTTGGTGCTGTTGGATTACTTTCCAATAAATACTTTTTCTTATTTTCTTCTATAAATGTTATCTGTTTCATCATTTGTTTTATCCTTGACTGGTACTTACTTGTATAATCATACTTTATTTCCTCATATGGTCCTTCCCTTATAAATTCTTCCGTTTTCTTTATGTATTCATCCTTTCTCAGTAGTACCATTGTATTTCCTTTGTCTGCCTTCGTAACTATAATATCATTCTTCTTTATTTTATTTTTTAGTTTAGTTACAGTTGATTTGATTTTTTGTTCATTTTTTGAATTATACAAACTTTTCTTAAATATTTTATCTACTACATTCCCTACTTCCCACCTTATTCTTTTTTTATCATTTTCATTTCCTAGTTTTTGTATTATGCTTTCGCATTCAATAATCGTTTTTTTTCTGATTTAATTCTGGTGGCGGCGCGTATTTTAAGCCTTTTGCTAACATTTCTTTTTCTTCTGTATTGAAATTTACCTCTGTAAGGTTTATTACTCTTTTTTCATAGTTATTCTTAGAGAGGTGTTCCTTTTTTACTTCGTTCTTTCTTATTAATTTATTTAACTTATCTACCATGTTTTTATTTTTATTTTCCAATTTCTTTTCTACGTACCCCAAACCAAAATTATATAATATTTCTTCTAACTCTACAGACAAGTATATTCTTAACAATTCTATGTGTCTGTCATATAATTCCCTATTATATCTATTGATTAAGCCGTAGAGTGACCTTATTTCCAGTTTTATCCACAACTTCTCGCTTTGTTCTTTTACTTTTTTGGCTACACTGTTCTTATTTTTAATTTTAACTTGAGCGTACTTTGGGATGACATTATTATCCAGACATTGTTTATTAAACCATATTTTACTTAAAACCCTCTTCAATTTAACATTTAACTTAAGATATTTAAAAACTTTACTTACCTTATTGTTGTCGTTTATTACCTCATTGTTGTTGTCCATTACCTGTCGTCGATTGCACATCTTAACAGACGTTTAATGAAGAAAATTTGTGTTAGTGGTTGAAATCACAAGCAGAATGATCACTGTTGCACACCACTATATAAAAATTATCCCCATTAGCGCTTTCAAACTTCACAGCTCATCGTCAGATCGGAACAGACAGAAATTATGTGAAAACAAACCCTTCACCCCTCTCACCCCACCCTGCTCACACACAACAAGCTAAAATATAAATGACCCTTCCCCACCCCCTAAACCCTGTCCCACCATCTGTACAGTTACATATTTTTCTAGCAAATTCCTTGTGTTTCAGTGTGTGTGTGTGTGTGTGTGTGTGTGTGTGTGTGTGTGTGTGTGTGCATCCTTTTAAACTTACCCTCTTCCTCTCCACACACGTGAGTCAGTCACACACCCTTATTTTAAAACATCCAATTAGTACTATGCAATATAATTCTTAATCTTATCTATCTGTCCTCTATCACAAACATTCATCAATAACTGCCAATTTAGATAACATTTGACGACAGTTGTACTTCTACTAATTATTATTAAATTAAAAAATAAATACCGGTATCTACATCATTTTTTTTGGCCTCAGCAAAATGAAAAAAAAATTTTAGAGGCAGTACAAAGTCTGCCGGGTCATCTAGTAGTCTTATAAGAAGGCCGTAAAAATTTTCATATTTTATATTTTAAATATCATCGGTATGGAGAACCATACATGACTTCCATGTTCTAAGATTTATATTTTAAATCTTATATTTACGAAATGAAATGTTTCCATAGAAACTACGTCTTTCCACTTATTGCTTCAGCCTTAACCACAGTACTGTGGCCACTAACGTATACCACCACACGTTATCGCACTCGATTTTCACTGATGATGGCAGTCGACGGCACTGCCGAGACGTCTGGTTTTGCAGAAAACATTGGACTACGGCCAAACAGGCCGGGAAGGAATTTTAACAACAAACTACTACTTTGTTGCCGATAACGTAGTACACATATAAAAATTATCCCCTCCCCCTTCAACTATAATTTTCATTTATAGAAAATTACCCCCACCTGTTCAACTAGCCTCTTCATTTATAGATATTTCATCTACGTTTCTACAGTGGATTATTAAGATTTTATCAGGATACTTTATTTATCAAAATTAAGTAAGTACTTTACTCTTGTTACAACAAGAAATGTTTCAGGTAAACTACCCTTTCCCCGTAACCGATCTTCACCGAAATCAATAGGCCTTCAGTGTTCTACAACTCAGGCACATATGTAAAAAATTATTTAATTCTGTTTGAATTTACGGCAGTTATCGTTCGTCATGAAAAAATGTCTCTTGTTACTAATGTTACAACATAAAATTTTGCAGGTAAACTACCCCTTTCCCTTAACCGATCTTCACCAAAATCAACAGGCCTTGAGTTCTCTACAATTTAGGGACGTATGCAAAAACGTATTTGATTACGTTTGAATTTACGGCAGTTATCGTTCGTCATAGAAAAAATTAACCTTGTTATCACGTAAAACGTTGCAGGTAAACTACCCCTTTCTCTTAACTGATCTTCACCAAAATCAATAGGTCTTGAGTCCTCTACAATTCAGGGATGCAAGCAAAACATTATTTGATTCTGTTTGAATGTGCGGCAGTTATCGTTCGTCATAGAAACAATTACTCTTGTTAAAACATTAAAGGTGGCAGGTAAACTACCCTTTTCCCTTAACCGATCTTCACCAAAATCAATAGGCCTTCAGTTCTTTACAATTCAGGAATGTATGCAAAAAATATTTGATTCTATTTGCATTTACGGCAGTTATCGTTAGTCATAGAAAAAAAAACCCTTCTTAAAACATAAAATGTGGCAGGTAAACTACCCTTTTCCCTTAACCGATCTTCACCAAATCAACAGACCTTGAGTAGGCTACTTAAAACTTCAGGAATGTATACAAAAAATTATTTGATTCTCTTTGAATATGCGGCAGTTATCATTCGTCATAAAAATAAAAATATCGGTATGGAGAACCATACATTACTTCCATGTTCTAAGATTTATATTTAAAATCATAACCGAAATGTAATATTTCCATAGAAACTACTTCTTTCTACTTATTGATTCAGCCTTAAGGGTCTGCATGCACACCGCCATATTGAATTTCAAAGTCCATAAGAACAATGCTTTATTCACAAGTACATTTCTCCCTAAATCGTAAACGGAAACTTACAAACGAGGTGTATTTTTAAAGAACTAAAAAATCTGGACTGGATCCGCTGTAACAAGTTGTAAAATTATAATTAGTGTTTAAAAAAAATTCTTGGATTTCGTTGTCCATGACGTGTCCGTTACTTAACTAAATATCACTATAGTATTGACGACTCGGAACACTAAGTTTTTTATAAGTAAAAACGTAAAGTTTTACCTTACAGCCTAAACCGGCTTTCACCTATAGAAGGCTTCATCAGAGGCTGTCGTATGTAGCCTCTAATTAAAAAAAATTAATTATATTTTACAATATTTGACCTCGATTAGTGAAAGTAATACAAAAAAAAAAAAGATTCTGAAGCAGCGGACTCGCTTCATAATTTCATTGCCTTTGGAAAGATATATAATACAATAACGTTTGTCTCCGATGACAACATTATTTACTTTTAAATGAAACTGTGTTCACAACGGTCTGTCAAATTTTAACAAGTGATAACTCTGCCGCCTGGCGGCCAAGAAAGCAACTTGTATGTGGCGGATGAATATCACTATGGCGAGGAAGCCAAGACGGTTAGACGAGACGGCGCCGGACTGGAGGGGACCTCAAGGTTACAGTGAAGAGATGGTATACAGTGGCGGTAAATTACATTGTGCACGTTCGTGTTGTTATCGCTTTCAACTATTATGACTGTTCAACTGTGTTCTGTGTGACGTTACGATTCACTGTCTTTATCTTTTTTGTTATTTAATTATTACTATGGGCAATAAAAAGAATACTCTTAAACGGAAAAATCGTGGTGGTGAAAGACTAGTGGAGTGGAGAATATTAAAACAATATAATTTAGTTCCTGAACGTGTGAAGAACAATAAGAAAAAAAAAATTGAAACCGAAAATTGTAGTGTAACAGATGCCGTTGTTATTAACTGTGATGTGGACCAAAATAATACGGAATTTAATAATTTACATAATTGTAATCAGCCCCTAGTGACAACTCCGACGGAAAATATTCCAACCATTTCTTGTTCAGAGATAATTTCGGGCCGCCGTATCATCGACATTGTGTATTTTATAAACGAAATAAAAAGAATAAGTGATCACGGTACCGTATTTGATTGTTCCTTTAAAAATATGTCATTAAAATCAGAAATAAAAAAAGGACTTCGATCAGGTTTTGTATTCGAGTGTGAGATGTGCAGAAAAATAGATAAGGTTTGGACTGAGCCTGAAATTAGTGGGTACGTCAATATAAACACTTCAGCTGTGGCGGGAACAATTAGTGCAGGAGGGGGCTACGCCACTTTACAACAAATAATGGGTGCTATGGATGTACGTTGTATGAGCAACAGAACATACGATAAACACCACACAATTGTTTCCGAAGGATGGGAAATTTCTGCTCTTGAAGAAATGAAGAAAGCTGCAGAGGAAGAGATCGCCTTAGCGAGACAACGTGGTGACGTCGATAAGTACAACTGCCCTCTTCTAACTGTTGTCGCTGATGGCAGCTGGGCCAAGAGATCTTAACCATTCAAACTACAGATCTGCATCTGGGGTGGTAAGTTTAGAAGTATTATTGCATCACTTATAGTGGGAATGGTCGAGTTGCGCCGATGGTCAGAAAGCAATATACTCGTCGAATTCTGCCGACTGGTATATTTACATCGAACGTCAGTAATTATAAATTTACATTGATTAAAAACCATTTACTTTTACAATAATGTTTTCATACTCTTGACTTGTGTTGATAAAAATGGCAGAAAACAAGAATAACCTTTAAAAACCAGCTAAGTCGAGTCTCAAGTAGGTTGTAGCCTTGTCAGTCTCCGCTTTTTAAGTTTTGTTTTACTTTTTAAATGCACTTTTATTCCGTCTTCAGATTTGCGAATGAATTCCACCGATTAGTTATCTAGTCCCAATGTGTGTGTGTGTGTGTGGGGGGGGGGGGGTTGCTGTGATATTCAAATTATTTATCGCAGATCGTAAAAGTCACTTTTTTGCGAAAGAGGATGAGAATGTTTCTTTTTTCTGTGTCAAAATCCCTTCGAAATGGTCGAATGTCATGAAGCGTGATCCTTGAACGCTAGCAGCAGCTGAGGATGTTTCAATCACAAGTTTTGTAGGTCCTTCTACAAATTAGTTGACCATTGGCTGACACCCACAGGATTATACCTACTTTTTACCTGCATATCGGCGCAACTCGACACTACACTTTACAGTGTCTACTGATTACAATATTTTTCTTTTCTGAATACAGTAGGGTATTCAATTGGTAAAAATTGTACAGTGAAACTTGGTTAATTCAATGTTGCATAATTCAGATTTTTGAATAATTTGAACCTTTTTGGCTTCCTAGAATTGGAACCTTGTCTATTTCAGGAATTGGAACACGAACAGACGCGCCCACAGGAGCTGGAGGAAATTTTTTGCCAGAATCATATTTTATCCTCTTTGCCTGAAGTTCTAGAAATGATTTTGACCTTTTTCTTTCTTTAGTTGCATGATTTGGTTTGAAGCAGAGAGTACACAGCTTGTTGCCATCGTCACACTTATCTCCACTATAACCATTAGTGTTCAAAAATGAAACCATAGCGTACACATTGTCTTCTATACATTACCTAGAAGACGTTAGACATTCTATACAATGCCTGGGCAATGTATGAAATGTGTTTTATTTTTCATACTTTGCCGGCTGGATTCAGGCATTGTATGAAATTCCTAGGCATTCTATAAAATGCCTGATTTTGTACTTTGCCGGTGACATATACTAACTACTTTTCTTAAAAACAGATACGTGTTGAAATGGTTTACTCACGCGCCTGGCAAAAATGTTCCACTGAGTGAACATTTTAATTGGAACACCGAGTAATCTGCTACCAAATAAACTAAACCTAATTATAAGATCACCACTGGGTGGCTAGGCGATTTTAAAGGAACCTAATGCCATAATCTGCATTTCTTAAAGAACTAAAGCCATAACTTAACCAAGTTTCTCTGTGTACCTTGCCTATTGGTAGCCTATATAATGTTTGTGTTATGTGTTCTGAAAGGCACTTTTACACTGATAGTTACTTACAAAACCTTACACCAATGAAGCCTTACTCCTATGAATTTTGAACAATTCATATTCCTATGAACATTACTACGAATTTGTGTAAATTTTTATAATGTTGATTTTATTCTTAAACTAAAAAGTTAAACAAAACGAAACTAATAGAGAAGGGGGATGTTAAAATATTTTCACACAAGTTCAATGGCTGTGCGGGACGAAGGGCTTGCCCGTCGCCCGCTCGTGCACTACGTTCCGAGCTTCAGAAGAGCTCCTGCCGTGGGGACTACTGATCTCTGGGTTTAGGGTGTGGCCTGCTACCGGCCGTGGGTTTTCAATTAATTATTTAATTGAGGGTGAGTGTTCGCCGAGGCCGGGTCCAAGATTCTCCTGGCACAGATTGGTAGCGACCGAGGGCGCTAATGAGATGGTTGCCCTGGAATCGGGCGGAGCGACGATAGAATTTTCGGGACAGTGTCCGTATAGTGGCGTCCAGGGAACGGACACGCAGGGATTCACGGATGGTTTTGTTGGATGTCGGATAATGGGCTTTGCATGCCCAGCGCAATCCTCGGTCGAGGAGAGACTGAAGCTTTCGCTTATGGGTCTTGGCCAAGTAGCCCCAAACGGGCATCGCGTAGGTAACCATCGGCGCCACATAAGTGGAGACGATAAGCTTCCCTAGGCGGCGGGTCATGGCGTTGCTACATAGTATGGGGCGGAGTTGATAAAGACGATGGGCGGTCTTTCGGGCTACTTGCGCAGAGTGTGTCCGCCAGGTGAGACGTCGGTCGAGGTGAACCCCGAGGTACCTGACCTCTCGAGACCAGGGCAGAAGTGTATCGCCTACGTAGAGTCTGTCGGGGAGCCTAAAGCGTCGGGAGAAGACTACTGCTGTGCTCTTGGCTGCGTTGATGGCAAACTCTCCATTTCTCTGCCCACTCAACGTATTCGTCCAATTGTTCCTGGAGCCAGATAACGGCCGTCTCAGCACGACGATCGACAGCATACACTGCCGTGTCGTCGGCGAACATGGCCAACCTGGTGCCAGGCAACTTGGGCACGTCGTTGACGTACACAGAGAAAAGCAGGGGGCCCAGGACGCTTCCCTGAGGGACACCAGCAGTAATAGCCCTTTCCGAAGAAAGGGTGTTATCAACTCGCACGCGAAAGGTTCTGTTCCGAAGAAAGCTAGCAATCAGATGAAGGTAGCAATCCGGAAGCAGAATCTCCGTGAGTTTGTAAAGTAGGCCTGGATGCCAAACACGATCGAAAGCCTTCTCGACATCAAGGAAAACGGCGACAGTCTGCTCCCGCGAGCAACCGGCCTCGGCCACGGTCTCCACGAAACGCATCAATTGATGCGTCGAGGAGTGCCCAGCACGAAAACCGAATTGCTCGGGGACCAGAATATCGAACCGTTGAAGGTGATCCGTTAGCCGCCGCTGGACTAGTCGTTCGAAGACTTTCGAAGTGGACGACAGCAGGCTGATAGGCCGGAGGTTCTCGGCGAACTTGTGGTCTTTTCCCGGCTTCGGGATCATCGTGACCGTAGCCGAACGCCATTTCTTAGGAAAGTAGGCGAATCGGAAGCAGGCATTGAACAAATCGACCAGGAAGCGAACTCCCCGGTCCGGAAGTCTCTGTAGGGCGGTGTTAGTAACACCGTCCGGTCCAGGGCTCTTCCGGGGCCGAAGCGCTAAAAGCCTGTCCGTTACCTCTTCCACCGAAGTGGGTTCAGGTTCGGATGTGATCGGGCTGCCGAGAGAAGCCTCAACTTCGGCTTCTATCTTCTCGTCGGAGTCTGGGTCCCCGGACGGGTTAGGAGCAAATTGAAGCTCCAGGTACCCGGCCAGGAACTCTGATTTCTCGTCCGGCTTGGCAAGGGGATGTGCACCAGGCCCGTTGATGGCCGGGAGAGGAGGACGGCGCCTCTTCCCGGTCATCGCGGTAGGTATCCTGTAAACGGAGGAGTCCCCCTCCGGTGCATCATCTGCCATTTTGGCGACCGTAAATTCCCAGCAGCTTCGTCGGAAGGCCTGCAAGTCACGACGTAACTTGCCGGCCGCCCGATTGAAGCTGGCCTTGTCGTCCGGATCTCGCGTCCGCTGCCACCGTCTCCGAAGTCTGTTCTTCTCTAAAGCGAGAAGACGGACTTCTTCTGGGTCCGGTGATAATCGGGCGTGAGATTAGGCTTCATCCGTGAGCACACGCCGACGGAAGAGACCACGGCATCATCGAACAAGGCGACCGCCTCGTCGATGTGCTGAGTGGTATCAAGCGGAACCTCCTCGGGAAGCCTGCGACAAAAGGCAGGCCCGAAGCGGTCCCACTCGACCACTCGTCGCGCTGCTCTCCCAATCGTGTGACGGGTAGGTACGTGCACCTCGATGGGACAATGGTCAGACAGAGGACAGTTCCGTTAACACGGACACCTCAATCTGGTTGACAACTCCCTTGACAACTGCAATGTCTAGTATGTCAGGTCGGGCTCCAGGTCGGAGGGGATAGTGCGTCGGTAGTCCAGGTCCGTAGGCTCGTAGTCGGTGGTCGTGAAGGTACCTGCTAAGCGCCCTCCCGGATGGCGTAGTCAGTCGACTACCCCAGTCGGGGTGTTTGCAGTTCAGGTCACCTGCAAGAATTACCTTCCTATGCGCACTGAAAATTGCGGACAGGTCGGCGTCTAGAACTGGTTTGGTCGGCGGTTTGTAAGCCGAAACCAGGAGGACACCTCCGAGAACTCCGGAGAGTTCAACGGCTGTGGCCTCGATATTTTGGCGAGGAGGCAAGACCACGCGGTGATGTGCAATGCAACGTTTCACCGCTATGGCCGTACCACCCCCCGCGTTCCGCCCAGGTCTATCGTCCCTGTAAAACGCATAGTTGGGCAATCTCACGTTGTTATTGGCCCTAAGCCAGGTCTCAGAGAGGAGAAGCACGTCGGGCTTGCGACGGGCTAGGAACTCTCTAAGTTCCTCGAGTTTGGGCAGAAGGCTGTTGGCGTTCCACGCTATAATGGAAAGGTCGCGCTTAATGGAGGTAATTCTGTTAGCGTGGAGCATTACAGAAGACCTATGGCGGCTGCAGCATCCGCGAGGAGGAGGAACTTTTCAGTCGGGGTCGCCGTGCGAAGACGCTCCCGAATGAATCGATACAGACGGGCCACTTCTTCGAGGTCATATTCCTCGAAGAAAGATTTTACCTCGGCTAGAGCTGAGGGGGATGTGGACGACGATGAAGCAGATGGGGCAAGGTCGCTGCGGGCGGCGGCAGCTTAGCTGCGGGCTGAATTCACCCGAGATATGTTCCTGGGTGGGCGCTCGGTCCTTTCAGCTGCAGGACGGGGCTCTACTCTGGACTGCCGAGCAACCCCAGCGCCGGAGCGCTGCGTTGGTCTGGTTTGCGGTTTCTGGGCAGGGGGAGCGGGAGCAGCGTTTTTCTGTTTCTTCTGCTTCTTCTTCTTCCTAGACTTGGGTTTGTAGCGAGCCGCGGGTTGGGGAGATTCAGACCTCTCAGGGACTGGCTCGACTACTTCCGGGGCAGGTTCCTCGTCCATTGGAACGGGCTGATCTAGGGCCGATGCTGGCGTAGCATGCTCTTCCCGAGCAGGTGGGGACGATGCACGTGGCTGAGCACGTGGGCGAGGTCGGGCGGGAGGTTGTGGCACAGATGAGCTGACCTTCTCCGGGAGACGGGGAAAGGCAGCACGATCCGGGACGACTGGAAGCTGCTGGCGGGCAGGAGGGTTGTTCCTGTCCGCGGCCTGCCTCAGATGCTGCTGGAAAACCCAGCATCCTCGGTAATTTGCCGAGTGAGGTTCGCCGCAATTAATGCAAAAGCGGCGCCCCGCAGCCGGCAATTGACAGGCCTTGGTCGGATGCGGCTTCCCGCATCTGACGCAGGCCTCTACGGTGTGGCAGCTGTCCGAGCCGTGCCCGAACCGTTGGCATCGATGGCACTGCGGGACGTGGCCAGCTTCGCGGCTCCTTTCAACTTTTATTTTCAGCCCGCAAAGACTGGTCAGGCCCAGCAGTCTGTCTGCCTGTTCCCCCTTCAGGATGATCACCCGGAGGAGGGGTAACTTGCGCCTGGGTCCGTATGTGGTGTAGAGCCTAATGCTCTCTTTGATCGGGAAACCGAGTTGGCGGAGCTCGTCCGCCACCTCGTCTGGATCGGTGTCCTCGTCCAGGCCGCGAATTATCAGCCGGACATGAGCCGCCTTCTCGTAGGAGAAAGTGGGAAATTGTAGGCCATTTGCCTGCAAGAACAAATAGACGGCACGGTACTCTTCGTCCGTCGCGCAGCTAACGCGCAGACTGTCCTTTCCACGAAGAGACATCTGTACGTCCGCCGAGAGACGAACGCCGAGCCGGAGGCGTCTGGAAAAGTCAACGACGTTCTTGACGCCGTTGACGAACGGGGCGGAGGGCGGCTTCTACGGGAAGGAGCATCTAGATCTAGCTCCGGTTCATCGGGGAGCGGAGTTTCCTCCGCTTTCCGCTTTTTCTTAGATGTAACTACAGTAAACGACGACCCAGGCGTGGGCTGGGACGTAGTGCACGTCGGGGCAGGAGTACCCCCAGAGACAACGGTGGACACGGCCGAGACCGATTGGCGGCCCTGGGAAGGACCACTGCACGATCCGACCGAGTCAGGGACAGGGCCGGGGCCTACTGCTGAAGCATTGGATTGGCCCTTAGCAGGACCATTCCGCTGCCCGGCCGCAACGCGACGGTCGCCCATCGCGTTTTGGCAAAGGTATTCGGGCCGAAGCCCTCCTACTGGGATTGTTAACCCGCTTAGCGCCGGTATTGGAGGCCGCACCACGACTAGGCGAAGCGACCGACCGCTACCGGCAGGGACCTAACTTAGCCTACGCCAAGCTAAGCGGGCGATGCCACCAAAAGCCGCGGGAAAAACAGTAAATAGGGCTTACCTGAAGCGATCCCTCGAAGTAATCCCAACAGGTCCACTGGTCCGGAGCTTCGCGAAAGCCACAAACACCACACAGCACTGACACTGGTCCACTGCACTTTGCCGCCTTTTGGCACCGGGAGGCACACTACACTCGGTAAACGAATGGCGCCCGAAACAGTTGGACGATTTGTGTGATTTATTGTAATCACATAAATTAGACCTAAGCTATAAGTTGCAGAAATTGATTATTTGGGAGTGAGGGCATTTTTGTAAATTAAAAATAAATGTGGAATTAAAGGTTACAAATTTTAAGATGCTTATAACTGTGTAGGCAGTCCACATAATTGTGTACTTGAACCGTTCATATTAATAAAGATGGATAATAAAGAGACTGAGGTTGTAATGAGCGAGTCGGCGGGCGTGGTAGAACCGGGGGTTCATTCGACTCCGGTGAACCGGTCGGAAGACCCCAGTTTAATTGATTCAGCTATTTTAGACGATTCAAGCGTGCAGTCAACCCCAACCTCAACAAAACGTAGTAATAAATTGGATAATGATGTAATGAGTTTTTTACTAAAACAATTTAATGAGTTGAAAGAACAAAATAAAAAAGTAGAAAATAATTTGAATAATAAATTTTATGCACAAAATACAAAATTTGATAAATTATGTAGTGATGTAAATACAAAACTGAATGAATTGAGTAGTAACGTAAATGAACAGAAAATAAAGTGTGAAAGTAGTTTTAACGAATTATTTAAACGTATTGACGAAAGTAATATAATTCCCACGTTCGTTAAAAAAGTGGGAAAGAAATAGATATAAATTAAAAGAAAATAAAGAAAGTGACCTAAACCAGGTGAGTAGTTCTGATAGTAGAGGTAATAATAACGATGATACTTTTACAAACAACTGTGTTAATTTAAGTGCAGTGGAGATAAAAAACGAGGTAAGTGAGGTCAATACAAATAATAATCAGAAAGACGTTAGTTTAAATGTAAAACAGGTGGCCATAAACATGATGAGTAATAATGTTAGTTATGATGACGTTAACAAGAGTGAAATATTATTGAAGAAAAATAATGGTGATATACTGAGTAATAGTGATAATGAGAGTAGAAAGTTAGTTGGCGTTAGTAACGGAATAATGATAAGTATTGATGAGTTTGAGAAAGAATGGAGAGATAGTTTCAATGTAGCGTGGGTACAGGGGGCAAATTTATATGGGGTTAAATGTGAAGCAGAGATTTCACAAGTTGTTTATGGGGTAAGAGATCCTCACTAGGACATTTGGGCGAAAATGGGTCGGCAAATGGTCAAATAAGTTTTTTGTGTATATTTGGTACAGCCAGATGGTGTTATAATAAAATGGTTTTGCCCTCTGTGTGGAATGAGAATGTGAAATTGGGCTGGGAGAGTGATTATGAAGAGCGAGATAGAGTGATAGAGTTGTTCAGATTAAGCAGAGATTATGAAGGGTTAGTAGGGGGAATAAATATTGAAAGAAATTATTATATGATTAGCAATGCAGACTTACCTTGTGCAGTAGTAAACAATGAGTATATTGATGATAAACATTCACCTGTTGGGAGAGTTAGTGCACTTGTAGTAGCTGACAATTGTGATAATAATGTAACTCACCTGGGTTTAACAATAAATACTAATGGAGACTGGGCAAAAAAATACTGATGTAGACTTTGCTTATGATAAAATAATAATGGGGAATAACCCTGGGAATTATTATTATGGTGTTACGGATAAAAAAGATTTAAATGGTTATTACACAAAGAATAGCCATATGGTGTATGTAAATAAAAACGAAATGTGTTATGTGGGCATCCGACTAATTTTCGATGACGGGGGTTAGATAAATAATGAATGAACATTTAATTATTTGAGTTAATGGTAATTACTTGGCTGATTTAGGTAATGAAGTGTGGTAAATAATAAAATTATGACGAAAATTTGTAAATAAATGTGTTAGTGTTAAATGTATTGTTTCAAGGTTATATGGTTGGAATGTATATTATAGCTTATGTAAAACATGGGATGAATAATAATAATATTTTATGTTACTAAATAATTAACAGGAGGTAGGTACTAATGAATTTTATTTTGAATTGTGCATTTAAATCAAAAGTGTTTTAAATAATGTAATTAAAGTTAAATTGTTTTGATTTAAGTTGAAATGAAACTAAGTTAATGAATTTTAATATACTGTGACTGGAATTGTAAAATAAAGGGTAACTGATTACAATATTTATTTAAAGTGAAAATTAAAGGAAATTCTTGGATTTCGTTGTCCATGACGTGTCCGTTACTTAACTAAATATCACTATAATATTGACGACTCGGAACACTAAGTTTTTTATAAGTAAAAACGTAAAGTTTTACCTTACAGCCTAAACCGGCTTTCACCTATAGAAGGCTTCATCAGAGGCTGTCGTTAGTAGCGCTGCTCGTCTTGTTGTTGGCGACGAGATAGTGTTTCGAAAGATTGAAGCTGTGTGTGTGTGGTGAGATGTGTTCGAATAATGCGTGCGATTTGAATTGTGTCTGTTCGTTTAGGATGTCGTTTTTATTTGTTTTTGTGTGTTTGTATATTTCTAATTGTTCTAGAGTGTCTAGTTTTCGGCCTTTTGTGTGTACGTGTAGTATGTTCATGTTATTGTCGATGTTTTTATATGTGTGGTTTGCTTCAATGAGGTGGTTTGCGAAGGTTGCACACAAACTGGCAAAATATCTAGACAAAATTATTAGACAACACACACAAATAGACAACAACATTGCAGTAAAAAACAACACTGACCTAGTAACAAAAATAAAAGACATACACATCCCCCATAACGCCACATTAGCCTCCTTTGACATTAAAAACCTGTACACAAACATCCCCATCTCTGAAACAATCACCGTCCTACAAAACAAACTCAAACAGAACAACACACCAGACGAACTTATCAATGAAATAACAGAAACTCTGAACATTATCACAAAACAAAACTACTTTACTTATAACAATAAATACTACACACAGAACGATGGCCTACCCATGGGCTCCCCCATATCCAGCATTCTAGCAGAAGTCTTCCTCCAACACTTAGAAAAAACAAAAATACTCACAAACAATGACAGACACTCACATAAAATACTATATTGGCACAGATACGTTGATGACATTCTAATACTATACAGGGGAAACAAAAGACAATGTGAACAGTTACTAACGCACATAAACAAAATACATAAAAACATAACCTTCACTGCCGAATATGAACACAACAATACCATAAACTTCTTAGACCTCTCCATCACAAAACTAGAACACAGGCACAAATTCAGTATATACAGAAAACCAACTACAACTGACACACTAATACACAACACCTCCAATCACCCAATACCACAAACTAGCTGCTTTTAGAACCATGATACATAGACTTAACAACATCCCCTTAGATGAAATAGACTACAAAGACGAACTAAACACGATAAAATATCTAGCAGAATCTAACGGTTATGACAGAACAATAGTCAGTAAAGTCCTACACAAAACACAAAACAAACAACAGACAAAGACAGAAAACAACAAATTCATAACACTAACATACATCAACAAACAAACAGAAAAAATTGCCCACAAATTCAAAAAAGCAGGATACAGAATCGCTTACAAAACTACTAACAAAACAGAACACACACTATCAAAACGCATGCCCAAAGCACAAAACAAATTCGATCTACCCGGTGTATATAAATTAAATTGTTCAAATTGCAGTAAATTCTACATAGGCCAGACAGGACGTAGCTTCAAACAGAGATACATTGAACACACAAAAGCACTCCACACCACTACAGAATCTACCTTCGCAAACCACCTCATTGAAGCAAACCACACATATAAAAACATCGACAATAACATGAACATACTACACGTACACACAAAAGGCCGAAAACTAGACACTATAGAACAATTAGAAATATACAAACACACAAAAACAAATAAAAACGACATCCTAAACGAACAGACACAATTCAAATCGCACGCATTATTCGAACACATCTCACCACACACACACAGCTTCAATCTTTCGAAACACTATCTCGTCGCCAACAACAAGACGAGCAGCGCTACTAACGACAGCCTCTGATGAAGCCTTCTATAGGTGAAAGCCGGTTTAGGCTGTAAGGTAAAACTTTACGTTTTTACTTATAAAAAACTTAGTGTTCCGAGTCGTCAATATTATAGTGATATTTAGTTAAAGGAAATGTTTATGTTAATATTCTGGTAGTGCATCAGCTGATATGCTGTTAAAATGTACATTGTACGTTGTGTGACTAATGTTTACAGTCATGCTGGAGTTGACAATAACAAGAATGTTTTATTTTGATGAATCATTGCTATGAGTTAATTCTATTATGAAACAAAAGAAATACGAGATGTGATGAAATGAAGGTAACTTTTTATGAATAACATAAGGAAATAACTTAGTGTTTTGATTGTAATATAGTTCACAATTTTTGTGAGAGGATTTTGTTAATGGAGAATCATTTTGAAAAAATGTAATTAAAGTAACTGAAATTGTTTTGGACATATGAGGTAATGAAATTGAATCAGAGTTGGCCTTGGATTAACTTAAAAATGTGAATTTTAGTGTTGTTTAAATTTAAATTTATTTTGAATTGAATTTTGATTATAATTGTAAATAAATAATATTTGGTGAAAACGCAATGATTAAAATATTCATTTAAATTGAAAGCTGAAGGAAGTGTTAGTGGTGATGTAATCCGGAATATTGAGGTTGAGTCAGTGTTTATAAAACAAGTCTTGTATACAACTGTTGATGTAAACGGGTATAAATAATCTCTATAGTAATGTTATTATGATTCATTTGTATTTTATGTAATCTACTTGTACTTTTGGCGGGGAACCGTGTTTTGTTAGGGGAGAAAATTACCAATATACAGGGTATCCCAGGAGGAGAGGGAAATAATTTGAGAAATGGTTCTATAGTGTAAAAAAAGAAAAAAGTTCATATAAACATATGTCCGGAAACGCTTTGTAAGCGAGTTACAGCTAGCGAAAGATTTCGCCCGGGTTTCGGTTCCCCCGGGTAAATGAAGACTTTCTGAAATTCTGGGAAGGGGTGAATTCTATTGTTTCTTATGGCTTTTGACCTGAAAAATCGAATAAAATAGGTCGCAGAACTGTATCTTCCATAAGTTTCATGATATCCGACGTAAAACAGAAAAATCTTTGCCTAAAAACAAATTTTGGAAAATTGGAAACAATTGGAATTTTTTGTTGATTTTTATTGACTTTATTTATACCATTTTTCTCAGAATTAAATTCTTTACAAGTTTTGTTTTTAACTTTTATGCATTTATTAGTCATTTATCAAAGTTATTGTACTTCTAACCTAAAAACACTTTTTTTATACAATAACTAGTAAAAGTGCGTGAACCATGTAGCGGTCAACTCACGAAAAAACCCAAGTAGGCTCGAGCAAAAGTTACGTTGCCCGACGAAAAAAGTATATGTACAGTGAGTTAAAATGACAGTGAAGTATACGATCCGAACCATTCAATAACAGTATCACAGTTAAACAGTGAAAACAAATTTACGGTGTGTCAACCAAAAAGAGCGAATTCACAGTAATAGTGCAACACAGCGGAGATCCTCACTCGTTAAGTATCGACTGACTTTCCACTATAAAATCATTAAAAATTTTTTGAAGTATAATTCATCCTAGATAAATGGTTAAACAAAATTAATTAATAAGAGATCTCTCAGGAAAAGGGGTTTTTATAAAAAAAAGAAGGGGGGAAGATATAAAAAGAGTACTGGTTCATTAAGTAGAATTGATTAAGAAATAGTTCAGGGAAGTTTTTTTATGTAGACTTGTTTTGTTTGGTAATTATTATTATAGAATAAGCTGTTAACATGAAACCATATGATTTGTCTAAGTAATATAAGAGTCAAGTTTGTAATAGCAAAAAGCAGTAGAGTAGGAAAAGAATGCAGTAAAATGTTGTCAGTAGTTCACAAAGTAATTTAAAGAAGTTTTGCTAAATAAAAGAGCAAAGAATTTGGTAGAATCAGAAAGACCGTGTTAGCGTAATTATTTCGCACTCAAACCCAGATAACCTTTCTGCAACTGATTTCGTCTATACGACTCTGGATCCCAAAGGTAAGAAAAACGCAGTGATAAATTCAAGAAATTTTATTAAATGATTGAAACTTTCAATTATTTCATATGGTCTCACTGATCATTGTATGGTACAGTGAAAAACAAACTACAAGACACCAATGAAGTCACTAATAACCAGTTTTAATTATCACAATTAATCATTTGTAATCAAAAAGATAGTATTTTACAATTCATGTTAAATTTGTCCACATGCAATAATAATGTCAACTATAAAGAATTCTGCACTAATTATAACACAACAACAGTCCACTACAACAGTGGCGCACCCAGGATTTTTTTTCGGGGGGGGGGTTTGAAAATTTAGAAACAAGGTGCACAATTTTGGTTTTCCTCATTCTTTTCTTTACAAGGAGGGCTTTTTCCTGGAGAAACGACAATACGCAACTTATAAGGAGCCAATATCGTAAGAACGGTAAAAATTAACTTTGTTTCATAGAATTTTACTCATGTACGTTCCACCTATAATGCTGCAAAGGCACTGCACGTGTAAGAATTATGAGTTAAAATCATGTTAAGCACAGGCTTACTAATTTGCATATGCTTATTGAATAATTTAAATTACTTAATCAGTAAACGCCGACTTTATTGAAATAATAATACAATAGTATAGTTAAAATAATCAGACATAAAGCAGTTGCGCACTTTGTAGTGGGGATAAGGCGGGACGAATGTTATACACGTGAGTAGAAAAAAGGCCTTTTGAAAATATTAGCCTTCTCCTTGAATGACGAGTCTACGTACGGAGGTTTTGATTTCGATTTCTATTTCGATACTACTAAACAGTACTGTACATATGGACGGTAAGACGAAACGAACAATAGATACAACAGAGGTACCATACAAAGATTGCACCGAGTTAGAAAATATTTAACATTTAATAGGCCTACTGCAATTATTTTGTAAACTGTGATTTGGTATGTTGTGTCTATTGCAGTCTTTCACCAGATTTCTAGTCGAGCCTAGACATTAACAAACATTGTATATTTTGACGTACATAATAGTTTGTGTACATGTTACGATTAAGGAAAACGTAGTAATATCGGTAGAAATGTGCCTCTGACGAAGCTGACGAAACTTAGTTCAAGCTACAAGGTGAAAGTTAACATTTTTACCAATAAAAAAATTAAGTGTTCCGAGACAGTAGTTATATATTTAACTTATAATTAGTTAATCAACGGACACGTCATGGACAACAAAATCCAGGAATATAGTCAACATTACCCTGGCATCTTAATTTGTTTGAATAAGTAACATCAATAATACAGAATGTCCGAAAAGTCCCGCACCATAGGGGTTTACAATATGTGTTCAATATGGTTACCGGAAGTGTCGAAACATAACTGTAAACGATCTCCCAAGTTCCGCAGAATGTTGGCCACCAAGCCAGGTGTTACAGAACGGCACTCAGTTGTGATTCGCTCACGCAGATTGTTTATGTCCATGATCTTGACAGCATAAACTTTGGATTTTACATAACCCCACACAGCAAAATCCATTTTGGTTTAAATCCGGAGATCGTGGAGCCCATTCCACTCGTCCCCTACGGCCAATCCACTGTGGGAAGTTTTCGTCAAGCCAATCATGAACTTGTGTACCATAATGGAGGGGGTGCACCGTCCTGCATAAACCATTCTGGTCTTGGACCCAGCAGATCCAAATCAGGCAATAATGAATCTCCTAACATTTCCAAATAATTTTCCTGTTAACTGTTCCGTCAAAGAAGTAAGGGCCAATGACCCGGTCTTTCCACAAACCACACCACACCATGACGCGAGCTGCTCCTTGTTCCTTACTGCTGGAAAACCGGTGCGGATTACTCTCGGACCAGTAAAGTAAATTCTGTCGGTTCACCTCTCCGTTTACGTAAAAGTTAGCTTCGTCAGAGAACATAACTTTTGATAAAAACTGTGGGTCCTCTTCCAACTGTGCCAAAAACCAATCGCACATTTCCACACGCCGATCCGGATCATCATCTGACATGTGGTGTAACACTTGTAACTTGTACGGGTGAAACTTATGTTTTTTTCAAAATGTCCGCGACTGTTGATCGAGGAACGCCCACTTCCAAGCTTGTTCGGCGAATTGATTTCTTTGGACTTGTTGCTACCTTTGCCAAAACCCCTTCCACCACATCTTCTGGTGTCCTTGGACGTCCAGGTCGGGGAGCATCTGCCACACTACCTGTAGCCTGGAATTTCCTTAACAGTCTGCCAACCGTGGTGTGCGACACTGGCTCTCGTTCCGGATGCCTCAGATTAAATTCTGCTGCAACTTCTCTATTGGAGAATCCTTCTCTTCCACACAGGAGGATAAGCTCTACCCGCTCTTCAGTAGTCAACATTTTTCAGTACTGCAACAAACAAAAACACAACCTAATTAATGAAATCCCTATGGTGCGGGACTTTTCGGACATTCTGTAGGCCCGAAAGTGAAATGACTGTGTGTGTTTTAAAAAAACAACAAATGTAAATTGTCCATAAAGAACAGGAGAGACAATATTAATGAAAAAATTATACCAAAACTGTTTACATAATATAGCATTTAATTACTTACAACCAATTACAAATATTTAGCTCAATTCTTCCATCCCACTAATGTTTCCTTCGCTGTTATTATAACTCAAATCATCTTCACTGGTGCTATCCCGTTATTTATTAATTTTGAAACGAACTGTTACATTATACACTCTTTGGTCTGATCTCCCGTAATCTTTTCAATTTTCATGACATGGTCACATTTTGATGTGCAATCTATGAAAGAAATACACTCAAATTCCATTTTTGCTAAGTTTCTAACACTGTCTATGGAAAATGCACGTTTTTAGCATGCTTCTTCACGATTGCCTAAATCAGTTCTAGGTTTAAGATCAGGAAGTCAGGATGACAGAGTGGAAGTCGTAAAATGTAATGTCCATGGTTTGCCAAAACAGTGGTTATTATAAGAGTACTGTAGATATGTTGGTTTACTTTGTTTATTTAGTGAATAGAACTCAGGTCAAGATAAATGAACTAAAGAAATCCCATTATTCAACGGCGTCTATCCACATTTTTTTTTTTTAACACGTTGAATTCAGATTCGTCTATGTAAACTATAGGCCGTCGTTCTTCTCTGAATTGCCGTAATTTTCTTATATATTTTCTCTTAACTTTCTAATGAGTTATTCTATTAAAAGTTTCCTATTGCTTTTGGCACGTTTTCATCGAAATCTCATTTGACGAATAATGTGGCTCAGACTAGATGCACTACCATTGAAATTAATTTATCTCTTAAAAATTGTTTAAGTTACTTTGAATGTTGGTGTTTTCCCTTCTATGAATTGATATTCATAAATAATTAATCGAATAGTACACTTGTCAAAATCGTCTAAATCAGTTTTTATTTCCTTTGTTGAGCATTTTTTATGGGAAGCACTGAAAGATTTTGTCAGCCGTATAAGCGGATGCTTCTTTAATAATTCTAAAAACACTACTTAGAGACACACCGCAGGCCTGAGCTACCTTTTCCTGCAACTTTCTTTCTGATATTCCCTTATCTTCCGATTTAATAAACTTGTACACATTATACATTATTTTCTGACTCTAACTATCCATGACTTTCCGTTGTACTGAAATTGACAGGCCACTCAGATTGATCTAGTTCACTCTCCAAAACCGGAAAATATAGCAATAAACTAAACGCTCGCTTTTGATGAAAACTGGTGTTTTTTTAAAAATACGGACACAATTGCTTATCATGCGCGGTTGGCAAAAGAACAATTTATTTACGTCTGGTAAACTTACCTATGCTGAATTTTAGTTTATCATTTAGTAATAGTAAAAAGTTTACTTTGTAAGAATATAGTAATTAACATATAAAGAAGATACTTTGTTTATTATGTTCTTACTCTTTGTACATACGTTCATTACAAAATTTTTTCCAGATTTTGGGGGGGGTCTAACCCCCAAAACCCCCCCTGGTTGCGCCACTGCACTACAATACTTCTACAAACACTCGATCCGCACTAAGGAAAATCGCTCAACACAACTGATTAACTATGGCTTTTATAGGTTGCGCCGTGGTCCAGTATAGCTTTCTCTCCTTACTGCACGCCGGGTTAATGTGTATCTCAAGTGTTCTTGAACACACTGGAACCTACTTGTGTGCGGCCTTGACTGAGAGAACACCTGCTTCTCATTACACTGCCTCCTCCTTAAGCCTGTTCATCCCAAACTGGCAAACCGTCTCTGAAGCAATACTTGGCCAGGCAATCTACATAGTTGGTCTAATTGCAACAGATAATTTTCCAGCTCTTCGAAGTCATTCTCGTGTGATACGAATATCAAGTTACCAGGAATATGAGTCTTCCGCTCAACCACCAGTTTTGCTGAAATCACTCCCGTTGTGTTGTGTACTGATGACCTATATGCCATAAGCTGGTTCAAGTCTGTTTGGTTCTTGTCATTAGCCTCTTGCATAACTTCCTCTTTAGCAACTTTCCTTCTGGGTGCTTCCATTAACTCAGGAACAAGCAAGGGTCTTTCCTCGACACCCACAGTTGGCTTTCCAATCACTTCTTTTTTGTTACACACATTGGTACTTCCTCTGCTCTTTCTTCTTCCATTTCCACCTGCAATGGGAAGAGTTCCTCTTGAACACACCTGTTGACTTCTTCTTCGGTCAATGCCACTGGCTTGATTGGATGGGTGGTGGACTCTGTCATTTTAGCCATGCAAAGCTTTATCTTCTCTTTGTCAACCTTCAGGACATTCTCTCTTAAGTCCACAACGAATCCATAGGCATTCACAATATCCGTGCCAAGAATCACTTCATCGACAATGTCTGCAACGAGCATTTGGTGGTTAAACTCAAGGAGATCCAGGCGAACACGTACATCTACCTTACCTAACACTTTGATGGGGCTTCCAGTTACAGTCTGTATTGTGCAAGATCTAAACTGAGGCTGGTGGTTGCTGTCTAAATTTGTCAGCTGTAAATGCCGCAGGTTTGTCTTTAATTAATTCTTTGACAATCAGGTTACCCGTGGTTTTATGAACCGTGGATACTGTGCGAAGTTCTGTATCTTTACAACTCCAATTGGTACATTCACCCTCTTCTCTCTGATTTTTTATCTGCCAACAATCTGCTTGAAGATCGTTACTTTTTCCACAATTGTAACACTTAGGTCTTTTGTCTTTATTCTTTTGTTCAAAAGAACATTATGGTGCTACTGACTTCTTAAACTGTTGTTCTTGAATCGTCTCTTTATTCTGTCTGTTATGATGATACTGTGATATTGGATTTGTTTGGGTACAACGTGATGACATACTTTGATTATTGTAGGTCGCCGACTTGGCAGCTTCAAAACGGAGAGCATGAACAAGAGCATCTGAACTATTCTGATACCGTGCCATTTTTAACACTTGTTAGAATTGACAATCTCTGATACCATCAATAAACACAATGTGAGCAATCCACGTTCGGAAGTCCTCTGATTTTTCAGGATAAGCCAGTCTTGTCAATCAGTTGACATTCGTTTCAAACTCCTGGAGGGTTTCCCCAGAATGCTGTCACATTGGTTTAAGTTGTTCATGGTACACTTCACACAAATGCTGGTCACTGTACTGTAATTCCAGAGCTTTTGTTAATTCGGCATAGATGTTCTGGCCGTCAGATGGCACTTTCTGTATTAGCTCTGCGGCAGGTCCTTTAAAGGCAAGAATGCGTGAAAGGCCTTTCATTTCTTCTGTCCATTTATTTAAGCGAGTGGCAGCTTCAAATTGGCGATGATAAGTTGCCCAGTGAGTGCTTCCTTCAAACGTTGGGGCCTTGAAAACTGGCCCTACTACAGTTAATGAGATTTTTTGATTTCCTGTCAACTTGTTTGTTCAACTCACCTCATAACAGGACGAATTTTGCACTGGCATCATCTTGTACGAATGCCTTAATATCGTCTGCTTGGCGACTAAATTCTTCTTTTTGCCATCTCTCTGGTGTTTCATTTTTACGCTTACACTTTTCTTTTAGTCATTCTTCCATTTGTGCTTTCTGTTGTTCCTCTGCCACTTCTCTTTCCTGTCTGCGTTTCTCATCCTGTTTTCTGCTTCTTCCGCTTCCTGTCGGCGGAGATGATCTGACTGGTATCAATTTTATTTAAAGATTAATTAAAAATTACACTAGTCATGTACAAAGTCTCCAGTGTTTCCACTGTTAAAAGGTTCTATCGCACTTCTGACCACTGTTATGACGGTCTAACTGACCGTCGTATGGTACATTGGAAAACCAAATACAAGACACCAATGAAGTCACTAACAACCAGTTTTAATTATCACAATTAATCATTTGTAATCAACAAGATAGTTTCTTATAATAATTCAAGTTAAATTTGCCCTAATAATGTAATAAGGCACTATTCGATTTTTCAGCAATGCTAATTGTATCATGACATACTGTATAAACTGTCAAAAACAGGTACTATAAGTTGTAAAAAAGCACCCCAATAATCCTCTAACAGTGTGCTAGTAAGTGTTTGAAAACAGAGCGGGCGAATAAAATACTGATTTAAAGTACGCGTTACAAGCAACTGGTATTTGTAACTGCTACTTTCAAATACTGGTTTAGCACACCTCTACAATGTGCCATTTTCTCAATATAAGGCAAGTTGGTCAAGCAGTATTTTTATTCCTTCAAACAGCCATAATCCCCACTGATCCAGCTTTCATAGGATTTACATTTATATTCAGAGTGTCATAAAACTGTCTGTCGTGGACAGGAAAACAGATTCACCGATACAAAAATGAGCTGTTTCTTATGAAACACTATCATATATAGGCCTATCACAAAGTGTATATTTTCTTAACTCATTCATAATTTAAGTAAACATTACTTTAAACCAAGAAATTATGGGATATATTTAAATATAATTACACTTAAAAGAAGCAGTAGCAGTAGAAGTCGTAATAATAGTAGTAGTAGTAGTAGTAGTAGTAGTAGTAGTAGTAGTAGTAGTAGAAGCTGGATTCTCATTTTGCTTCAACTTGTCTTGGATGAGACCCCTCCCTATAATCTGTCCTCTTGGTCTCCCTTCATCAAACTCTCTTTTCTATCCCAATGCTATTAGAGTTTTCAAGGACTGAAGCTTAGTTTTCTCTTTTTCTTGAGCATATCATACTATATGGCAGTGGACAAAACACATGGATATATGTGGCAGCTTAGTTGATCCGAAAAATTCACCCTCTTTGAAGGCTGGCCCCACGGATTCTGGGGAGGGGGGTTATTGCTAATAAGTATATCACATCTAGCTATGAAGCTTCGCATAATACCTAGAGCATCGCTACAGAACCAGATCAGTCAGCTTCAGACCAAAGAAGAGGAACGTCTA
>JAWRYS010001553.1:0-28389 GCA_034769895.1 Magicicada septendecula
AAACTGGTTGTAAACTGACTGGTAATTCCGACTGGTGTTAATTGCTGTTTTCTTACTTAACTCTCTCTCTCTTGGAGGCAAATTCATCAATTATTTATTTCTGGGTAGTGGTACTTCCACATTTTATTTGATAAGGACTGGTCACACTAATCATATTAAACTTGTTTTAACACTCATTTCTATTTACTTCTATAAATTATCTTTATCAATTAAGCTTCGGTCTGCTATCTTCCTTATATTTTCTTCATCTATACTTCTGGAATCTAATATCACTCTTTTCAGCTATTTTATAATTATTATCCCTTAAATATTCAATTTCCCTAACATTTTTCCCTATCTTGTGCGGTGGTACCAGTAGGGTGGCCACTCTGGGTCCATACTCCTCTGTCCATCCTTACACCTTCTGAGACCAGGGGAACATCATCCCTGCTCATAAAAATTATTGCCGGAACATTTCTACGGTCAATACATAAAAATAAAAAAATTATAAGTAGTAGTCAATTAGCGACTAGTACTAAACACTTTTGGGATTCTTCATACAGTTGCTGTTTACATTTATTTATATATTTCTTCTTCTTCTTGATTCCTTCTTCTTTTCCATTAACTAATAGCATATAACATTATTGATAGGCCTTATGTTAAAATTCTTTTGACTTTACTTCTTGTGACATATTTCTCCGTATCATTTCTTCTTATATAATCTTCAATTCCGAGAAATTCTAATTATTGTATTAATTATCATACTCCTTCAGTTTCATTGGAGTCATTAAATTATTCTTTATTCTTCTATCTGAGCACATTACCATCAATTGTTATTGTTCATTTAATTTTTCTTCTGTTTGTTACCATTAAAGATATTACTTTTTCCTATTATTTCAGTTTAAATCAGTTATTTATAATTAAATTATATAATCTGCTCTTACATTTTCTTGGTGTTTTGTCTTTTTATTTTAAATTATATGGTTTCAAAATACCTTCAGTAAGTTGTCCTTACGTGCTTTTTTGAATTTTGGGGTTTTAGTCTCTTTATTCAATGGGTTGCTGGGTCGGTTTTCAGAATTTCAGTCCCCTTTTCTGGTTGATTATTGTTTAGTTTAACCATGGTCCATTAATTCAGGTACTCCCTTTACTCGGATTACTGGGGTATTCATAATGATTTTGGTATTTGTTAAATACCTCTCTTTCACCTGGCATCGTAACTCAGCTGATACCAAGTCTTCATAGAAGTCCCAGTTTTCCGTCATAGTTCGTTCCTTTTTAATTAATAAGTATTGTACCTCCTCTAACATAACATAGTTGCTCATTTTTAATCTCATTTCATTCCCTTTTACCTCTGGATGATTTACCAAAATGTTTAATGATATATTCCGTCTTGCTGATCTGACTAATATCTTCTGATGCACTTCAATCGTCGACACATTTAACTGGGATGTAAACTTAATTAACTCCCTCTGTTCGTTAATTGGAAGGTTAAATACATTAATTAATCCACCTGTAATCATCTCCCATTCTTCCTTGGTATTTATTATTCTCTTTCTACATGTTTTTATTATTTTCTTGGTCTTCTTTTCCACGGTTTGAACATCCTTTTTGTTGTGGCTATTTTTATTTTCAGATGGCATTACACCTTGGTATTCTGTAATTTCTATTTCCTTCCTACTCTCTTCTGTATTCGGACTTACTTTAATACCTTCTGAAGTGCTGTCTGATGTTTCATCCAAATTCTTGACACTATGGTCCATTTGTTTATTTGTCTCCTCCATGTATGTATCTGCTTTCTGGCTAAGTGTATTAACATTTTCAAACTTCTCCCCGAAAGTTTCCCATATCTCCTTATTGAAATTCTCCATTTTACACTCAAATTGTTTTAAATTCTTATTATTCTCTTCAAATTTTGCATTCATCTCTTCTCTTTGCCCTTCAACCGTTTCCTTCAGTTCATGGTATTGTTCATTCATGGTTTGTTTGATATTTCCATGAATGGTTTCTATTTTTTTCATTTAGTTGTTTGACTAAACTTTCCTGAATGCTATCTATTTTCTCATTGGTCTGTCTATTTTGTTCCTCCTGTTCCTTAAAATTCTCCTTATTTTCCTCATTGGTTTGTTTCAAGTTTTCCTCCTGTTTCTTAAAATTCTCCTTATTTTCCTCATTGGTTTGCTTCGAGTTTTCCTCCTGTTTCTTAAAATTCTCCTTATTTTCCTCATTGGTTTGTTTCAAGTTTTCCTCCTGTTTCTTAAAATTCTCATCTATTTTATCAAACTTCTCGGCTATAAATCTCATCATGTCTTGCCAATTTGGTTCTCTCCTGGCCTCCGCTTTCTCTGGTTGGTCCCCTTGAGCATCCTCTTCCACTATTTCCTTTTCCGTATTCATAACTACTTCAGTTTCTTCTGTATCACCTGTCTGTTGGTCCATTTCACTGTCCGTAACTAATTCTATTTCTTGTTCCTGTCCACCTTCTTCAATCTCCTTTTCTTCTGCCCTCTTCTTCGATTTGCCTCGGGTATTATGCATTTCTTGTTTTCTCATAACTGCCAACGATAATTAGATTTTTGGTATATATTTTTATTAAATATATCAAAATTCTTTTCTAATTACCGCCCCTTTACGTTGAGCGCCAATCTTGTGACGTAGCATTTTTTTGTCGAGAGGCGGAGTAGAGTTATTTTATATGCCCCACGTTGTACGCGTCAATCTTGTAACGTACTTCTTTTGATGAGGTCTTAGCGAAACATACACCTTTAGTCAGGCCCCAAATGTTGGGTTCTCCAATTCTGTAATGTACTGTTTTTTGAGATGAGTGTGTCAATGTTTCCGCCTCTCCGCAGTCGCCACTTATGAATTATAATAACTGACGTTTTTCTAAAGTATAAATAAAGGATTTTTCTATTTTTCTATTTTTGTTTTACTCAATCTAAATAGAAATCGAGAGTGTATGATTTGGGGTCACGGAGTGAAGTTGTTCAGCCTTATGAAGAAGAGAGAGTAAGTATCAATTATTTACCCTCAGTTTAACCGATTTCGGATTTCTTCTGTTTTTTGTGCTGAAATTGATTACACCTACCCACTACAAAAAAATTATAACACTTTATTATTCAAGATTATTTTTCAATAATATTATGTATTTATATTATTGGTTTTTGTTTCCTGCCACCAAAACACAAGTATTACAATTGCTCTTTCCTTCAATAAAACATAATCTCGACTTAACAGAGTAAACATGGAATAGTCTAAAGAGAAAAACATATATGGTTTTGTTTCATAATTTTACACTATTAAAAAAACATCAATTAATATATAATTCTTAATAATTCCCCAGGGTTCAGGGTAAGTTCTTTTTGTTACGAGAGTGTCAGAAATGGATAATTACTACGCTTTACAAATACCGAAAAAAAATATTAAATAATTTGTTTATTTTTCCGTGTAGTATGTAGTTCCTGGAATGTCCGTAAGAGTGCAGCGTGCGTTTGTTTATTTTACAAAACATATGTTTAGATGACTATTTTATTTTCGATCTCAGCGTTCGGAATGTGTTTTCTTCTTGAATTATTACAAAAAAAATGTTTATATTACCTCGCTCCGTATGGTTCTTACTGGATTGAAGCTTTTTCTGTGGTGAGGTCCGTCTTGCGTTATAATTTTCTTACCATTTGGCGAATTCTCAAACGTCAATTAGAACTAGGCCGAAACCATGTTGGCTCATCAGAATGTCTTCTTTCACTGTTTATTGATGAATATAACCATTTAATTTGGATAAATCATGGATGATTTTGAAGTGTTCATGCGGCTAGTTAATTTTGTATCAATTTGCACTCCTCTCAAGTTCCGAAAAGGTTATTTTTTATTATAAATGTAGTAGCATCATTTCTCAACTCTACCGTTTTAGTTCAAAATTTTATTCTTAACAATACTTGTTATTTTCATCACTCTTAGTAACACATAGTATTTTTATTATACAGGCAGTTTGTAATTATTATAAATTTATATTTTATTTAAGGAAAAATAATTCCTTTCCATTCCGGTTTCTTTACTAATTTAGTTTACATAGTAAGTTTTGGTTCATTTTCTTATGACATTGTATATAAGTATTTGATAATTTTATTATCTTTAAATAAATTTATATATTATTTATTTAGTCTCTCATAGTATTCCTACACGGCACTACTTCCTGTTGCCATTTCCTTCATAGGATTATTTTAATTTTTTATTATCTTTTGGTATTTAGATTTTTATGTCTTTTAAAACTAACCCTGGGCTATCCTATATTACAACACAAATACCCTTTTCGAAAATATAACATTAACTTATGTATAACAATTGGCCGTTCATACAATATAAATATTACAATAAATAAACAAAATTACAAAATCAGTTATTAGTATTATAGCATACTCTCATAGTTTCACAATTTCCAAACACACAGCACAGTTTGGCAATAAGTTACCATCACTTTTATTTTTTACCACAATGGGTACACTAGAACTCACTTTGCACCATATATCACTCGAATTGTTTATCATGTTGAGTGATATAATTTAAATTTGAGCGAGCCATAGGTCACCCATTTCTGACATTGATGTTATTATGATTTAGTTTATTGGGACAGGGTTATGTAACGTTACATAAAGCCCCCCCACTAGAACAAATTTATTTTGGTATTACTTGTTTATTAAAAATAAATTGTTGATTATTTCCATTTTCTTAACTCTTCTTTATCTTCATAATAGTGTTTCATTTTCAAACTGGTTGTAAACTGACTGGTAATTCCGACTGGTGTTAATTGCTGTTTTCTTACTTAACTCTCTCTCTCTTGGAGGCAAATTCATCAATTATTTATTTCTGGGTAGTGGTACTTCCACATTTTATTTGATAAGGACTGGTCACACTAATCATATTAAACTTGTTTTAACACTCATTTCTATTTACTTCTATAAATTATCTTTATCAATTAAGCTTCGGTCTGCTATCTTCCTTATATTTTCTTCATCTATACTTCTGGAATCTAATATCACTCTTTTCAGCTATTTTATAATTATTATCCCTTAAATATTCAATTTCCCTAACATTTTTCCCTATCTTGTGCGGTGGTACCAGTAGGGTGGCCACTCTGGGTCCATACTCCTCTGTCCATCCTTACACCTTCTGAGACCAGGGGAACATCATCCCTGCTCATAAAAATTATTGCCGGAACATTTCTACGGTCAATACATAAAAATAAAAAAATTATAAGTAGTAGTCAATTAGCGACTAGTACTAAACACTTTTGGGATTCTTCATACAGTTGCTGTTTACATTTATTTATATATTTCTTCTTCTTCTTGATTCCTTCTTCTTTTCCATTAACTAATAGCATATAACATTATTGATAGGCCTTATGTTAAAATTCTTTTGACTTTACTTCTTGTGACATATTTCTCCGTATCATTTCTTCTTATATAATCTTCAATTCCGAGAAATTCTAATTATTGTATTAATTATCATACTCCTTCAGTTTCATTGGAGTCATTAAATTATTCTTTATTCTTCTATCTGAGCACATTACCATCAATTGTTATTGTTCATTTAATTTTTCTTCTGTTTGTTACCATTAAAGATATTACTTTTTCCTATTATTTCAGTTTAAATCAGTTATTTATAATTAAATTATATAATCTGCTCTTACATTTTCTTGGTGTTTTGTCTTTTTATTTTAAATTATATGGTTTCAAAATACCTTCAGTAAGTTGTCCTTACGTGCTTTTTTGAATTTTGGGGTTTTAGTCTCTTTATTCAATGGGTTGCTGGGTCGGTTTTCAGAATTTCAGTCCCCTTTTCTGGTTGATTATTGTTTAGTTTAACCATGGTCCATTAATTCAGGTACTCCCTTTACTCGGATTACTGGGGTATTCATAATGATTTTGGTATTTGTTAAATACCTCTCTTTCACCTGGCATCGTAACTCAGCTGATACCAAGTCTTCATAGAAGTCCCAGTTTTCCGTCATAGTTCGTTCCTTTTTAATTAATAAGTATTGTACCTCCTCTAACATAACATAGTTGCTCATTTTTAATCTCATTTCATTCCCTTTTACCTCTGGATGATTTACCAAAATGTTTAATGATATATTCCGTCTTGCTGATCTGACTAATATCTTCTGATGCACTTCAATCGTCGACACATTTAACTGGGATGTAAACTTAATTAACTCCCTCTGTTCGTTAATTGGAAGGTTAAATACATTAATTAATCCACCTGTAATCATCTCCCATTCTTCCTTGGTATTTATTATTCTCTTTCTACATGTTTTTATTATTTTCTTGGTCTTCTTTTCCACGGTTTGAACATCCTTTTTGTTGTGGCTATTTTTATTTTCAGATGGCATTACACCTTGGTATTCTGTAATTTCTATTTCCTTCCTACTCTCTTCTGTATTCGGACTTACTTTAATACCTTCTGAAGTGCTGTCTGATGTTTCATCCAAATTCTTGACACTATGGTCCATTTGTTTATTTGTCTCCTCCATGTATGTATCTGCTTTCTGGCTAAGTGTATTAACATTTTCAAACTTCTCCCCGAAAGTTTCCCATATCTCCTTATTGAAATTCTCCATTTTACACTCAAATTGTTTTAAATTCTTATTATTCTCTTCAAATTTTGCATTCATCTCTTCTCTTTGCCCTTCAACCGTTTCCTTCAGTTCATGGTATTGTTCATTCATGGTTTGTTTGATATTTCCATGAATGGTTTCTATTTTTTTCATTTAGTTGTTTGACTAAACTTTCCTGAATGCTATCTATTTTCTCATTGGTCTGTCTATTTTGTTCCTCCTGTTCCTTAAAATTCTCCTTATTTTCCTCATTGGTTTGTTTCAAGTTTTCCTCCTGTTTCTTAAAATTCTCCTTATTTTCCTCATTGGTTTGCTTCGAGTTTTCCTCCTGTTTCTTAAAATTCTCCTTATTTTCCTCATTGGTTTGTTTCAAGTTTTCCTCCTGTTTCTTAAAATTCTCATCTATTTTATCAAACTTCTCGGCTATAAATCTCATCATGTCTTGCCAATTTGGTTCTCTCCTGGCCTCCGCTTTCTCTGGTTGGTCCCCTTGAGCATCCTCTTCCACTATTTCCTTTTCCGTATTCATAACTACTTCAGTTTCTTCTGTATCACCTGTCTGTTGGTCCATTTCACTGTCCGTAACTAATTCTATTTCTTGTTCCTGTCCACCTTCTTCAATCTCCTTTTCTTCTGCCCTCTTCTTCGATTTGCCTCGGGTATTATGCATTTCTTGTTTTCTCATAACTGCCAACGATAATTAGATTTTTGGTATATATTTTTATTAAATATATCAAAATTCTTTTCTAATTACCGCCCCTTTACGTTGAGCGCCAATCTTGTGACGTAGCATTTTTTTGTCGAGAGGCGGAGTAGAGTTATTTTATATGCCCCACGTTGTACGCGTCAATCTTGTAACGTACTTCTTTTGATGAGGTCTTAGCGAAACATACACCTTTAGTCAGGCCCCAAATGTTGGGTTCTCCAATTCTGTAATGTACTGTTTTTTGAGATGAGTGTGTCAATGTTTCCGCCTCTCCGCAGTCGCCACTTATGAATTATAATAACTGACGTTTTTCTAAAGTATAAATAAAGGATTTTTCTATTTTTCTATTTTTGTTTTACTCAATCTAAATAGAAATCGAGAGTGTATGATTTGGGGTCACGGAGTGAAGTTGTTCAGCCTTATGAAGAAGAGAGAGTAAGTATCAATTATTTACCCTCAGTTTAACCGATTTCGGATTTCTTCTGTTTTTTGTGCTGAAATTGATTACACCTACCCACTACAAAAAAATTATAACACTTTATTATTCAAGATTATTTTTCAATAATATTATGTATTTATATTATTGGTTTTTGTTTCCTGCCACCAAAACACAAGTATTACAATTGCTCTTTCCTTCAATAAAACATAATCTCGACTTAACAGAGTAAACATGGAATAGTCTAAAGAGAAAAACATATATGGTTTTGTTTCATAATTTTACACTATTAAAAAAACATCAATTAATATATAATTCTTAATAATTCCCCAGGGTTCAGGGTAAGTTCTTTTTGTTACGAGAGTGTCAGAAATGGATAATTACTACGCTTTACAAATACCGAAAAAAAATATTAAATAATTTGTTTATTTTTCCGTGTAGTATGTAGTTCCTGGAATGTCCGTAAGAGTGCAGCGTGCGTTTGTTTATTTTACAAAACATATGTTTAGATGACTATTTTATTTTCGATCTCAGCGTTCGGAATGTGTTTTCTTCTTGAATTATTACAAAAAAAATGTTTATATTACCTCGCTCCGTATGGTTCTTACTGGATTGAAGCTTTTTCTGTGGTGAGGTTCGTCTTGCGTTATAATTTTCTTACCGTTTGGCGAATTCTCAAACGTCAATTAGAACTAGGCCGAAACCATGTTGGCTCATCAGAATGTCTTCTTTCACTGTTTATTGATGAATATAACCATTTAATTTGGATAAATCATGGATGATTTTGAAGTGTTCATGCGGCTAGTTAATTTTGTATCAATTTGCACTCCTCTCAAGTTCCGAAAAGGTTATTTTTTATTATAAATGTAGTAGCATCATTTCTCAACTCTACCGTTTTAGTTCAAAATTTTATTCTTAACAATACTTGTTATTTTCATCACTCTTAGTAACACATAGTATTTTTATTATACAGGCAGTTTGTAATTATTATACATTTATATTTTATTTATGGAAAAATAATTCCTTTCCATTCCGGTTTCTTTACTAATTTAGTTTACATAATAAGTTTTGGTTCATTTTCTTATGACATTGTATATAAGTATTTGATAATTTTATTATCTTTAAATAAATTTATATATTATTTATTTAGTCTCTCATAGTATTCCTACACGGCACTACTTCCTGTTGCCATTTCCTTCATAGGATTATTTTAATTTTTTATTATCTTTTGGTATTTAGATTTTTATGTCTTTTAAAACTAACCCTGGGCTATCCTATATTACAACACAAATACCCTTTTCGAAAATATAACATTAACTTATGTATAACAATTGGCCGTTCATACAATATAAATATTACAATAAATAAACAAAATTACAAAATCAGTTATTAGTATTATAGCATACTCTCATAGTTTCACAATTTCCAAACACACAGCACAGTTTGGCAATAAGTTACCATCACTTTTATTTTTTACCACAATGGGTACACTAGAACTCACTTTGCACCATATATCACTCGAATTGTTTATCATGTTGAGTGATATAATTTAAATTTGAGCGAGCCATAGGTCACCCATTTCTGACATTGATGTTATTATGATTTAGTTTATTGGGACAGGGTTATGTAACGTTACATAAAGCCCCCCCACTAGAACAAATTTATTTTGGTATTACTTGTTTATTAAAAATAAATTGTTGATTATTTCCATTTTCTTAACTCTTCTTTATCTTCATAATAGTGTTTCATTTTCAAACTGGTTGTAAACTGACTGGTAATTCCGACTGGTGTTAATTGCTGTTTTCTTACTTAACTCTCTCTCTCTTGGAGGCAAATTCATCAATTATTTATTTCTGGGTAGTGGTACTTCCACATTTTATTTGATAAGGACTGGTCACACTAATCATATTAAACTTGTTTTAACACTCATTTCTATTTACTTCTATAAATTATCTTTATCAATTAAGCTTCGGTCTGCTATCTTCCTTATATTTTCTTCATCTATACTTCTGGAATCTAATATCACTCTTTTCAGCTATTTTATAATTATTATCCCTTAAATATTCAATTTCCCTAACATTTTTCCCTATCTTGTGCGGTGGTACCAGTAGGGTGGCCACTCTGGGTCCATACTCCTCTGTCCATCCTTACACCTTCTGAGACCAGGGGAACATCATCCCTGCTCATAAAAATTATTGCCGGAACATTTCTACGGTCAATACATAAAAATAAAAAAATTATAAGTAGTAGTCAATTAGCGACTAGTACTAAACACTTTTGGGATTCTTCATACAGTTGCTGTTTACATTTATTTATATATTTCTTCTTCTTCTTGATTCCTTCTTCTTTTCCATTAACTAATAGCATATAACATTATTGATAGGCCTTATGTTAAAATTCTTTTGACTTTACTTCTTGTGACATATTTCTCCGTATCATTTCTTCTTATATAATCTTCAATTCCGAGAAATTCTAATTATTGTATTAATTATCATACTCCTTCAGTTTCATTGGAGTCATTAAATTATTCTTTATTCTTCTATCTGAGCACATTACCATCAATTGTTATTGTTCATTTAATTTTTCTTCTGTTTGTTACCATTAAAGATATTACTTTTTCCTATTATTTCAGTTTAAATCAGTTATTTATAATTAAATTATATAATCTGCTCTTACATTTTCTTGGTGTTTTGTCTTTTTATTTTAAATTATATGGTTTCAAAATACCTTCAGTAAGTTGTCCTTACGTGCTTTTTTGAATTTTGGGGTTTTAGTCTCTTTATTCAATGGGTTGCTGGGTCGGTTTTCAGAATTTCAGTCCCCTTTTCTGGTTGATTATTGTTTAGTTTAACCATGGTCCATTAATTCAGGTACTCCCTTTACTCGGATTACTGGGGTATTCATAATGATTTTGGTATTTGTTAAATACCTCTCTTTCACCTGGCATCGTAACTCAGCTGATACCAAGTCTTCATAGAAGTCCCAGTTTTCCGTCATAGTTCGTTCCTTTTTAATTAATAAGTATTGTACCTCCTCTAACATAACATAGTTGCTCATTTTTAATCTCATTTCATTCCCTTTTACCTCTGGATGATTTACCAAAATGTTTAATGATATATTCCGTCTTGCTGATCTGACTAATATCTTCTGATGCACTTCAATCGTCGACACATTTAACTGGGATGTAAACTTAATTAACTCCCTCTGTTCGTTAATTGGAAGGTTAAATACATTAATTAATCCACCTGTAATCATCTCCCATTCTTCCTTGGTATTTATTATTCTCTTTCTACATGTTTTTATTATTTTCTTGGTCTTCTTTTCCACGGTTTGAACATCCTTTTTGTTGTGGCTATTTTTATTTTCAGATGGCATTACACCTTGGTATTCTGTAATTTCTATTTCCTTCCTACTCTCTTCTGTATTCGGACTTACTTTAATACCTTCTGAAGTGCTGTCTGATGTTTCATCCAAATTCTTGACACTATGGTCCATTTGTTTATTTGTCTCCTCCATGTATGTATCTGCTTTCTGGCTAAGTGTATTAACATTTTCAAACTTCTCCCCGAAAGTTTCCCATATCTCCTTATTGAAATTCTCCATTTTACACTCAAATTGTTTTAAATTCTTATTATTCTCTTCAAATTTTGCATTCATCTCTTCTCTTTGCCCTTCAACCGTTTCCTTCAGTTCATGGTATTGTTCATTCATGGTTTGTTTGATATTTCCATGAATGGTTTCTATTTTTTTCATTTAGTTGTTTGACTAAACTTTCCTGAATGCTATCTATTTTCTCATTGGTCTGTCTATTTTGTTCCTCCTGTTCCTTAAAATTCTCCTTATTTTCCTCATTGGTTTGTTTCAAGTTTTCCTCCTGTTTCTTAAAATTCTCCTTATTTTCCTCATTGGTTTGCTTCGAGTTTTCCTCCTGTTTCTTAAAATTCTCCTTATTTTCCTCATTGGTTTGTTTCAAGTTTTCCTCCTGTTTCTTAAAATTCTCATCTATTTTATCAAACTTCTCGGCTATAAATCTCATCATGTCTTGCCAATTTGGTTCTCTCCTGGCCTCCGCTTTCTCTGGTTGGTCCCCTTGAGCATCCTCTTCCACTATTTCCTTTTCCGTATTCATAACTACTTCAGTTTCTTCTGTATCACCTGTCTGTTGGTCCATTTCACTGTCCGTAACTAATTCTATTTCTTGTTCCTGTCCACCTTCTTCAATCTCCTTTTCTTCTGCCCTCTTCTTCGATTTGCCTCGGGTATTATGCATTTCTTGTTTTCTCATAACTGCCAACGATAATTAGATTTTTGGTATATATTTTTATTAAATATATCAAAATTCTTTTCTAATTACCGCCCCTTTACGTTGAGCGCCAATCTTGTGACGTAGCATTTTTTTGTCGAGAGGCGGAGTAGAGTTATTTTATATGCCCCACGTTGTACGCGTCAATCTTGTAACGTACTTCTTTTGATGAGGTCTTAGCGAAACATACACCTTTAGTCAGGCCCCAAATGTTGGGTTCTCCAATTCTGTAATGTACTGTTTTTTGAGATGAGTGTGTCAATGTTTCCGCCTCTCCGCAGTCGCCACTTATGAATTATAATAACTGACGTTTTTCTAAAGTATAAATAAAGGATTTTTCTATTTTTCTATTTTTGTTTTACTCAATCTAAATAGAAATCGAGAGTGTATGATTTGGGGTCACGGAGTGAAGTTGTTCAGCCTTATGAAGAAGAGAGAGTAAGTATCAATTATTTACCCTCAGTTTAACCGATTTCGGATTTCTTCTGTTTTTTGTGCTGAAATTGATTACACCTACCCACTACAAAAAAATTATAACACTTTATTATTCAAGATTATTTTTCAATAATATTATGTATTTATATTATTGGTTTTTGTTTCCTGCCACCAAAACACAAGTATTACAATTGCTCTTTCCTTCAATAAAACATAATCTCGACTTAACAGAGTAAACATGGAATAGTCTAAAGAGAAAAACATATATGGTTTTGTTTCATAATTTTACACTATTAAAAAAACATCAATTAATATATAATTCTTAATAATTCCCCAGGGTTCAGGGTAAGTTCTTTTTGTTACGAGAGTGTCAGAAATGGATAATTACTACGCTTTACAAATACCGAAAAAAAATATTAAATAATTTGTTTATTTTTCCGTGTAGTATGTAGTTCCTGGAATGTCCGTAAGAGTGCAGCGTGCGTTTGTTTATTTTACAAAACATATGTTTAGATGACTATTTTATTTTCGATCTCAGCGTTCGGAATGTGTTTTCTTCTTGAATTATTACAAAAAAAATGTTTATATTACCTCGCTCCGTATGGTTCTTACTGGATTGAAGCTTTTTCTGTGGTGAGGTCCGTCTTGCGTTATAATTTTCTTACCATTTGGCGAATTCTCAAACGTCAATTAGAACTAGGCCGAAACCATGTTGGCTCATCAGAATGTCTTCTTTCACTGTTTATTGATGAATATAACCATTTAATTTGGATAAATCATGGATGATTTTGAAGTGTTCATGCGGCTAGTTAATTTTGTATCAATTTGCACTCCTCTCAAGTTCCGAAAAGGTTATTTTTTATTATAAATGTAGTAGCATCATTTCTCAACTCTACCGTTTTAGTTCAAAATTTTATTCTTAACAATACTTGTTATTTTCATCACTCTTAGTAACACATAGTATTTTTATTATACAGGCAGTTTGTAATTATTATAAATTTATATTTTATTTAAGGAAAAATAATTCCTTTCCATTCCGGTTTCTTTACTAATTTAGTTTACATAGTAAGTTTTGGTTCATTTTCTTATGACATTGTATATAAGTATTTGATAATTTTATTATCTTTAAATAAATTTATATATTATTTATTTAGTCTCTCATAGTATTCCTACACGGCACTACTTCCTGTTGCCATTTCCTTCATAGGATTATTTTAATTTTTTATTATCTTTTGGTATTTAGATTTTTATGTCTTTTAAAACTAACCCTGGGCTATCCTATATTACAACACAAATACCCTTTTCGAAAATATAACATTAACTTATGTATAACAATTGGCCGTTCATACAATATAAATATTACAATAAATAAACAAAATTACAAAATCAGTTATTAGTATTATAGCATACTCTCATAGTTTCACAATTTCCAAACACACAGCACAGTTTGGCAATAAGTTACCATCACTTTTATTTTTTACCACAATGGGTACACTAGAACTCACTTTGCACCATATATCACTCGAATTGTTTATCATGTTGAGTGATATAATTTAAATTTGAGCGAGCCATAGGTCACCCATTTCTGACATTGATGTTATTATGATTTAGTTTATTGGGACAGGGTTATGTAACGTTACATAAAGCCCCCCCACTAGAACAAATTTATTTTGGTATTACTTGTTTATTAAAAATAAATTGTTGATTATTTACATTTTCTTAACTCTTCTTTATCTTCATAATAGTGTTTCATTTTCAAACTGGTTGTAAACTGACTGGTAATTCCGACTGGTGTTAATTGCTGTTTTCTTACTTAACTCTCTCTCTCTTGGAGGCAAATTCATCAATTATTTATTTCTGGGTAGTGGTACTTCCACATTTTATTTGATAAGGACTGGTCACACTAATCATATTAAACTTGTTTTAACACTCATTTCTATTTACTTCTATAAATTATCTTTATCAATTAAGCTTCGGTCTGCTATCTTCCTTATATTTTCTTCATCTATACTTCTGGAATCTAATATCACTCTTTTCAGCTATTTTATAATTATTATCCCTTAAATATTCAATTTCCCTAACATTTTTCCCTATCTTGTGCGGTGGTACCAGTAGGGTGGCCACTCTGGGTCCATACTCCTCTGTCCATCCTTACACCTTCTGAGACCAGGGGAACATCATCCCTGCTCATAAAAATTATTGCCGGAACATTTCTACGGTCAATACATAAAAATAAAAAAATTATAAGTAGTAGTCAATTAGCGACTAGTACTAAACACTTTTGGGATTCTTCATACAGTTGCTGTTTACATTTATTTATATATTTCTTCTTCTTCTTGATTCCTTCTTCTTTTCCATTAACTAATAGCATATAACATTATTGATAGGCCTTATGTTAAAATTCTTTTGACTTTACTTCTTGTGACATATTTCTCCGTATCATTTCTTCTTATATAATCTTCAATTCCGAGAAATTCTAATTATTGTATTAATTATCATACTCCTTCAGTTTCATTGGAGTCATTAAATTATTCTTTATTCTTCTATCTGAGCACATTACCATCAATTGTTATTGTTCATTTAATTTTTCTTCTGTTTGTTACCATTAAAGATATTACTTTTTCCTATTATTTCAGTTTAAATCAGTTATTTATAATTAAATTATATAATCTGCTCTTACATTTTCTTGGTGTTTTGTCTTTTTATTTTAAATTATATGGTTTCAAAATACCTTCAGTAAGTTGTCCTTACGTGCTTTTTTGAATTTTGGGGTTTTAGTCTCTTTATTCAATGGGTTGCTGGGTCGGTTTTCAGAATTTCAGTCCCCTTTTCTGGTTGATTATTGTTTAGTTTAACCATGGTCCATTAATTCAGGTACTCCCTTTACTCGGATTACTGGGGTATTCATAATGATTTTGGTATTTGTTAAATACCTCTCTTTCACTTGGCATCGTAACTCAGCTGATACCAAGTCTTCATAGAAGTCCCAGTTTTCCGTCATAGTTCGTTCCTTTTTAATTAATAAGTATTGTACCTCCTCTAACATAACATAGTTGCTCATTTTTAATCTCATTTCATTCCCTTTTACCTCTGGATGATTTACCAAAATGTTTAATGATATATTCCGTCTTGCTGATCTGACTAATATCTTCTGATGCACTTCAATCGTCGACACATTTAACTGGGATGTAAACTTAATTAACTCCCTCTGTTCGTTAATTGGAAGGTTAAATACATTAATTAATCCACCTGTAATCATCTCCCATTCTTCCTTGGTATTTATTATTCTCTTTCTACATGTTTTTATTATTTTCTTGGTCTTCTTTTCCACGGTTTGAACATCCTTTTTGTTGTGGCTATTTTTATTTTCAGATGGCATTACACCTTGGTATTCTGTAATTTCTATTTCCTTCCTACTCTCTTCTGTATTCGGACTTACTTTAATACCTTCTGAAGTGCTGTCTGATGTTTCATCCAAATTCTTGACACTATGGTCCATTTGTTTATTTGTCTCCTCCATGTATGTATCTGCTTTCTGGCTAAGTGTATTAACATTTTCAAACTTCTCCCCGAAAGTTTCCCATATCTCCTTATTGAAATTCTCCATTTTACACTCAAATTGTTTTAAATTCTTATTATTCTCTTCAAATTTTGCATTCATCTCTTCTCTTTGCCCTTCAACCGTTTCCTTCAGTTCATGGTATTGTTCATTCATGGTTTGTTTGATATTTCCATGAATGGTTTCTATTTTTTTCATTTAGTTGTTTGACTAAACTTTCCTGAATGCTATCTATTTTCTCATTGGTCTGTCTATTTTGTTCCTCCTGTTCCTTAAAATTCTCCTTATTTTCCTCATTGGTTTGTTTCAAGTTTTCCTCCTGTTTCTTAAAATTCTCCTTATTTTCCTCATTGGTTTGCTTCGAGTTTTCCTCCTGTTTCTTAAAATTCTCCTTATTTTCCTCATTGGTTTGTTTCAAGTTTTCCTCCTGTTTCTTAAAATTCTCATCTATTTTATCAAACTTCTCGGCTATAAATCTCATCATGTCTTGCCAATTTGGTTCTCTCCTGGCCTCCGCTTTCTCTGGTTGGTCCCCTTGAGCATCCTCTTCCACTATTTCCTTTTCCGTATTCATAACTACTTCAGTTTCTTCTGTATCACCTGTCTGTTGGTCCATTTCACTGTCCGTAACTAATTCTATTTCTTGTTCCTGTCCACCTTCTTCAATCTCCTTTTCTTCTGCCCTCTTCTTCGATTTGCCTCGGGTATTATGCATTTCTTGTTTTCTCATAACTGCCAACGATAATTAGATTTTTGGTATATATTTTTATTAAATATATCAAAATTCTTTTCTAATTACCGCCCCTTTACGTTGAGCGCCAATCTTGTGACGTAGCATTTTTTTGTCGAGAGGCGGAGTAGAGTTATTTTATATGCCCCACGTTGTACGCGTCAATCTTGTAACGTACTTCTTTTGATGAGGTCTTAGCGAAACATACACCTTTAGTCAGGCCCCAAATGTTGGGTTCTCCAATTCTGTAATGTACTGTTTTTTGAGATGAGTGTGTCAATGTTTCCGCCTCTCCGCAGTCGCCACTTATGAATTATAATAACTGACGTTTTTCTAAAGTATAAATAAAGGATTTTTCTATTTTTCTATTTTTGTTTTACTCAATCTAAATAGAAATCGAGAGTGTATGATTTGGGGTCACGGAGTGAAGTTGTTCAGCCTTATGAAGAAGAGAGAGTAAGTATCAATTATTTACCCTCAGTTTAACCGATTTCGGATTTCTTCTGTTTTTTGTGCTGAAATTGATTACACCTACCCACTACAAAAAAATTATAACACTTTATTATTCAAGATTATTTTTCAATAATATTATGTATTTATATTATTGGTTTTTGTTTCCTGCCACCAAAACACAAGTATTACAATTGCTCTTTCCTTCAATAAAACATAATCTCGACTTAACAGAGTAAACATGGAATAGTCTAAAGAGAAAAACATATATGGTTTTGTTTCATAATTTTACACTATTAAAAAAACATCAATTAATATATAATTCTTAATAATTCCCCAGGGTTCAGGGTAAGTTCTTTTTGTTACGAGAGTGTCAGAAATGGATAATTACTACGCTTTACAAATACCGAAAAAAAATATTAAATAATTTGTTTATTTTTCCGTGTAGTATGTAGTTCCTGGAATGTCCGTAAGAGTGCAGCGTGCGTTTGTTTATTTTACAAAACATATGTTTAGATGACTATTTTATTTTCGATCTCAGCGTTCGGAATGTGTTTTCTTCTTGAATTATTACAAAAAAAATGTTTATATTACCTCGCTCCGTATGGTTCTTACTGGATTGAAGCTTTTTCTGTGGTGAGGTCCGTCTTGCGTTATAATTTTCTTACCATTTGGCGAATTCTCAAACGTCAATTAGAACTAGGCCGAAACCATGTTGGCTCATCAGAATGTCTTCTTTCACTGTTTATTGATGAATATAACCATTTAATTTGGATAAATCATGGATGATTTTGAAGTGTTCATGCGGCTAGTTAATTTTGTATCAATTTGCACTCCTCTCAAGTTCCGAAAAGGTTATTTTTTATTATAAATGTAGTAGCATCATTTCTCAACTCTACCGTTTTAGTTCAAAATTTTATTCTTAACAATACTTGTTATTTTCATCACTCTTAGTAACACATAGTATTTTTATTATACAGGCAGTTTGTAATTATTATAAATTTATATTTTATTTAAGGAAAAATAATTCCTTTCCATTCCGGTTTCTTTACTAATTTAGTTTACATAGTAAGTTTTGGTTCATTTTCTTATGACATTGTATATAAGTATTTGATAATTTTATTATCTTTAAATAAATTTATATATTATTTATTTAGTCTCTCATAGTATTCCTACACGGCACTACTTCCTGTTGCCATTTCCTTCATAGGATTATTTTAATTTTTTATTATCTTTTGGTATTTAGATTTTTATGTCTTTTAAAACTAACCCTGGGCTATCCTATATTACAACACAAATACCCTTTTCGAAAATATAACATTAACTTATGTATAACAATTGGCCGTTCATACAATATAAATATTACAATAAATAAACAAAATTACAAAATCAGTTATTAGTATTATAGCATACTCTCATAGTTTCACAATTTCCAAACACACAGCACAGTTTGGCAATAAGTTACCATCACTTTTATTTTTTACCACAATGGGTACACTAGAACTCACTTTGCACCATATATCACTCGAATTGTTTATCATGTTGAGTGATATAATTTAAATTTGAGCGAGCCATAGGTCACCCATTTCTGACATTGATGTTATTATGATTTAGTTTATTGGGACAGGGTTATGTAACGTTACAATATGTAGAGAAAGTGAGTGATGTAAATGGAGAGTAAATAGGTGATGGTGAAATTTTGTAGTGAGGGTGGTGTGTAGGGAGTGATCAACGTACGTCGTTGTGGCAGGTTTCGCATGGAGAAGTTTCAAAGAGTGTTTGCCGAGATTATGTGGAGGGCAAAAAAGGGTATGAATGTTAATTATGTTATATTACGTTATTGTGCAAGATTAAGGGGTGATTTTGGGGGGTTGTTAGGTGTCAACAGAAGAGAAAATTAATTGTGGAATGTGGTGAAAGTAAATGAAGAATGACATAAGTTTAGTTATAAGATAGGCTATTGCAGTGGCGGCATGTGTCACTGTAAATAGCGGTAAGTGTTGATGAGTAACATCAAAGCATGTTACCATCATCGGAGGCCTAAATAGGGCATAACATACATTGTACACCAACCTTATATAATATTATATTATATGTGAATTTAATACGTACAGTGTATAAAAATGATGAATTGTAGAACATGCTAATGACAGATTTCCCCACATTTCGGGCGATTACTGTTTCACCAGCACTAATCGTGGTTTTGGACGACAGCCAGCTGTGGGCAGATATTGTAAAACTGACCATGGTTGGTTGCCTGTGAAATTGGTTTGAAATTGAAATTAACGGGGGGGGGGACTCAAGGGGAAATCCCCGGAACTATGGAACAGCGGCTATCACCCGTTCCCGTGGGAACAAATAAAAGGGTGAAATACCCATTTTAAGGTTGTGATTATGTAATCAGTTATTATTAATATCTGAATTTAAAATGTAATGCAGAAGCAAGGACAGGAGATGACAAAATTCCTCCCTAACTTCAGTCCTTGTGGAAGCAACTGGACGCTACAGTGTAGGGGGGGGCCATAGTGTGTGTGGAAGGAGGTTACTACATTGATAGTAACGCATTAATGGATATTAAATATATTATGTTGATGATGTTGATCAAAAGGATAATTAGATGATTTTTTTATTGAAATAAGAAGTATTATGATAATTAAAAATGATTAATAATTTTCAAGTAGATAATTTGTTTTAATGTAGTTGATTTAACTGTGTTTTGTTCTCTATAAGAGTTATTAATGAATTTCATTGTTTTGAAATGTTATTGCGTTACTATAAGGATTTATACTTCTTCTTCTTGTAAAATGGGAAGGGCTTAATTATTGTCGATTGGAATCGAAACTTTTATAGCTTATTTGGAGTGAAGTAAGAGAATGAAAAGTATCTATAATAGATATAAGGTTAGATATTACTAAATCAAGGAAACCAGTGCTTCTTAACGCAAACCAGCACATAGCTAAGGGGAAACAGATCAGTTATATGGTATATGGGATATGGTATTATACAAGGCCACAATTTGATTTTTTTTATTTGATGTTTCAGAGTCTGGTGATGCTATGGCGGTGGTCCTGAGCTGGCCAGCGCGCCAGAGCAGGAGCGTCAAGTGCCTGACTGGCCTTGCGGTGTTGGGATCTTGAGAGAGAGGTCCAGTAAGGTCATTCAGGTACAGTCACAATCACTGGACTAAGGGGTAAGATAACTAATTTTTATATAAAACGTACAGGGTGTTGTGGCGACATATCCTGGCTGATCCCTTTAGGAAGTATGAGTGTGTCAATGAGAGTTTTTATGCTTCATCATAAACCTCACATTGAAGGGGTCTTGTAACGGTACAATTCGGTACATATGGTGTTTTGGGGAAATAACCAATATAAATTTTATTGTGAAATCAAAATCATAAATACATAATGGTAAAGTTTTATAAAGTTTGTAACGATGTAGTAAGCTCAGAGCAGGAACTGTAGCAAGGTCAACGGTGTACGTGCAAAACGACAGCTATTTTAGCCAAACGAACTTGTCAACAAGCCGATCCTACAAATACGTCACATAAGGAATGCAGTACGTAATTGCCGAGCCTTAAAAACTACGACGTCATAGTCTGAAAACAAAAGGACTTGGTGATGTGACACCCTCTCCACCTCAGAATTGAAGCCGTTCATCTCGCTCTCAGTCAAGAAATACTTTTGTGCCGGCCGGACACGTATAAAAGTTCCAAAACTAAATCTCGAGTAAACTCGAACAAAAATGTAAAATATTACGTAAAATCGGAACAAAGCTATAAATTAAAACTTATTAACAGTATCATGTAACATATTATTTCAAAAGTGCGTGAGAACAACAAATAGCAGGAATGTGCGCAATAAGACTGGACTCACATGTAACCAGATAAGTACAGCAACGAACAGCAGACACCTTTTGTTCGACAAAATTATTCAATCAGACAAGTTCAAACACTTAAAATACTAGTAAAGAAACGTATATTAAATGAGCTCAATTTGGGGAAGATAGACCAGATACAGCATGAATGAGTGCGTAATTGCGTGAATGAAAAAGTCTAAATTTAAGAAGTGCTGGGTTGTGTCAATATATAATTATATAATTTAAAATATGATTAATTATGTTTATTTTTCTGGGAATGTAAAATGTTAATGGGAAAGAATTTCTAACTTGATTTGATAAACTACGCCTCATGGCCGAATAGTAGAGTGCATTGTTTCCAAAGTAGAATCAAATGTAAATGTATGCTGTAAGTAAAATAAAAGGTAATGTCATTGGTAAATAGTAAAATTAAGAGTAATTTATTTCAAGTAACAAGTTCTGCTGTTTCTAGTTCACTTAACCGAAGACTGGCCCAAAGATAAGCATATTTTAGGTTTCATTGTTGATATAAATAAAGATGGCGTTCGGACGAAATGTTTACCATAGAAAGCAAACAATATTTAAATCAAATATAAAAGTAAATAAAGTAATTAAAGTTACAAACTTACATAATATAAATAATAATTATACCTGTTTATAAAAATATTACTATACATGTGTGATACAGAATATAGGCGCGTTTTTATATATATATATATATATTATAACGAGCAAAAATTTAAAAATTTCAAATTTTCTCCTCGACGGATTTTGTTCACACGAAGTTGTGTCAACGACTTCTAGTCGATGCAATAAATAAAACTTGATGTGAAGATGTCAGAACAGCGTCGCTAACAAGACAATAGGAAGACGTTAAGTTCTACTCAACAATAGAAATTGGATGTACGAGATGACAGGGGAAGTTTAGCTAAAAATTGTTACCCACAAAAGTCGACACAAAGCAGGCAAGGACACTCACACGTGCACTGAAAATTAAGGCATACGTTCAGTCAGGTTACTTCAGAATACGAGGTACTGCAAAAAAAAAGGGGACAAGATGTTTACAAAGGAGTGTACATGCAGCACTGTAAGAGACAATGTATGAAGTGGATAGATGACAGGACTCTAGCCAAGCTACACAGCTGGAGGTACCGTCTAAGTGTCAGACGCAATTTACGAGTAGAAAGTCAGGGTGACTTCACCAGCTAACATATGTCAAGAATTATTAATAGTTACAAAAAAGGGGTGGAAGAAAGAACAATGCTTCAGGAGGACCCAAGAACAGATGAAGGCAACTTAGAAAAACACAGCGTATATCCCGCACAAAAGAGTGATCGACAGGCGCTTAATAGCTAGAAATTCTGGGAAATAGGTCAACGTTCGAACAGGACAAATCTGGGGATGTCTGACAACCTATCAGAGTACAACTCTTGCAAAGAACACCGGTGGAGAGGACAGTTTCTATAGCAACCAAAAGCCAAAGCGTATCAGGAGATAGAAACCAAAAAACCCTGGTGTAGTGGGACGAAATATTCCGAGAAAACTATGAGCTGACCTATCACAAGTAAGAAAAGGCGTGGACAGTCCAGAAGACAAAATTTGAGTAGGGACAAGCTGATAAAACTATGTGTCTAACACAGGGACGCGGCCAGTATATCTTCATTTGTGGAAGCCAGTATATCTAAATTTTCAAGCTAGTAGATCTTAATTTGTGGGAGATAGTATATTACAATTTTGCGACTAGTATATTTTGAACTTTCAAGCTAGTATATCTCAGTAAATTTCAGTTTCATATAAATTAACAGACTTAGTGACATCATCATGTCATAATATTCGGACTTAGTGATTTTCTAATAGTGGAATTCAAAGTGCGATTTAATGGACTCATGTATTAATCAATCAAAGTGAACAATACAATCTCGTCATGTACAAATATCATTACTAGTGTATTGTACAAAATAGATGAACTTACAATTATTCAGTGCTACTAAATCACATTAAACATAATAGAACATGAAATATTTGAACGAACTAATCTAATCATATATAAAGTGAAATAAGTGACGAACGGACATAAACATTAATGTTGCAAAATGAACATACAACACTTATTTTAGAATGAATTATTCAAACTAACATGAAATCCATTACTTATTTACACAACTCTATTTTGATGCGAGTTATCGTGGCTGTATACAAGTGTTTGTGCTATCGACGGCAGTCAACAAGATGCGTCTTTCTGTCTTCATCACCACAAGGACCGGACATCGCTGGACACTAAATGGATATTCTTAAATCTCAAGTAACCATTATTAATTTATTACTTTAAGTAACTACTACTGACCTGATTCTTTCAAAGAATTCCTACCCTGGGAAGTTATAAATAAATGTAATGAATACAATTAGAGTTAAAAGTTATAAATAACAAATATGTTAACAAAGTCTATCTGGGATTAATGATCGCATCAATAATTAGTATTTGAATTGTTGTATTCTATGATTCATGTATGTATGTCTTTTTCAGCGAATATATAAACTAGAACTTGTTTTTTGAAATATGTACAGTATGTATTTACAGGTGCAACGACGTTTTTATATGTATGATTATAAATTTATGAATGAATAATAAATTAGTTATTTAAGTTGATTTCACACATGCGTTCATTATTACAGATAACCCACATGTTAAATTAATCTTTGAAAACATAAATTAATTTTCTAAGTCTTTTTGCTAAGTGATTTAATTGAATCCACAATATTAATTGTTAACTGAATCAATATAGATGGCGATACCAATCGCGAGGCTTATGAAGGATATCATTTGTTAATCTATAAATAATTAAAGTAATTATTCAATTAATTCACAATTTAATTAATTGCACATTGTATAAAATGGCGCTCCAAGATAGTGGGGCACGGCAAATTTAATTAATTGCCACAAATATAAATTACATTTACATTTATATATTATATTTATGGCGCCCAACCGCACGGCATGATATGTAGTAATAAAAGTAATTGATACGTACAAGTTTGGCAAAGATCAGGCAGTAGTAGAAGTAGACAAAGTAGCATTATAAAATAAGAAATAAAAATAAGTATTAGTGTCATATGTTAGTTTGAATGATTACGTGTAGGAAAGCAAAGATGGCAAGCAATTCCGATAGCGTAGAGTTCGACATTAATAACCAGTTAGGTATGGTAAACACTGAAGATAACACCACACCTAGCGACCCAAATAGCGCTGTAGGGAGTCAAGAGGAAAGGGCGCGAGGACAAGCATCAAAACCAGAAGACGTGAGTCTACAAATGTTGATGGAGTTCATCCGACAACAGAGCGAGAAACAAGAAGAAAATAGTAGAGTAATTAGCGAGAAACAAGAAGAAAATAGTAAATTAATTAGCGAAAAACTAGAGAAACAAGAAGAAAGTAGCAGAAAATTAGAGGAAAGTAACAGATTAATTAGCGAAAAACTAGAGAAACAAGAAGAAAATAGTAGATTAATTAGTGAAAAGCTCGACCAGCATTAGGAAGAGATGAAACGGTAGTCAGCGGAACAGCTTACGCAGATACGGTCCGACATACGAGAATACCAGCAGGCCTGGGAAGGGAAGATCAATAAATTACAAAAGAAACAAGATGATATAGTAAGAGAGTTGAGAGCAGATGCGAACAAGAAATACGAATAGATACGGGAAGCACAAGAAACCGATAGCCAAGAATGGATGGTAGCGATCCACAATACTCAAACAACTGTTAAAAAGATTCATAATAAATTTGATGCTCACGTCAAAGACGCCAATAAGAAGCATGAAGAGTTAAAGGCCGAAATACATGATACCATACGGCAGAAACAACAAGCACAAGGTGAAACAAACAACAACATGATGCAGAAATTGGAAGAAGTCGACGGGAGACAGCATTCAACGGAACAGAAGTTGGACGAAACCACAAAAGAAAAGACGACGCGAATAGAAGAATTGAAATGCCATTTAACAAAAGTAAAGGAGAACCAGGAGAGACTACAGAGACAATTAATGGAAGGTGAGTGTGGCACGATGAACCGAATTAATGGACCTAACCACAACGACCTCAAATATAACGGTACTGACAGATTCCCATGGAATTTCTTAAGGAGCTGTCCGAGGTACAGGAACTATACTACCCCACTGATAATATTAAGTGGATAGGTAGACATTTAGAGTTAGACGCCGGAATTTGGTGGAGAGTTATACAAAGCCAAATATCTAATTTTGAAGAATTTAAAGAAGCGTTCTCGCAAAAGTACTGGGGACAAGAACGGCAAGACAGCATACGGGATCATCTTGAATATGGGAGATTTGATTGGCGTGGTCCAATTAATGCGATCCAATATATAGAGCGCATATTATTGGAAAGTAGACAATTATCACCTACTCTGACAGACAGACAGTTGATCCGGAAGATCGCGCGTCATTTTGGGCATGAGATCCAGCTCGCTGTTATCACGAGAGGAATTACAACAATTCCAAACTTTGAGTCTTTAATTATAGAATATACACAAATTCATCCAAGAAATAACAGAGAGTCGAGTTATGTAACAACGAATGAGGGGAGAAATTCATACAAGGAGAGTGAAAGTTTCACAAACAAAATGACTGGAACGCAGAAGAAGGCTTGGGGTGAGAGACCGCCCGCAAACACACAACAGCACCGCACTGGGGAAAGGCGACCCGTGAATACAATAGAGTTTGTCAATACAGGCGCATCGACTTCGAGCAATGAACCCAAAGTGGCTCGCCAAGAAGAAGAAAAAAATTCATTTGTACAGTAAAGGAGATAGCCAACAATACGGATGGTTATCAAACTAATGTAATACTACCTGACTTAAGAAACGAATTGTTATGCGATGATGACTAGGAGATTGTCCAGCGAATAATAAAATGTCCAGAAATAACTATAAAATTTAACAATAATATTACGGTACAAGCTCTGCTTGACACGGGAAGCGTTATTAATGGATTATCGGAATCTTGGTTCAATCAAAATAAGCAGAACATAGCACCTTATGAAATTTTACCTATGACCAATACTTTAATAATTAGCGCGGTAGGCAATAAATCAAAATTAATAAGGAAGCAGATATTATGTGATATATACATCGAAGGGAGTAAGAATGAATGTGTGTTCCTCATTATACCAGACCTGATAAAACCATGTATTTTAGGAATTAGTTTTCTCCAGGAAGCAGGATGTCTCATTGACATGGGAAAAAGGATCATCGAATTAAAAGGAAAGGCAGACGAACCAGCGTGCACAGTGCCAATTATGCATATGGAGGTGGTGGACATAGAAGAAGACGAAGATATCATGCGAAACATCGATAAGAAGGTGGAGAGCATTGACTGCGGAGATAAAAGAATATTGATGAGGTTAAGAGAAATTCTTGTAAGAAATAAAAGTTTATTCAGGGAGTGCCCTGGAAGGATCGAAGGATACGTTCACGAGTTCCAAGTCACAGACCGGACACCGTACTTCCAGAGAGGATGGCCTGTCCCATTAGCATATAAAGGGAAGGTGGATGATGAGATAAGTCGAATGTTACGGTATGGGGTCATTGAGCGATGCAACAGCGCCTATATCAACCCACTCTTTACTGTTATTAAGAAAGATGGAAGAGTACGATTATGTCTGGATGCGAGGAAGGTGAACAGCGTGACGATTCCGGACTATGAGGGAGCCTCACCGATAAACGATATTTTAGCTAGATGTAGTGAAATGAAGTATTTATCCACCGTAGACTTAACAAGTAGTTTCTGGCAAGTACCACTGAAGCCAGAGTGCCGGAATTTCACCGCTTTTATGTATGAAGGCAAATGTTATCGCTTCACAGTTACGCCGTTTGGACTGAGTACCAGTTCTGCTGCACTAACCAGGGGATTGGACACAGTATTGGAGGAAAAAGTTAAGAAAAACACCATGATTTACGTAGACGATTGCTTATGTTATTCCGGAGATCTAGAAACACATTTAGCACAAAGAAGAGCGAATTTGACCATCAATTTAGATAAGTCGCAATTTTTTAGGCAAGAAATTGCATACCTTGGATATCGTCTAACTACACAAGGAATCCAGGCGACGGATGAGAAGATTGACGCAATTATGAAGTTTCCAACACCTCGAAACCAAAAGCAACTAAAGGGTTTCTTGGGCCTAACAAATTTTTATAACCGCTTCACATGTTAAATTAATCTTTGAAAACATAAATTAATTTTCTAAGAGTCTTTTTGCTAAGTGATTTAATTGAATCCACAATATTAATTGTTAACTGATATCAATATAAATGGCGATACCAATCGCGAGGCTTATGAATGATATCATTTGTTAATCTATAAATAATTAAAGTAATTATTCAATTAATTCACAATTTAATTAATTGCACATTGTATAAAATGGCGCTCCAAGATCGTGGGGCACGGCAAATTTAATTAATTGCCACAAATATAAATTACATTTACATTTATATATTATAATATATATATATTTTTTTTCAAACACTTTGCTACAGTCCGTTTCTTGATGTATATAATATATTTAATATTTATAAAGAAAATTACCTCAAGATATTTTTTTTCCTTGTTAGGAACATGTTTCGAGAACCATAGGAGGATGAGAACACAATGGTTCTCGAAACATGTTCCTAATAAGGAAAAAATATCTTGAGGTAATTTCTTTATAAATATTAAATATAATATATATATATATTATAAACACATATAATAAAATATAAATATATTTAATATTTATAAAGAAATTACCTCAAGATATTGATAGGGATACACATAGGCGTAACTTGGGAGGGCAAGGGGGGCACTCGCCCCCCAATGTTCCAAGCATTATAAAATTTTGTTATAATGTTCCTGTTGTTATAAATAAAAACTAACAAATAGTCAATCAGGAGACACTTTCTATGCTTGTGAGCACAGTAAACACTATTTATCAACTGTTATCAGACAACTAGTTGCCATAAATTTATTATTCTTATTTCTTTCGAAGAAACTTGTAGGGAGAATGTTTGACAGATTTGAATGATATACATCAAAATAATATTTCTGTTTGAAAAAAAAAAAACGCTAGAGACCTAATTAAATGGAATACAATGTGTGCCTTTTACACAAACGACTTGTTTGGAACACCATAATGAAATAATAAGCGTATCTGTACTTATAAGAATTTGCTCTCTCTTTACTTTCCTCTCTTTGTCACACATATTCTTCTGAGTCATCATCTCTGTGCTCGGACTGTTTACTGTTTGATTCAAGATTACCACTGTTTTCAGTTCC